>OZ012663.1:44133120-44674120 GCA_963942545.1 Oxycera nigricornis
AATTAATTACATTTTTTTACCATGAAACTAGTGCTAAAAATGCCTCTTAGTAACTGATTACGGAATGCCTTCCATTGTCATCGTAGCTGGAACAATTGATTACTGCTCATCACACACAACGTTAAATGTAATGCATACAAAACATTGAAATATCCAAATGAGAACTACTTAAAGATTCCAAGGAATCAATTCCGTAATCAATTATGGACTACTTCCATTTCCTAGTGGGGAATTGCTGACTCGCCCATCTGTATCTGCAAATCTAGATATGGATATTTGATAAAAAAGCTTTGTCGGCTTATGAATGTGTGTGATGTGAAGTTGGACACACACGTAGCCGAGCGACTCAACGGTAGGCGACAACTACTTGCGAAGCTGCCATTCCCTGGGTGATCGCGCTAAAGTAAAGGTATCCGAAATAGAGTGCTGTGCAATTATCATTGAAAATATAATAAATAGAATTAAGGCCCAACAATATTGCATAAATGCAAAATATGAATGTTTAATTAAATCAAGCCATGGGAAAATACAGATAAGGAATTAGTAGAAGAGAAAAATCTCGAGCGGGCAGTCTAATTTAAAATCGGTTGTTGCACAGATCAAGAGTTCTAGTTCAGATTCAGTTCCTGTAAGTCGATTGTAAAGTAAAGGTTTAAATAAAGTATTTCTAAAAATTAAAACAAGGTTTTTTTTCGTGTTGTGTTAGATTTTAAACACAACTGACGCAGTCGTCCGTCAAAGGTGAGAGGATGCCCTTTGTCGTTACCGAACCACAAATTTTTTGAGATATTCAGAAAATTAAAAAAAACTATTAGTGAAATACTAATATAACTGATCAACCAGAGATATTCTAGTTGATTTAAAACAAAAAGTTCTTAGCAAAATCTTGAAAAAAGTAAGCTAAAGATATTTTAGTTGAAAATAAGAAGGCACGAACTAAATAGTACGAAACAAAAAGTTTAAGGGAGTACGAATAATCAAGGTCTAAACGTACCTAAATTACTTTGGTGAGACCGCCAGAGAGCCTTAAACAGTGAATAAAAAGTTAAACAATAATATCAAACATATAAAACTCATAATGACGGAATCCAGCAGTACATCATTGGCATTCACCTTCGAGGAAATCCTGAGAAAAACGAGAAAGCTACCCATCTACAGAGGTAATAACAGAGAATGTGCACTAACATCGTGGCTAGAGGAAGCCAAAACAGTCTTAAACCTCGCACAACCTGGAAACCAACAATCCAATACCTGTTTCGTCAAATTCTGCACAAATTGCAAGGAGAAGCAAGAAACACAGACCAGAAAATACCGGAACAAAAGTGAAACATATCCTCATCACAACATTTAGTGTCCACGAAACTTACAGCACATTAGTAAATAGAATTCACAGATTAAGTCATCGTAATATCGATGACGTGTATCATGTCTAAATAAACTCCTTAATAAAATCAACATTAAGTATTTACTCCGCAACGTAGCTTACACAGTGAACTCAATACAATAAGAAATGAACAACTAGTTCTCAATAAATTTAAATCTACTTTGCCTGAGTATAAGTCATATTTATTGGAAACAAGAAGTTTCCAAACACTAAACGAAGCTTATAAAATACTGAAAGAAATTCAGCATAATAATGACAGTAATAATTTAAATCCATGGGTGCTGTTCTAATGCACGAATTCACCGATGGAACACTTCACCCTATTATGCAATTCTCAGCAACATTCAACTCCGCCAAACGAAATTACCTCCAAATGCATAAGGAAGCTCGAGAATTTGTCTTTGGCCTGAAAAAGTCGCATTACTACCTCACTGGTCGGCGCTTCACTATTCACATCGACCACAAGCCACTCCTCGCCATCTTCAGTCCAAAATCTGGCATTCCAATGTACACAGCAGCTCGAATCCAGCGCTATGCAATCAACGTCCTCTCGTACGACTTTGACATCCAATATGTTAACACGGATAACTTTGGATACGCCGATGTCATCTCCAGACTCATGTCTAACCATACAAAACCGGACGACACCGTGATTGCATCGATTCAGGTTTGTTTGAAAGATGATGACTCATTCGACGTGAATTGTTTTGCCGTCGAATCAGCATACCAACTCCCGGTAACTCTCGAGAGAATACAGTCAGCCACCGCAGCCTGTTCGACTCTCCAGAAGGTGCTCCATTTCACTAAAAATGACAACTGGCCTCAAAAACGAATTCAAATTATCGGCAGTAGCGTAACCGAATATTTTCAACATCGTCAGCATTTCACTGTCCAGCAAGGTTGTGTTTTCTTCGGTGAGAGGATAATTATTCCTAAAATTCACCGGGAGCAAATATTAAGCGAGCGTCATCAGGGCCATCCGGGCGAGTGTCGGATGAAATTGTTGGATGCTGGAAAAGTATTTTGGCCCAATATCACCTCGAATATCGGAATTGTGGTCAAAACCTGCGATATATGTGCTTCAGTTGCAAAGACACCGGTCAAATGTACGCTTCAGCCATGGCCGATACCGACAGAATCGTGGTCCAGGATTCACGTTGGTTACGCTGGCCCCATTGATAGCCATTACTTCCTCGTTATCGTTGACGCATACAGTAAATGGCCAGAAGTTTTTCAAACAACAAGCACAACAACCGCAAAAACAATTGAGCTCATTATGAACGCTTTCAGTCAACATGGATTGTGCGATACCATCGTATCCGACAACGGAGCACAATTCGCCAGCCAAGAGTTTCAGAAATTTTGCAAGTCTCTCGACATCACTCATGTAAGAACCGCGTCGTAAAGTCCCCAATCTAATGGCCAGGCAGAACGCTTCGTAGATCTCCTCAAGACAAGCCTGAGGAAGGCGACGGGAAATATTCAGGAATTTTTATTCTGTTATCGACGCACACCTTCGTACAACCTTGGTTTGAAGTCACCATTCGAACTCCTGAATAGTCGACCGATGAAAACTCGCCTTGATCGTCTCAAATTAAAAGCTCCGACTCAGTGTCGTCGAAATACAAAAATGGCAGAACAATTTGATGATCATCACGGCGCCAAGTTCAAGGAGTTCAACATCAACGACCCTGTCTACTTCAAGCTTCATTTAACAAACGACAAGTGGGAGTGGACACCAGCTATCGTTATAAAAAGGCTAGGTACGGTCAACTACGAAATTCGCTTAAGTTCAACCTCAAATCAGCGCATCATTAAAGCGCGAAACGAATTCAGTGAGCTCTTTGAAATTCGCGAATGTCCTGAAACGATAGAACCAATTATCATTCCACAACTAACCACTAAACGGCTGGAAGAAGATCATCCTCCACCTACCAGTATACTTCAAGATGCCGAAGATCAACAAGGGTCCAATGAACATCCAGTACCAGAAGTTAGACGTTCATCTCGAGCAACAAGAGGTCAATTACCTCGTTGGCATCGTAAGTACCAACGATTTTAAAGGAGGAGGAATGTGGAGAACACGAATTCTCCACAATATTCCAATATTCAGCTCACCTATTCTCACCAGCGGTTCGCTCCAACTTCAGTCTTCTGCGAACCGTCATAAAATCAATGTGTCAATATTGAGACTAATAAATATCTTGTGATAGTAGGAAATCCTCGAGTGTTATTTGAGGGTATACTTCAGTGGTGGGCCCTCGAGTGTTTGAGCAACGGGTTCACTTCAAAAAGATCAAGCTAGAGCTCAAAAAGACAGGGATAAAGCTAATCCGCATCTGCCGATTGTCCTCACAATGGATTTAGAAGCAGTACTGGTGTGTCCCCGCATGCGAACCTCCGCTATATACTACAGTACTAAATTGATAGTACATAACTTCACCATCAATGATTTGAAAACGAAAGCAGGACACTGTTTTATATGGGACGAGACAGAAGGCAAATTAACCGCAAACGAATTCGCGTCGATAATTTGAAGCTATATTGAGAATTTGTACCTGAAAAAGGGAGACTTTCTTTGGAAATTATGAAAAAACAGTCGTTTTTTATGAAACAATTCGGCCAGGTAACAAATTCGGTGATCCCTGTGTGTATGATTTGCGACAAATTAAATATACAGTAGAGGGAGAAATTTTTTATAACGTAACCCATGACGAATCTGAAGAATGGCATGCCTTGGCACAACGAAGGAAGCTGCCCCAGCCAATTCCTACTGAGGACATCCCTCGTCTGTATGCAGCTCGATTACCTATATCGCAACGGAAATTTGATGACTTCCAGGCTTTCAAAATTGTTCTTCCACCTGATGTACATACATTTTATGATACTATACCTCATTGAATAAGTTTGTAGAATTCTGTTTTTTCGATTATTTCAATAAATATTTCTTATTCATACTAATATTTGTCTTGCAGTATTTAATCAGAAACCTTGTAAGTCTGTAATTAACCTTAGAAGCCTAATCTATGCCTGCGAGGCGTACACGCAACCGAATATCGTTTGTTTCTTTCTAAGGCACTTCGCACACTTGATCCGCTCAGGTCCGCTCAGCTCGGCTCAGCTCCGGCAGGATTACCGCACACTTGGTCAGCTTAGCTCCGACATATTTTCAATATGTTTCTACGCTCAGTTCAAACGATATCGTCAGTGCTCGACAAGTCTTTATGCCCTAGGTCGTACAATACGGCATGACATACTGTTGTACTAATGCAATTAATTTTTCCTCCGAAAACATGCACCAAATAAAATTTTACATAGAATACTCATTTGATTTCGTTCCGGCATCCGCACAAAATCGATTTCTATCCGAAAATGCTGAAGCGATCTGAGCGGAGCGGATCAAGTGTGTGGGCCTACACCTGATTGCATAGCTTTCGATTTTTTCTGTAGGCCCGAGCGGAGCTGAGCTGAGCGGGTCAAGTGTGCGAAGTGCCTAAAGGTTGAAGCTAGCGCGTCGTGCTCTTTCGCCAACTCAGAGGCCGACGGGAGCTAGTGAACGTTGCACGTGTCGTTAGTCCCGCCATTTGTGATTTATCGAAGTATAGCACGCCTGAGAGACGCATGTGTTTAGGCTTTGTGTAACTTTTAACTAGGTTTGTGTGATTTTACTTTTGTTTGTTTTTCGTATATTTTACGTCTATGTTCGGCGTTGTTTCAGGTATAAATAAGTCACGATCCAAAAGTTTAGAGGAAGACGATATTTTAGCAATCTTAAACGAGGAAGATAACCCTTCTTTGGAAGATTCAGATTCCGAAGTTGAGGATGACCAAATTATCGACGACGTTCAAAGCGAAGATAAAAATAATTATGTGACTGAAAACGTTTCGTCTTTACAAGAATCTGGTCCTTCTGAAGAAACCAACCAACCAACGGAGTAGACTCATTTGATCAAATGTGCTCCTCAATGTCGTGCAGCCGCAAGACTAATAGATGGCCGATGGCTGTATTTTATGGTATCCTAAACATGGCTTTTGTTAATTCTGCTATAATATATGGCCACAACATGATGAATAATAATAAAACCATAGAACAAAAGAAATTTCATGAAGCAACTCAGCACAGATTTGGTCACGCCTTGAATGGAGAAGAGACTTGTAGCTCCGACATTGAAAAGATCTTTACGAGAAAATATAAGCCCAATTCTCGTAAAACCTACTGATTCAAATAATGAAAATCGAGAAGAAGAATCCGAGCCAAAAAAACGCAAATACTGCGCCTTTTGCTACTATAAAAAAGGAGAATGTCAAAACTAGTGTGTTATGAATGTAAAAAATCTGTGTGTGGCGAGCAAAAGGTTGATATGTGTGTAGACTGCTCTTAAAGTTTAGCTAGTCTTTTAAAGTCTGATTAGTTTTAATGTTTGCTCTTAGAATAAATAATTAGCGTTAAAAAAAAGATTTTCTAAAAAAATATAGGCATGTTTCAGTTGATTTTGAAGAAGTTAATTTTTTTTGTTCCAATTTATGCATATTGTTTTTTCGTTGTAATAAATAACTGTGATTATAATTATAATTCATAATAGTAGTGTGTTATTTTTAGTGTATGTTCCAAATTTAAATTTCCGCTAAATAATATTTCTAAAATAGGGCTATTTTTGCATACAGATTGTAATTTATATGCGTACGCCTCTGAGACGAATATTAAGGCTTTGTGTACGTCCAAAATAGATAAGGCTTCTAGGGTTAAAAGCTAGAAAATAAATAAGAAAGCTCGTAAGTTTCGAAAAACATAAATAAAGTGTGCAAGTGTGGAGAAAAATTCATTTTTAATACTGCATCTGATACATATTTACTTCAAAAACATAATTTTACCAATTATTCCATGTGAAAAATAGTGCCGAATTTTTAAAACAGTTTTTACCTTCTCCTGTAAAATTTCGTTTTTTAGACTTACGAGGTATCATAAGAAACATGACGATATGAGCAAACGATTATTAGCTATGAACTCAGACACGACCCACCTCAATGACTCATGCATACTGGAAGATATGGTCAAGTGTTTTAAATACAGACCCAATTAATGTTGTTCTGGGTACGGACTAATGACCCATTATGCGATCTTGGAAAAATTATGAAATCTTTGATCTTGCTAAGAAATATTTTCTTTCATTTATCTATGAACAAAAGTTCTCGCAGAGAATACCTTGTCGTCTAATTGTTGATATTTGCCACGTTCGCAATGATTTAAGTAAAAAAAAAAAAACAGAAATTAGTCACAATGGACAAATTGCATTTTGTTGATTCGTCTGCTGGACGAAATTTTGCAGGTGGTGGTCACACAAAAAACTCAAATTGCGGGGATTTCATCCGTTAACCCTCGTGCCACGGGTCGTTCGCATTCTATTTGCACTCGCATCAGGCCTATATGGAGGACGGCTTGGCAGCAAAGGACTTGTTGTTGGTCGCGAGGATGTTATGCCGATACTGACTCCTCCTGGACGACTTGGCTTGATTAGCCCTCCCTGAGAGTTGATTGCTGCTCCCGAGCTTGTCACTCCGAATGCGCCTGACGACGATCCAGAACCTGGACGGCTTTAAATAAAAGCTCCGGGGAACCCTGTCAATACAAGGAATTTACATTTTTAAATTCAACTTGGTATGGTTTTATGTAGACTAGGCCGATTAGAAGCTTCAACCAGCAATAGAAGTAATAATCGCTTAGAATAGTTACGAAGAAAATCTTAGGGGAAAATATAGGGGTCGATTTCTTAGCAGATGCCAACAACGTCTTCCAGGGATTTGAGATTCGAGGACGAGAAACGGTAGAGACTTTCACTTGTGATGAAAGCTGATCCAGGTCTTCTTGGAGCCGATGCAATAATTGGCTTCGGAGTTGAAATTCGATAGGTGCTAATTGATACACCAAGGCTTGGCCGAGTAGTGATCGGTGACCCTTTAAGAAAAACTTCTATAGTGAGTTGATAAGTATTGTAAAAAATTAAAAATATTTTATGATTTGCATCGGCAGCTGTCACCACCGATGACAACTCATTTCATATATCCAAGTCACACACGCCATATCAAAAACACTTTTTGCGTTATTATTTATTATAGGTGAATTAATGTTTAATGATCACACGAATTGGGCTAAATTTTAGTCAGCTACTTGCTTTCCGCACAACGCTTCCATAATGTGCTGGCAATGCCGTTTCGATTTTACAGGAACGTTGCCGTGGTAACAGCAATTAAAATGGAAGGCATTACGATAGTTTACTATAATATTGTGCGATTCTTTCGATTCGTTTTTACCGTTTGTTGACCACATAACGGTTCTTGACTAACAGTTATGGAAATTATCGCGTCTATAAATTGTTTTCACCGCGGCCTAAGTTCAAATAGTTGTTACTAAATGGTGCAACGTGAATCATTGAAATTTCCGAAAATAAATCGAATTAAAGTGTGATATAAAAAAAACCTAGACACGCGTTGTGTGTGGCGTATCGCGAGTGCAACAATCGGGTGCGTTAATTTTTAAACAATTTGAAATTTACACGGGCAACAAGCGTCTGACAAAAATTTACAAAAAGCATTCAGCGACATTTCCAAAATGCAGCAGCAGAAAGTGCAACCCCGCTTTCCTTGCACTAAATGCAAGGAAACATTTACACTGCTGCAGAGCCTCGCGTACCATATGAAAGTGATACACAGTAGAAAGTAATGTATAATCCCATTATTGTTAACTTCCCAGTATATGGGAAGTTCTTGTAATTGCCTCGAAAATCGAAATCGAAATTTCCAACATAATTTTACGTTTTGAGGTCTTTAGAGTATATTTTAAGTGTTTTTAGAAAAGAGTATGTATGTGTATGTGTGTGTACGTACGTACGTCCGTACGTACGTATGTGCGTTCGTGGACAGTTTTTTCAAAGAGCATAGCTCACGTAAACAAAGTCGTATTGACTTTTTTAAGGTGTCAATCGAAGCGTCTTTGCAATCTTAAGAGCTGATTAGTTTTTGGGACACTTCGGTCGGGGGAGTTTGCTGTTTTCATCCCTTGAAGGTTATTTCTGTCATGCGTTATATCTCGCGAACCAAACATACGATTTGCATGTTTAAGATGTCAATCGACGCATATTAACATTTGTGTGCATTTGTCAAATTTTGAAAAAAATCTTTGGAGCCGTTTTTTTAATTTAAGGGAAAAAAATGCAAAAAACTAGGGTTTTTTTCATAAACAATAAATTTTTAACCTGATTTACAAAACTCAGTACTCAATGTTTATAAAATTTATATACTTCAAACAGTTTTTGTAAAAAAACACGCAAAACTTTTTCTCATGATTACAAAAAAAATTAAATTAAAAATAAAAAATCATTCAAAGTTGCCATGTAAAAAGTCTTCATATGAATGATATTACCTTATATCTTTTATTTTAAAGACTGTTGTTAAGCCAATCAAAGTTTATTAACACTAGATTTACCATACCAGTCAAAATGACTGGTTTTACCTTTTATTTCATAAATATTTACTATGTATATTTATTTTTTTTCGAAACTATTATATGACTTTCATAACAACAATTAAATACAAATAATTTGATAAGTTAATTTGATTTTGTGTTCATAACAAAAATTTTTTTTTTGTTTTTGGTACTTATACCGAAACCAGTCATTTTGACCTGGTACACGTTTTTGTAGTTCTATGTGCAAATGCTTTATATTCTTCACTTTTAGGAAATTCCCTTGTTTGGAAAATGGCGTGTAAAGAAAAATGTTTGCACATCCCTGGTAAAATAGTATTGTATAACAGCATATTTTTCAAATTTCATATTTTTCGGGGATCTCCCTATTTATTTATTTTATCAAGAATTTCGTAGGAAACTGTTATAAACCATTATTTATTCATTGAGTTCTGTTCTGTTCAGTAAGAAATAATTTTATTACTTTTGCTACATACAAATTGCTCATAATGGAAAAACGAAAAATTTTGAAATTGGAAGAAATACAAGATATACTTTCGGATCTATCAGACGTTGATGGTGGTGATAGCGAATATGAGTTTTTGGGATGCGACAGTGATACGGATGATGATGGTAATCAAAGTGTTCATATTGGAAGCAGTGATAACGAGGAATTTGATGAAAATGTTGGAGGCGAATCGAGTGACGAAGAAGACAACATAAGACAACAGCATAATACGCAAAAACGAAGATGTATGCGGCTTTCCTCGAGTTCTGAAAAGGAAAACACACAAAATATGCAAATTGAAGTTTCTGCTGATGGAACAATTTGGAAAAAAATACAAGAAGGGGGTGCCGTTGGAAGGTTACCAAGTCATTGCATTTTCAAAGATTTACCTGGGCCTACAGCACATGCTAGAAGAAATATTATGGAAGAAGAGGTAAGCAGTGCCTTCTTACTATTGATTGATCATCATATATTAGAACATATTAGAAATTGCACTGAAATAGAAGCCTCTCGAGTTTTAGGTAAGAAGTGGACCCTTTCGCAGGAAAAACTGAAGGCTTTTATTGGAATATTGTATGGCCGTGGTGCATACGAAGCAAAAGGTTTGAAATTATCATATTTATGGAACAAAAAGTGGGGTCCTGATTTTTTTTCCGAAAATATGAGCAGGAATGACTTTACGGAAATTTTACGTTTTATTCGCTTTGATAAAAGAAATGAGAGGAGTCAGCGCTTGCAAACGGATAAATTTGCGCTGGTATCAACTGTTTGGGATAAATTTATCGAGAATAGTCAAAACGCTTTCAAACCAGGAGCATTTATCACAGTAGATGAGCAACTGTTTCCAACGAAGGCTAGATGTCGATTTACCCAGTATATGCCAAACAAACCAGACAAATTTGGGATAAAATTCTGGCTGGCTTCTGATGTTGAAACGAAGTATGTTATAAATGGCTTTCCCTATTTAGGAAAAGACGAAAAACGAAATTCGTCAACTCCTCTCAGTGAATTTGTTGTAACAAGACTACTAGAACCTTATATCATGAAAGGAAGGTGTGTGACAACCGACAATTTTTTTACCAGCCTCCCCCTGGCTTCAAAATTATTAGCTAAAAATACTGCATTGGTTGGTACAGTACGTTGCAACAAACGGGAGCTTCCAAAAATTTGCAAAGAAAAAAAAGATGGTATGGAACGTTTTTCAACGCATCTATATGAAACAAATGAATGCACACTTACTGTTTATAAGAGTAAGCCTAACAAAAAGGTTGTTTTATTGAGTACTAAACACAAAGGCGTCAAAATTGATACCAGTTCCAAGAAACTACCTGAAACTATATCTTTTTACAATAAAACCAAATTCGGTGTTGATGTAACTGATCAAATGGCAAGAAAGTATAGTGTGAAATCAGGATCCAGAAGGTGGCCACTTCAAGTATTTTTCAATATTTTAGATTTGGCCGGCATCAATTCCTGGATTTTGTATAGAAGTATAACAGGAAAGAATATTTCTAGGAAAGACTTTTTGTTTCGATTAGCTGAAGAGCTCACATCTGAATATAAGTCATCAAGCCAAGGGAGGGCAAGTGAAATTCTCCGTCCAGCAACCCAGAATCCCCGGCCAGTACGTAAATGGTGCCAAATAGGACTTTGTAATAACAACAAGACAACTACAAATTGTGACATCTGTAAGAAATATGTGTGCGGAAAATGCGTGGAAAAAAAAGTTAGTATTTGTAAAGCATGTAAACATGATCATTCTGAATAAAACTGGAATATAATTGATGAGTTTTTATATTTTTATTTTTTATGGGGGTACGAACTTATGCCTCAAACTGAAACGGAAGTTATGCCCCAATTTTTTTTTGACATTACTTATTTGCCCTGTGACATAAATTGATTTTTGGGATATAATTTCATATTTTTTTGGGCATATTTCATAAATAACCGAGATATTAAATCCCTAAATTTTTAATTTCAATGTTATCAATGCGGGGGGCCTTGCCCCTCACACCCCCCGCTTATTGGAAAAACAACCCTTGCTTCGCCTTAGAACCAATTTTTATATATCTCATCAATTCTCTCAAACGATAAAGCATTATAATATAAATGAATAGAACTTGTCATATACAGTCAAATTGACTGGTTTTGGTATAAATAGGTATGTAAATTTGTTGGTATATCTAGTGTTAATATTTGCACACTTGAAACAGATTTCGAAGTTTCTAGAGTACCGTGTTTTTATTGTAATATAAAAACTGCTAAAATTTTGAAAAGCAAAATAATTAATCAAATTTGCATTTGTGGTGAAAAACGCTTTGAATGGTAAAATGTTTTGTAGTCAATACTTTGCTGGATCATGTGCTTTAAAAAGCTTTCATCAAATGGAAAAAATTTAATTTTTAGTAGTTTTGGTGTTCAGTGTTCGTAAGATTTTAATTACTTCTGCCATCATCATTCGTGACGCTATTTAGTTTTAACATGCAATTAAACCGATTATTGACTTCACATTCAATGTTTTTCAAGACCAACTGAAAATAAGTATTAGTAATCGTGAAAAAATACAAATTAAATGATTATGCCGAAGTCATGGCAATTTTGGATACAATTATTCAAAATGTCTACCACGCTACAAAATCTCTTCAGTGGGCGTAATAACAAAAACTGCATTAATTTTTGCTAGCGCTCTTTTGTCCTTCAAGAATTGAAATGAAAATAACAAATATTGTAGAAAAGGCTTTGTAACCTAGCCCCCTCCCCTCCCGATTAATCTGCGTGAATATTCAATCATCCCCCTTACCTACGTATTCAATGGATGCTCCCGTAGATGATACGATTAATATTAAGCCATTCCAATTACTGTTATGAGAGTTACGTTTTTATTATTTAAAGTAGTATTTTCATAATTATTATTTTGCTTAGTATTTTTAATATTTATGAAAATATTACTAGGAAGTTGACCGTGTGGACCTCAAGGGTCGCACCTCGCAGCTTGTTAATATTGTATTCCTAGTGCAGTGAAACTCGAGCAAATGCATTACAGAAAGTTTCTAAATTTTTTAGTGCATTTTGCCGAAATGGGCCGACCCTAAATGTAGATGAATCGATGAGGCCATTCATTATTGAGAAATCTGTTTTGCCGCCTGCGCATAGTAGGCAGTTATACTTAACAGGTTATCATTTTCGGCGAAACTTTAGCTTAGTAATGTGTTCGTACGTACGTTCGTACTTTAATGTAAATAAAACACCGCGTTTAACCTTTAAAAATGGTTTATTTAATTCTGAATTGAGACTAACATAGTCTCCGACCGCTTTGGAAATTAGACTGCACTTAATTTAATTACAAAACTCACTTAAATACTCTTGGAGAAAACATAGATCAGATTTTCTGCATCGCAAAATTCACGGAACGATCTTTGGATGCAATTCAAAATGCATCCTCAACAAAATTCAAGTTATTTATCTTTGTACCGATAGTACATGCAAAAAGATATTTGATACCTCAATCTGGTGGGTGATTGTACTTAAGCGAAGAGCATTTGGACCACGGTAAATGTGTTTTATGTTTTCGTTGTTAGTTTCAAAACAATAAGCGACAATTATAAATGCATGCAATTTAGGTTGGTAATATCAAGAAAGATGGATGTTAAAGGAATGTTAATGTGCGGTTATAAATGGAATGGTATCAATGCGAAGTTTTAGAATATCGATGTTTTAGAAGTAGAAGGAGAAGTTGAAAGTGGTTTTATGGATGTAGGGGGATTTGTGGAAAGTGGTGTTATGACTAGCTTTTTAAATTTTAAATGAAAAACTATCATACGCAACTGATTAATTTACAGTGAGAATATTACTTCAATACTACATTTCAAGACGGGATATTATAAATGCGCTTAAAAAAGGCAATTTGTGGTGTGTGATTAGCAAAGTTTAATAACATGGCGACTTTAAGCAATGCTTTAAACTGAAGTTCGGGTGAGTTTGCTATACGTAAAATGTTTTAGTGGGGTTTCATCGCATCGTATCGGGTGATATTTCGCAATCTGGTAGAAATCTGTGACAAATGCAAATCGTTATACGCACTCATTGACGAACGCACGGAAGTAAGTCTGTGTAGTGTAACAAATATTCTACGTAAACCGTTCACGTTTCGCACTTAGACTCTTCATTGGAATCCCCAAATTTTTGTGTGCATTACAATTCCTACACGTAATTCAACATCCAAGGCACTCTCCACAACTTAGTTTAGAATCAACAACCAAATAGGATGTGCAAATGCTAGGCAACTTTTATTTATTTATATTTCGTGTAACAGCCGCAATTTAATGTGAAAGCCGAACATCTACGAAACAGTGATTCTACAAAACTATTTTAAAATGTTAATGTCGTCAATTGATTTGCATGTGGCTTTTAGGTTTGCAAACAATTGGTCCTTGTTTGCAAACTGTACTGTTACGCCGTATCAATATACCGAACAAGTTTCCTTAAGAAGTCAAGTCGGGCATTTGTGGCGGCCACTACACGATCCAGAATACTGTTAGAGCTAAACTATTCTTTAAACAACTTCGATGTGTGTTTCGGGTCATTATCATTTCGAAACAACAATCAAAGTTGCATATTACACTCTGCATAAGGTAACATTCTAGAATCTAAGATGTAGGTACGTGTGCATGAATCTGTCCGTTATTTGTGTCATTCTATTAAATACACATAATACATATAATGCAGAGAACAACATGTCGCTTACTCCCCCCAATGTTTCAACGGTTTCCTACAGAAGTGTGGATTTAGTTGGTGTCCCTCCTCACGTCGCACATGGGCTATGACATTAGAATTGAAAAGGATGAAAACTTGGATTCGTCGCTAAATAAAACGCTCTTCCATTTAACAACTGACCAGTCAAGATAGTTTTTAGCGAATTTAACCCTAAATGCTTTATAAAAAAAAAAATATAAATAGTAACGTAATAATAATGATTAAAAGTGTCGTTCGAGCAGTTTAAATTTTAAGTTTAAGTTTTTTTTAGGTTAAAGCTGTATAGCTTTTTAGATTGAATTCAATTGGCTGTCTGCGAACAGTGCTTTGGTTGAAAATTATGCATAGCACTTTTACAACTTCTTTTGACGAGACAAACATTTCTATATAAATGTATATCGATTTTTCAAGTTTGCAAGTCCCCAATAATGGCAGTTATTGATTTATATGCATTATTATGTTAGTAGTTGGCCCTCGGTATGTCGAAATATATTATATATATTATATATTATTATCCTTTTGCAAACAGACACAAAGTTTCGGTGTACGGTATGCGATGAGCTTTTCAATCATCGCTCCACTTGGCGTCGCCACACAAAGGCCAGGCATAACATACAACATGGATGCGAGCGTTGCGACTTTGTGTCTGCAACATGCTGCGGATTGAACATACACAACATTCGAACGCACAGAGGAGGTAAGTGTCCGTTGCCCATTGTATGACGTCAATGCAATCACAAAATCTGGTATATATTTACAGACAAAAAAAATTATGTGCTTGCGTAGTCCTAAACTCGTCGTCGTCGTCGTCGGCGTCGTCTACAGACGAGGACACGGGCCGTCCTATCAAAGACAAGCAAGTGCCGCAACCACCTCCACAACCAACGACGTCAACACCATCGGCTTCGAATAAACTGCCACGGAATGCTAGCAAGCGGAAGCACAGCTCTTCCGAAGGCACTGTTGGCCGCGTTTCTACGACATCGTCGATAACGACATCGGCAGTCGCAGCAAACACAACTGCCGGATCGTATGGCGAGCCGTTGGCCACCTCAACGCCTATTCGTGGACGGCCCGTAAAATTTGCGCGTTGCCAAGATGTCGACACGCCTATGCGTTCGGCTGACGAGGACGACATGTTGTTGGCGTCCGTCCATGAGAACACTACCATGTATTCGATAGACCCGGACATGGGCCGTCCTATCAAAGACAAGCAAGCGCCGCAACCACCTCCACAACCAGCGACTTCAACACCATCGGCTTCCAATAAACTGCCACGGAATGCTAGCAAGCGGAAGCAAAGCTCTTCTGAAGGCACTGTTGGCCGCGTTTCTACGACATCGTCGATAACGACATCGGCAGTCGCAGCAAACACAACTGCCGGATCGTATGGCGAGCCGTTGGCCACCTCAACGCCTATTCGTGGACGGCCCGTAAAATTTGCGCGTTGCCAAGATGTCGACACGCCTATGCGTTCGGCTGACGAGGACGACATGTTGTTGGCGTCCGTCCATGAGAACACTACCATGTATTCGATAGACCCGGACACGGGCCGTCCTATCAAAGACAAGCAAGCGCCGCAACCACCTCCACAACCAGCGACGTCAACACCATCGGCTTCCAATAAACTGCCACGGAATGCTAGCAAGCGGAATATTATTATATTATATTATTATCCCTTTGCAAACAGACACAAAGTTTCGGTGTACGGTATGCGAAGAGCTTTTCAATCATCGCTCCACTTGGCGTCGCCACACAAAGGCCAGGCATAACATACAACATGGATGCGAGCGTTGCGACTTTGTGTCTGCAACATGCTGCGGATTGAACATACACAACATTCGAACGCACAGAGGAGGTAAGTGTCCGTTGCCCATTGTATGACGTCAATGCAATCACAAAATCTGGTATATATTTACAGACAAAAAAAATTATGTGCTTGCGTAGTCCTAAACTCGTCGTCGTCGTCGTCGGCGTCGTCTACAGACGAGGACACGGGCCGTCCTATCAAAGACAAGCAAGTGCCGCAACCACCTCCACAACCAGCGACTTCAACACCATCGGCTTCCAATAAACTGCCACGGAATGCTAGCAAGCGGAAGCAAAGCTCTTCTGAAGGCACTGTTGGCCGCGTTTCTACGACATCGTCGATAACGACATCGGCAGTCGCAGCAAACACAACTGCCGGATCGTATGGCGAGCCGTTGGCCACCTCAACGCCTATTCGTGGACGGCCCGTAAAATTTGCGCGTTGCCAAGATGTCGACACGCCTATGCGTTCGGCTGACGAGGACGACATGTTGTTGGCGTCCGTCCATGAGAACACTACCATGTATTCGATAGACCCGGACATGGGCCGTCCTATCAAAGACAAGCAAGCGCCGCAACCACCTCCACAACCAGCGACGTCAACACCATCGGCTTCCAATAAACTGCCACGGAATGCTAGCAAGCGGAAGCAAAGCTCTTCTGAAGGCACTGTTGGCCGCGTTTCTACGACATCGTCGATAACGACATCGGCAGTCGCAGCAAACACAACTGCCGGATCGTATGGCGAGCCGTTGGCCACCTCAACGCCTATTCGTGGACGGCCCGTAAAATTTGCGCGTTGCCAAGATGTCGACACGTCTATGCTTTCGGCTGACGAGGACGACATGTTGTTGGCGTCCGTCCATGAGAACACTACCATGTATTCGATAGACCCGGACACGGGCCGTCCTATCAAAGACAAGCAAGCGCCGCAACCACCTCCACAACCAGCGACGTCAACACCATCGGCTTCCAATAAACTGCCACGGAATGCTAGCAAGCGGAATATTATTATATTATATTATTATCCCTTTGCAAACAGACACAAAGTTTCGGTGTACGGTATGCGAAGAGCTTTTCAATCATCGCTCCACTTGGCGTCGCCACACAAAGGCCAGGCATAACATACAACATGGATGCGAGCGTTGCGACTTTGTGTCTGCAACATGCTGCGGATTGAACATACACAACATTCGAACGCACAGAGGAGGTAAGTGTCCGTTGCCCATTGTATGACGTCAATGCAATCACAAAATCTGGTATATATTTACAGACAAAAAAAATTATGTGCTTGCGTAGTCCTAAACTCGTCGTCGTCGTCGTCGGCGTCGTCTACAGACGAGGACACGGGCCGTCCTATCAAAGACAAGCAAGTGCCGCAACCACCTCCACAACCAGCGACTTCAACACCATCGGCTTCCAATAAACTGCCACGGAATGCTAGCAAGCGGAAGCAAAGCTCTTCTGAAGGCACTGTTGGCCGCGTTTCTACGACATCGTCGATAACGACATCGGCAGTCGCAGCAAACACAACTGCCGGATCGTATGGCGAGCCGTTGGCCACCTCAACGCCTATTCGTGGACGGCCCGTAAAATTTGCGCGTTGCCAAGATGTCGACACGCCTATGCGTTCGGCTGACGAGGACGACATGTTGTTGGCGTCCGTCCATGAGAACACTACCATGTATTCGATAGACCCGGACATGGGCCGTCCTATCAAAGACAAGCAAGCGCCGCAACCACCTCCACAACCAGCGACGTCAACACCATCGGCTTCCAATAAACTGCCACGGAATGCTAGCAAGCGGAAGCAAAGCTCTTCTGAAGGCACTGTTGGCCGCGTTTCTACGACATCGTCGATAACGACATCGGCAGTCGCAGCAAACACAACTGCCGGATCGTATGGCGAGCCGTTGGCCACCTCAACGCCTATTCGTGGACGGCCCGTAAAATTTGCGCGTTGCCAAGATGTCGACACGTCTATGCTTTCGGCTGACGAGGACGACATGTTGTTGGCGTCCGTCCATGAGAACACTACCATGTATTCGATAGACCCGGACACGGGCCGTCCTATCAAAGACAAGCAAGTGCCGCAACCACCTCCACAACCAGCGACTTCAACACCATCGGCTTCCAATAAACTGCCACGGAATGCTAGCAAGCGGAAGCAAAGCTCTTCTGAAGGCACTGTTGGCCGCGTTTCTACGACATCGTCGATAACGACATCGGCAGTCGCAGCAAACACAACTGCCGGATCGTATGGCGAGCCGTTGGCCACCTCAACGCCTATTCGTGGACGGCCCGTAAAATTTGCGCGTTGCCAAGATGTCGACACGTCTATGCTTTCGGCTGACGAGGACGACATGTTGTTGGCGTCCGTCCATGAGAACACTACCATGTATTCGATAGACCCGGACACGGGCCGTCCTATCAAAGACAAGCAAGCGCCGCAACCACCTCCACAACCAGCGACGTCAACACCATCGGCTTCCAATAAACTGCCACGGAATGCTAGCAAGCGGAATATTATTATATTATATTATTATCCTTTTGCAAACAGACACAAAGTTTCGGTGTACGGTATGCGATGAGCTTTTCAATCATCGCTCCACTTGGCGTCGCCACACAAAGGCCAGGCATAACATACAACATGGATGCGAGCGTTGCGACTTTGTGTCTGCAACATGCTGCGGATTGAACATACACAACATTCGAACGCACAAACGAGGTAAGTGTCTGTTGCCCATTGCAACGTAAATGTGACCGACCGACCATGCACCTTATGATTTATTTGCATGCTTTGCGTTAAAGTTGCATACAAAAAAATTTAAGGACTAACAATAAACAGTTGGTAGTATTTGATGATAGACAATCAATATCTGCTACCTTTGTTCCGTTGTGTACGTAGCTATTGAAGACAATGATTTGATTGTCATAGTGGACGATAACGACGAGGATCAACACCGTCCGCCAGCAGCGGACCAGTATGAAAATGTTGCCAACAACCCATACGGTGATGAGGCGATCGATGCAGCCATTAACGGTGCACACAATGCGGCGGAGCATCAAATAAATGCATACGTCGATGATGATGATGACGACGATGTCATATTTGTATGTTGCGACCAGCCTGATGCTGAGTCACGTCAGCATATATGAATGCTCAGACGTGTCAATAAAACTTATCACAAATGCAACAATGTTACGTTTGCCTCCAACATATTCTTAACGAAAGCACTTCTTAAATTATTAAATATATGAATGTTGCATTTAGCCGGCACTTCTTAAGTAGCATACAATGTTGCCGTTAAGTATTTTAATGCTGCATTTGCCCAAAGCATGAGAGATAAACAATAGTCGCGATACTCACAAAGAGCTCAAGTAGCTATTGCAAGAAAACACTTTGTTCCGTTGTCCTTTTGTTCTAAGTAATACCAAATAAGCATATTAAATTTATAAAAGTCTTAAACACATTTATTGAGAGTCAGCCTTCTGTTGGATTCGAGTACTGTACAAATCGGTTAATAGATTACGTTTTCGTTTCGAATAAAAGTATTTTATATTTCCTTACATTTATGTGTTTCATTCCATATTTAAAGGAAAGTACTATAATTGCTGCTGCGCCGGCACTGCCGACGCCACCGCCACCGGCACAACTGTTCACCGAGATTTGTTCAGACACGGCGACAAATGGGTTTTCTATAAGGACTACTATAGCAAACCAAGAACCGAATAATACATTTAGAATTAAGCGCAACACCTAACCAAAGTTGCTGGCAATACCGTTTGCATTTTATAAGAACGTTGCCGTGGTAACCGAAACTAAAATGGAAGGCATTGCGATTGGTTCCTATAATGTTGTCCGATACTTTTTACCGTTTGTTGACCACATAACGGTACTTCAATAACAGTTATGGCGATTATCGCGTCTATAAATTGTTTGCACCGCACCACCTAATTAATAGTGAATGGTGCAACGTCGAACATCCTAATTTACGAACTCAAATTAAAATAAATTCAAGTAGGACATTAAAAACTAACGAAAAAATTAAAGAAGTATATCGCTTGTGAATCCACAGTGTGAGTTGATTTAGCCCAAAAATTTGAAATTTATACAGGCAGCAAGCGCGTGAAGAAAATTTTCCCCCGGAAGCAATCGGGAAACATTTTCAATAATGAAGCAGCAGAAAGGTCGCGCTCGATTTCCGTGTACTGCCTGCAAAGAAAGCTTTACATTGAGGCAGAGCCTCGCATACCACATGAAACAAAAGTAAGTAAAATATTATCACATTATTGATAGTATTATGTTAATAGTGATGTAAAACTCGACCAAATGCACTACCAACAGTTTCTTGAATATTTTAGTGCACATAGCACATACCGAAGTAACTAGTCGTTTTCGCAGCTCAATAGCAGTCTTACACTAGACACACCAAAATTTTGAAACAAAAGCGTGATGGAGACCACCCTCATGTAGTTGTGAGACAACTACCTCCTCCTCCTTCTACTGCTGTACAATGTAAGTTAGTCTATAAAACACATTATCATCATAATGCATGTGTAATATATATATATATATATATATATATACATATATATATATATATATATATATATATATTGGGTTGGGGAAAAAGAAATGTCGTATTATGTCAAAAGATGGCGACAATTAAACATATCTTGTGTTGTACTTATCGCATCCGATCATACTATACGGCGATTTGACGTCGACAATCTATGCTACAAGTGTATCTTTGACAGTGTTGTGATCGTACGTTTCAGTCTCAAGTTATAGCGCGTCAAAGATGGAGTTCACCAAGCAAGAAATTCGTCATATTTTACATTTTTACTTCCTGAGAGGTAAAAATACAACGAAGGCGGCCGAAAAAATTTGTAAAGTTTATGGGCCCAATACTGTAAAGATTCGCACAGCACAGCATTGATTCGATCGATTTCGTTCTGGTGTAGTGGATGTCGAAGATACACCCTGTACTGGTAGGCCAATCGTCATAGAAACCGATAAAATCGTCGAAATCATCCAAGTAGACCGGTATGTGAGCATTCGCTCAATTGGCCAGGAACTGGGTATAGACCATAAAACCGTTTGGAACCATTTGCAGAAAATTGGATTCCAAAAAAAGATGGATGTTTGGGTGCCACACGAGTTGACGGAAAAAAATCTCTTGGACCGAATCAACGCCTGCGATGCACTGCTGAAACGGAACAAACTCGACCCATTTTTGAAGCGGATGGTGACTGGTGATAAAAAGTGGATCACGTACGACAACGTCAAGCGAACAAGGTCGTGGTCAAAGCGCGGCGAGCCGCGCCCAAACCATCGCCAAGCCCGGATTGACGGCCAAGAAGGTTTTGCTGAGTGTTTGGTGGGATTGGAAGGGAATCATCCACTATGAGCTGCTGAACTATGGCCAGACCCTCAATTCGGTCCTCTACTGTGAGCAACTCGACCGTTTAAGGCGGGCGATTGACCAGAAGCGGCCACAATTGGTCAATAGGAATGGTGTTCTGTTCCACCAGGACAACGCTCGGCATCACACATCTTTGATGACCCGCCAGAAGCTATGGGAGTTCGGATGGGATGTCCTATTGCACCCATCGTATAGTCCGGATCTGGCACCAAGTGATTACCATCTCTTCCGGTCCATGCAAAACGCTCTTGGTGATACTAAGTTGGCCTCAAAAGAGGCTTGCGAAAACTGGCTGTCTGAATCTTTTGCAAATAAGGAGAGGGGGGGGGTTATGAGAGGGGGATAATGAAGTTGCCTTCTAAATGACAACAAGTTTGCAAACAAAACGGCGCATATTTGGCTTAAATCGGATAATTCTAAGTATGTTTAATGAAGCGTCAAATTTCGATAACAAAAACGACATTTCTTTTCCCCCAACCCAATATATATATATATATATATATATATATATATATATATATATATATATATATATATATATATATACTATACACTGAACTAAGCGATGGCAGCGTCAAGTTGCTACAAATGTCGATTCAGTGTTTCGCAGGGATGCCAAATCACTCTCTCCTCAATAACGTCTAGAAATGACGTTTGCTACATAACACATGGGGTGAAAAGTCCCGGGCCTTACACGTAGATGGCGCTAATTTTATTGCATTTGTAGGAACGACATTTCGACAGCAGCGCACCTAGACGTCAAAGACGAGAACCAAAAAGGAAAATCTCGTCCTGTTCAGTCTCGACCGCCGACGCGTGCGCACGGCAACTTGTCATCTCCTCGTTTCGTTATCAAACGTTTGAGTTAAATTGCAATTGTAAATGGACGAACAAATATGTTAAATATAAATGTAGTGTTTCATAAATGCGAAGTTTAAGGCACTACATAGGGGACACCCCGACGTGATAATTCCCGACGTGATAATATCCGACGTGAACTCGATAACGATAACGATAAATGGCGGAAGGACAAGCGTCGCCCAGTGGAAGTGACGCCACCGAGAATAGAAATATTGCCCCTAAATCCCCTATGAGCCCAAGTGTTCCTTTGCGTACTGTGCCGCCTTCAACTGTGGAATCAATTCAAAACATGAAGCTTCCGACATTTTGGAAAAGAGAACCAAAATTGTGGTTTTTAAGTGCGGAATCTCAGTTCGTGATTAACAAAATTTACACAGACAATACGAAATTTCACGCGATAATCGCCGCACTCGATCTATCCGCAATGGAAGAAGTCGCGGATCTGTTGGAAAACCCGCCATCAAGGGATAAATAAGCGACGCTCAAATCAATTTTGATTTCACGATTTTCTGATTCGCCGAAAAATCAGCTTCTACAAGCCTTGTCGCGAGTTGAACTTGGCGACGCAAAGCCTTCCCAGTTGTGGCGCAAGATGAAAGCGCTAGCTGAAGAGCAACTAAGTGAGGATGCTCTTAAGACTTTTTGGCTGAAAAAACTACCCTCGCGTGCCCGTGAAGTGCTAGCTGTGGTTTCACGTGTGTCGGTACCAACCCTAATCGAAATGGCGGACAAAAATCTACGTGAACGAGACTTTACAAGTGGTGTTACTGTCCCGCGAAGTCCATCACCAGCAGAATACTTATCCACCCAAGTTGCTAAGTTAACGGCAAAGATGGAAAGTCTAAACGCAAGACTTTCGCGAAGCACGTCCAAAGTCCGGACTAAAGCACGATCCCGTTCAAAATCGAGAGGGATATGCTATTACGCTAAACGCGATGGCATTTATGGTGCGAATGCTAAAGAGTGCCGTGCTCCTTGTAATTTTTCGAAGCCTTCAGAAAACTAGTGGCCTCGTCGCCGCGGGTCGCGTCTAGCGGATGAGACGAACCGAATGTAAGTCCGTGACCGGAAATACGGATATAAGTTTTTAATGGACACTGGTGCAGATATTTCTGTCATTCCCCAAAGCAAGTTCACTTGTAATAAAATTCCGTCCGATATTCAACTCTTCGCTGCCAATGGAACGCGCATCGAAACGTTTGGTGCTAAACTCCTCACGTTCGACCTTGGACTTAGAAAACTCTTTAAGTGGAAATTTGTGATTGCAAATGTATCGCGACCAATTTTAGCAGCCGATTTCCTAAAACATTTCGGGTTGTTAGTGGACGTGAAAAACAAAAAAACTTGTTGATCGCGTAACGAAGCTCTATGTACTTGCGACAAGCTTCAACGGCATCAGGTCACGGGTGTCCACCATTAATCCCGCGAGCAATTTTCATGCGATCCTCGTCGATTTTCCGGAACTAATCACTCGAACGCTACCCGCCAAAGTTGTGGAAAATGGAGTAGTTCCCCACATACTCACCAAAGGTCCTCCCACGAAGGAACACCCGAGACGCCTTGCAGCAGACAAATTCCGTGCAGCAAAAGCCTAATTTGAAGCAATGATGAAACAAGAAATATGCCGACCATCATATACATACCGAAAACGCTGAGAAGACGAATTTTTGATGCATTTCATCAATTTTCTCACCCTGGAGGACGTGCAACCAGCAAACAGATTCTAACGAAGTATTTATGGCCAAAAAATGACAAGGATATCACCGAGTGGGCGACAACTTGTCTGCAGTGCCAACGAGTAAAAATAAGACGCCATGTTCGAAATGTGCCGCAAAGTTTCACGCAGAAAAGTGAACGCTTTGAACATGTCAACATGGATATCGTGGGACCTCTACCAACATCGAACGGAAAGCGCTATATCCTCACGATGGAACGTTTTACATGATGGCCAGAAGCCGTACCCATCGAGGACATAACACCGGACACGGTGGCAACTGCATTTTATACGCAGTGGATTTCTAGATTTGGATCGCTTTGTACCATCACGACTGATCAAGGATCACAATTTGAATCCTCCTCGTTCAAGGCATTGGCACATCTCTCTGGATGTAAACGCACCAGAACTTCACCGTACCATCCCGCTGCCAATGGAATGGTAGAACGCTGGCACAGAACCTTGAAAACCGCACTGACATGCCATGATACGGCACGATGGACGGAAGTACTTCCAACAGTGCTACTGGGATTACGAACAGCCATCAAAACAGATTTAAAATGCTCACCCGCTGAAATGTGTATGGAACAACTCTGCGTATACCAGGTGAACTATGGCTGGATGAAGAAATGCCCAACGATCCACAAATCTTTGTCGAAAAATTTGGAAAAGATATGCAGCAGTTACGTGCCACACCAGGCGATCATCATCGAGCTGAAAAGATGTTTGTCTTTAAGGACTTGCATAGCTGCTCACATGTTTTCCTTCGCGAGGACGGAAGAAAATCGTTTCAACTACCCTACACGGGGCCGCACGAAGTAATTGAGCGGATAAACGACCGTGTTTTCGTCATCTCACTAAATGGACGACATACAACAATCAACACGGAACGACTCAAGCCTGCATACACCGTTCGGGAAGACGACAACGACGACTTTACAACACCTCGACCATCGCTAAAAACCTACGCAGGACCCAATGTTAAACGAGTCAAGTTTCGCGATAACGTGTCAACAAATACATTTGACAGTTGATCAGCTGAGCGAAGACATCAAATCGACAATGTACAATTGTCTGGAGGGGGATCCTGTAGGAACGACATTGCGACAGCAGTGCACCTAGACGTCAAAGACGAGAACCAAAAAGGAAAATCTCGTCCTGTTCAGTCTCGACCGCCGACGCGTGCGCACGGCAATTTGTCATCTCCTCGTTTCGTTATCAAACGCTTAACACATTCACTGCCCATGACGCACACGTGTGCGTCATGAGCGGCCTGGCCAACAGAGCCCATGACTCACAGTGTGAGTCAAATACTCTACGATTTTCAAAGAGAGTTTACAACGAAGAGCATGGCAAGTAGGTTGTTTTCCAATAATGCAACGTGTTTGGGACAGTCTCTTGTACGGAAATGAAGTGTTGGTTCAAAGTTCAAGCGTTTCTAGCCTCTCCTTTTCAGTTGTTTGTTGTCACTCGATCGGGCCGCTTGTTCTTCGTAGTTTCGGGTTATTTTCTCGGTTTTTTCGATTCAAAGTGATCATGGATTATAAAAAAAAGACTGTATTGAGTGATGAAGAACTATTACGAATGTTGGAAGAAGATTCGGAAGATGATGTTGAGTATTTGGAGGACGAGGAAGACGTAAGTCATGACCGCACCGAACAGGTTGATTCATTTCATTTCCCTTCAAATTTTGATGATTGTGAGCCGGTACAAAGAGATAATGAAACGACAGGTGATGTAACATCTGAAATTATTGACATTTCTTCTCTTCCAATTGTATTTGAGGATGTGGATATGATTCAATCGTCGCCAACGCCGGGAACTTCAGTCGATTTTTCCGTCCCACCTATTCGTTGTCCATCGCCAATACAGGGAACGTCCGCTAATTTTTCCGTTTCACCTGCTCGTTGTCCATCTCCACCATCGCCATCATCAGTTGTTGAAACTGATGAATCATCAGAATCTGAGGAAGATAGTAATGAAAGCGGAATATGGTACTCTTCTCGGCCAAACGTACAAAAAATAAAATTTACTGGCCAACAAAAACTCAATATTACACCTGTTCCTACTACTCCCATTGACTTTTTCAACATTTTTTTCAATAATTCCTTTTTAGAACTGTTAGTGGAAAAAATGAACGAATATGCTGTGATTGTTTTACATGAGACTTCAACAAGCGAGGCGCGAATTACACGCTGGAAAGATGTAACTACAGAGGAGCTAAAAACATTTCTTGGGCTGTTATTCCATATGGGGATGATTCGGATGAATCGCATAAATGACTGTTGGAGAACCCACTATTTATTCCCACATGCCGTATTTGCCCCGTACATGAGTAGGAATAGATTCTTACTCCTTCTAAGGGTTTTGAATTTTGATAACAACAAAGATGATGATAACTTGCGAAAGATTCGCACTTTGATTGAGTTCTTCAATTCAACCATGGAGAGCACATATGACCCTGGAAAGGAACTATCATTAGACGAGTCGATGGTCCACTGGCGGGGGCGGCTTCGTTTTCGCCAATTTATTAAAAATAAAAGACACAAATACGGATGTAAACTATATTGTGTAACCTCCTCTAAAGGCCTAGTTCAAAGGCTGTTGCTGTATCAAGGATCGTCAGATAATGAGGTGGGAGGAGTAAACCACAGATCAAAAGTCGTCCATCACCTAATGAATCTTAGAAAAAATGTAGGGCACAGTGTTTATATGGATAATTATTACAATAGTGTCCCACTTGCTGAAGAGCTTTTGAGGGAAGGGGTCTATTGCACTGGGACCCTACAATCCAACAGGAAGGGAAATCCTCCTGAAGTGGTGCAAAAAAAGTTGAAAAGGGGTGAAAGTATTTCTCGTTACACCAAAAGTGGAGTATGCGTAACAAAGTGGAAAGACAAAAGAGATGTGTTGGCATTGTCATCAGAGTTTCCAGGTGACATGGTTGAAGTAGGATCCAAGAAAAAGCCCAAAATGATTGTTGAATATAATAAGTTTATGTCAGGGGTGGACAGACATGATCAGTTACTTGCTTATTATCCTTCAACACATAAGACTATGCGGTGGTATAAAAAGCTAAGGATTCATATATTCCAAATGATGATAATAAATGCCCAATTATTATGTAACGAATTTGGACCTAAAATCAACGGATACGACTTCAGATTGACAATTTGCGAAGCCCTTCTTCCTTACAAGCCACCTCCTATGAGGCCTTTGAGGTGTGACATGCACGTTCCAGATGAAGTGGAAAAGGTTGACAAGGGAAAACGTAAAGTGGCAAAACGTAAACGTTGTAAGCAGTGTTACAATAATGGAATTCGTAAAGATTCAAACTACTTTTGTCCAGACTGTCCAGACAAACCAGGATTGTGTTTGAAACCTTGCTTCCGAGAATATCATCAAAATTTACAGTGAAAAGTGAATTTATGTATTTTATTTGATATATGTTGTATTTTTGCATCATGATTGATGTACTTTTATCATATTTTTTTTATATATTCCCATAATATGTTGGTGGCAGTTCTTTTATTATATATTGTTTCAGTATTTTTTAAATTACTTATTTGCATAAATATAATAAATGTTTAATAATATGACAGTTATTACTTCTTCTACCTATTTCTAAATTGACGCACACTGTGCGTCATGGGCAATGTTGAACCAGAAAAACTGAAAACCGGGCTAGGGACGCCCATGACGCACAGTGTGAGTCACAAGTGTTGTTGAGGTTAGGAACCAGTGGGCAAACTCCGTAAACCCAAGATTGGGCATGGGCAGTGAATGTGTTAAGTTAAATTGGAATTGTAAATGGACGAATAAATATGTTAAATATAAATGTAGTGTTTCATAAATGCGAAGTTTAAGGCACTACACATTTGTGCCGACATTGTGAAGTTGGCAGAACATGCAAGTACAGGAACCCACAACCAGGCGAAACATCGCGTGGTACAAAAGTCGACGTAGCAACTGGACCAAGGCAATTGGAATCGGGAACGTTAACGCTATCAGTAGTGGTAATATGGCGGTTCTAGACCGGAAGTGAACTGTCAAAATCCGATGACGTCATCACCCCGACCGGAAGTGAACTGTCAAAGTCCAATGACGTCATCACCCCGACCGGAAGTGAACTGTCAAAAGGTCCTTGACGCCATCTGACGTCACGGAAGTGAACTGTCAAAAGGTCCTTGACCCCCAAATAACCGCAAGATTGGGATGGCCACGCCCACAAAACCGCAAGCCGATGACGATATTAACCCTTTCTTCCCCTCTCTCCACCATCAACCGCAATCAAGCCGATGACGGCATTAACCCTTTCTTCCCCCGCTGTCTCTCTCTCTCTCACACACACACACACACACTCTCTCTCTCTCACACACACACACACACACTCTCTCACACACACATACACTATCTTACCCACACACACACGATCCTATTCGGCGCCCCCGCGATCCCACCTACACCGACGACACTGTAAATTTCACGGCAAGACACTTTCACTTATTTGGAGACACTAAAAATCGATTGCGGCGTTCAATTTCAAATTTCCCACGCGCGAACTTATTCGGAGACACTAAAAATCGATTGCGGCGTTCAATTTCAAATTTCCCACGAGCGAATTACAGAGCCGGAGGCAAGTGTTCAATATTGTGGTTTTTAGACGAAATTGCGTTGATAAGAGACATTTGTATCTAATTAATGTGCATGTGGTTTTTATTTGAATTCGATTGAAGCAATTAAACGAAATACCGTTGATAAGAGGCATTCGTGTCTATTTAGTAAGTTTGTGGTTTTTTATTCAAATTCGTTTCGCGCCATGAAGAAATCAAATGAAATAACGTTGATAAGAGGTATTCGTTTCTGTTTAATAAGTTTGTGGTTTTTTGAAATCGTTTTGCGCTATGACGAAATGTTGGCCGTGAAATAAACGACTGTCCGAAAGCCGATAAGAATTTTTGTGATTTTCGAACACGCGTTTGACCGCATGCAAAATAGACAGCGACGGCACACGCGATTTGATAAAAGCATGCGGTTACGTTTCATTCGAGTGATATATTGTTAAAAAAAAAGCCGCAAGTATAATAGAAAATGTGCTATATAAAGAGCCCCGAAATTTGAATGAAGACCATAAATAACTACTTCGGAGAAAAGGTGAGTATACTTTATTTTAATTTAAGCTTTCGATTTTAATTAAAGGTTTCGATTAGAGCCATGTTTGAAAGCCACGAATACAGCGCGCCGATTGTGGTTGAGGATGACGACGTTGACGTCCTCAAAGAGCTGAACACATTAAACTACAAGCCGCTCCTTAAGGTGAAGGAGATGGACCCCTACAAATCGTATCGGATTGCGGGCGCAAAAAGATGCAGCACCGAGTTCGGTGAATCCATACTGGTTGAGTTGGACGAGTTCCAGCTTTTCCTTCCAGCTAGGTATCGAAACCTGGCGCAGGACGTGCTTAATCAATTGAACACTGGCAACCTTTGCGTGTCAAGAGGGCCCGCCCTAGGAAAAAGCTACGCGCTTTTTTTTACAAATTACAACCCCTAAAATGTTAAACACAAATTTTTAAATAAAAACATATTAAAAGAAAAAAAAAGAACACTTGTTATTATTACTTTATTCAATTTTCATTGTATAAAGTTGTTTTACATTTCTAGCATCGATTAGTTCGACATCGGTTTTATAATCTACATCCTGAGCTCGAATGAATTCCACTTCACCATTGCTAAGAATTCTTTCTTTCATGTATTCGCGATATTCATAGCATTTTATATTCAGTGTTTTCTTTTCATAGTTGCTGTCATAAGTGCAACGGATTGTAAGAATCAAGTCGTCTTGGAATTGTAGTTGGAAGTGTCTGTAAAAAGGTCGTTCACTTTCAATAATTCCTGCAATTTCACGCTCTTTTTTAACTAAATCCTGCCTAAAACCTTCAATTGCCTCTTGAACGGTGACATATTTAGTTTCTTCTCTCGCAGTTATTGTTGTGCTGTTCAAAGTTGTATTTTCTAGTGTTGAAATGGTAGATGTTGCTAGCTCCCGAGCATCTTCAGCCGAACTATTCAACCCATTGTTGAATTTTAATAATTGGAACGATAATCCAATTTGTACCGTCTCATTACTAGGTAGCTTTAATGCAAACTCCAAATTTCCTTTATTTCCAGCAGACTCATTTAGTATTATAGGTATCACCCCCGCATGGACGGCATTAAACAATACACACACAAAAAGGGCGCAAAAGATTCCTCCACGCATATTGAATTGCTCGTATTTGATAGGACGATTGGAAGAACAACAGATGCTCAATGATCTAATTTCATAAAACAAAGGGTTTTATAGCGCTTCCCCCACCCCTCCTTCAAGCCACTTCCAATGGTATAAATTTGAATCGTTGAGTTAGCTTTCACGCAGTCACACACAAGATCATTAAATATGGATGGGAAATGTTTTTTGGTTGACGGAACATCGCAACGAAAAGTCGACCTATCTCTATTTTCGAACTCAGTGAACAACCTCGAAGGTTTATCGAGAGTGTATTTTACGAGTGCCATTAAAAGTGTGGAGCAGGAAAAATTTACTACCGAAATGAAAATCCTCATTACGAGTATTTGCATGTTAACAGCAACACTGGGGCAGAGGTTGGAAATACACGATTTACAGAACAACAAGAGACTTCTGCCACTGCAACTGGGAACTGCAAGACTGATAGACAGACATAGTAACTTCATACATATCATACGACTAGAAACATACGAACAAACAATAGACGCCATTCGACAATCACTAAACGGACTTAGTAACATACACGAACTAAGCGACACGTTAACAACAACAAGGCTCAAACTGACCGAACTGCAATCAAAACTGAAAACACTATCACCTAATACCAGAACTAAACGTGGTCTAATAAATGGACTAGGGACAGCTATAAAGTTCCTCACCGGTAACATGGATGCGAGTGATGCTTTACCCCTAAACGAACCAATTTAAAAAGCCATTTCTCAACAAACGGAATTACAGAACTTAAATAACCACCAAACTTTTCTTAATAACAAAATGATACAAAGATTCAAAAATATCACTGATCACATAAACTTTCAACAAGGAAATATATTGAAATACTTCAAACTTAACGAAAACTTAATTAACAATCAAATAAGAAGAAAACATGATCTCCTCCAGTATATTCAATTTTTGAACCAATTAAGCTATCACATAGATATTCTTCATAACCATTTATCTGACATAGCGGAAGCAGTTATACTTGCCAAATTGGGCATAATTTCAAAACAAATCCTTACAACCGAAGAACTCTCTGAAATTCATAAAATTTTCGAAAAACAAATGACCACAATAAAATCTGAAGAGAACCTTTATGAGCTATTGAATTTACAGGCTTATCTAAATGGTACTAACATCATATTTAATGTAAAAATTCCCATTTTTCGAAACGAACATTATTCATTCTTCCACTTGATTCCAATTCCTACACAAAATCACCGACAAATAACAACCAAACCCTATATCATCCTACACCCAAACGATATTCAACACTTCGAGGAGAGATGCCCCGAAATAGAAAAGGTTTTCTATTGCCAAAAACCATCTGGAGGAAATGGAGAAAGCAAAGTAACTTCTAAATGCGTTAGTAGCCTAATACAAAATACCCCAGCTGATTGCGAGTCCACTGAAGTAGACGGGAAACCCGAAATCCTTCAACCAGAGGAAAACTACATACTCCTCATCAATAGTCCAGAGATACCAGTCAATTCATCTTGCCCATTCGCTCCAAAAAACGTGTCAGGGACCATGATCATTCATTTCGAAGACTGCATCGTAGAATTATACAAAATTATTTACGAAGGAAAACCGGCAAAATTCTGGGACGACATCACTATCCATATAACAACCTTTCACAATGTAAACTTCACCAGCAAAAACAATTACAGCCTCAAACCATTAGAAGAATACAATTTCGAAACTACGGCTAATCTTGAGTTCCTGAGAAGATACACCAACGAGAAATATACAGTTACCATCACGCTATTGGCTATGCAAGGAATCGTAATCATCATAGGCGCAATATACATCATACGCAAGTTCAGGATCCACTCGTTAGGTGTTAGATCCTCCGCTCAAGCAACAGAAACTACGGGAGTGCAGTTTCTGTTCCCAACGCTTCACTCCAAGGGGGGAAGAGTTACGTCCAGCTAAACCCAATAGCCTAGATTCAGCTGACCTCAACGACGAAACCATCAGCACATCCGCCACACGCATCGATCTTGCCGATCGTCAGCATTTCAACACACGCCGGAGGCAATCACCTGTAAAGGTGCAACCTAATTCAACATGTGCGTTTAATTAGCACTTTTCCAAAATTATAAAAGTTTGTAAAATCAATATCGAGTTCAGTTGTAAATTTATTGAGCACAAATAAACACGTTTGTTCACCTGAGAATATTTTTTTTTATCTCCTCACGGAGTAATATCGTAACTCGCGCGTCGTGCAACATCCCATTCAATTCCTCGTATTTGTTGGTGGCCGGTGGTTTTTCAACGATGTCGGCCACCTGCTCTAAAATCACGAGTCTATCGATGCTATGATAGCATTAAATTTTGAGCCATCTTGAATGACGTGATGCGTTGCGAACTGCGCTTCGATTTTCGCGAACCATAATGCGGAGCGACGCGTCCAAAATGGCGGTAATTTGAGGTCGCGCACTGATTCAATTCGCGAAAAATCCGTACGCGGCGATAAAAGTTCTTCGAGTCGAGTCTGGATTCGTTTTTGGCGTCATTATGTCAGCGTCCTTAGATTGTTCACTGGTGGCAATTTTTGAAAAAATAAGTGTCGTTTAACAGCAAGGACAAAAATTATTAGACAGACTGGATAAATTGGAACTAAAACACAAAAAACATCATTTTCGTGGTAGATCCCGTTCGTGATCGAAATCTGCTACACGTGTTCCGCAAGAGGAGAAGTGTTATTATCACCGAATATATGGTGGAAAAGCAAAAAAATGTCGTGCTCCATGCGGTTTCCAACAACCACGTTCAGAAAACTAGTTTCGCCATCGACAAAATGCGCGGTGAACGGTGGCGACATAACAAAACACCGCCTCCTCATATCGGATAGATTTACTTATTAGATTATAGGTTAGATTAGATTATACTTTCTAAGTGGACACAGGCGCTGATACATCTGGGATTCCGCACAATAAATCAAACAAAATCGCCTCAGAATACCATTTATACGCTGCAAACGTAACAGTTATTAAAACGTACGGAGAAAAGCTGCTGACTCTTAACCTAGGACTACGTTGTTCGTTCACTTGGGTATTTTGCATGGCTGATGTATCACAAACAATTTTGGGAGCTGACTTTGTACAGTTTTTTAATTTGCTGGTTGACCTCCGAAGGAAATGTCTTATAGACGGAGAAACGCTCCTAGAGGCTGAAGCGCAGCTTTCAACTTAGTGCCAACAGTATCAACGCTTTTGAAAAATGATGATTTTCACGCACTATTGTCCGCATATCCCAGTTTGACGAATCCTCAAGTCACCGGGAAAATCGACAGAAACTTATGAGAAAGAAGGCGGTGCGATAGTTTTACAGCGGCTACATGCATTCACCTCATTCTCTGTTAGTACTAAGCTTCAAAAAACAACTGTCAAAATTTTATGACATTCTATTCATTAGTTTGTGAGTTATTCCGCTATGAGTGACGCTACTTTTGTTATTTTCAGAAAAATGGATCAAAAACAATTTCGTGTTTTAATTTTACACTGCATCGCGACGAGGAAAAATACCATTCAAGCGAAGCAATGGCTTGAAAAGTATTATGGGGACTCTGCTCTATCAGAAACAGAACAGAACAGAACAACAAAACGTTGGTTTGCTGACTTCGAACGTGGTCGTAGAGACACCGATGATGCGAAACGCAGTGGACGTCCAAATGAGGCGGTAACATCAGAAAACATAAAAAAAATCACACAATCGTTTTGAATGATCGGAAAGTGAAGTTGCGTGAGTTAGCTGACATCGTAAAGATATGAAAAGAACGTGTTGGCTTTAGCATTTGAGCATTTGTCCATGAGAAAGCTCTGTTCAAAGTGAGTGCCGCGTTTGCTCACTGTTACCAAAACACAACAACGTGTCGATGATTCTGAGCAGTATCTGGCCAGGTTCAAGCGTAACAAAGCGGAATTTTAGCATCGATATGTGACAATGGATGAAACGTGAATCCATTACTTCACTCCGGAATCAAAGATCATCATCTGAGTGGACAGTAGGGTGACCAGATGTCCCGTATATTACGGGTTGTCCCGTATTTCAGGCGCGAATTTTTCACTGTCCCGTAATTTGACGAAGCCAATACGGAACAGTACATTGTCCCGTAATTTTATGATTCAATGGCATTTAATGATAAAAATACCTATTCGAACAATATTTATTTTCTCCCACAAAGCGGTGAACACCGCGCGAAAGCATATTTGATCGAATGACGTGGGTAAGGCCTCAATTGCACTATCATAGAAATTTGATGAAAACCTTAGTACTGCTTCTGTAGAATTGAGTCTGAATTTCTGACTGAATTTTCTGCTGTTGCAGAATTTTCATACAAAATTCTGTTCTGCACCGACCTTAGTACTAGGATTTATAGCAGAACTTAGCTCTTAACGAAGGCTTTCATTGCCATGTATTTCAACGTGACACTTTTATTTATTATCTCAAAACTTCGGGTACACAGATATCTGTAATTGAAGGTAGTAAATTTTCAAAAAGTGCGTCAAACTCTTTTATCCTTTGTACTGATGGCAGTGCTTAAAAATGTCAAATGTTTTGAGCACTGGCTTGAATTCTTGGAACGAACTTTCGGGTCTGGTCCTCGTGTTTGCGCACTGTGTACTGTCTACACTGTGCTGTGCAGTAAGCGATTTGTTGTGTTGCGTTTGATAGAGATTATAATTATATTAACGATGGAAAATGTCAGTGATGAAAATAGTGACAGCAGTAGTAATGAGGCGACAATTGTTTCAGGTGCAAAAAAACGTAAGCGTAAGCATTATAAAACCGAATGGGAAACTACTTTCACATGGGTTCAGGCTTGTCGCGACAATGTATTCCAAGCTTATTGCACATTGTGTAATCGTAGCTTCAGAATTACTGCTGGTGGTCTGAATGACGTGAAACAACATGACAAGGGTGCAAAATATGTTTTTCTCTATAGCTACTGATACGTCAAATCATAGCGATATAAAAATATTCCCATTAATAATTAGATGCTTTACTTTGGACGACGGTGTGAAACATTATTTATTACATTCTGAATTTTCTCCCATGTTTAGCGCTTCGAACGATTGCTTGATATTTTTACTATTCCTTTCCATTAAAACGCTATATTTTTTTTCCATATATATATTTCGCGAGTAAGTTGCTCCCTTCTTCAGTGGTGATTATTTTGTAAGAATACAAGGCCCTTGTTTGCAATTTTATAATGTTAACATTAAGTTTCTACCTGGTTCTAATTATATCTCCTTTTATAAAATTATCCCTAGTCTGTTTGCTTATACTAATCCCTTATGCCTATAATTAAGTGTAAACCTTATTTAATTAAATCTAATAGATTGGAGTGACCATTTCCGATGTCTTTTGCCTCATAATCCACAATGTTTCTAGGGTATCTAGCTTCCTTATACTCCTTGTCTCCTTCACGACTGTCACATCTGCCCATTCTATATCGTGCCCTTCGCAATTATTTATTAGATTATTACGACGATGCCAAAGAAGGTACAAATGACATTTTTACAAATATAACAAATAAATAAGCGGAAAATGATTTGAAACTTGACAACGTTAGCAGCTATGCAGCAGATAATGCGAATGTGAATTTTGGACGATTCAATTCAGTCTTTACCCGATTGAAAAACGAAAACATTAACATCATCGAAGCCAGGTGCTCTGCTCATATTATTCATAATACAGCGAAATATGCTATTGACACAATGGAGGTCGACATTGAAAGTTTGGTCACCAAAACCTGTACCGACTTTTCTAGTCATGCAAAAATAACTGCTAATTTAAAGGAAGTGTTTGATTTTGTTGACCTAGAATATCAACCTTTGTTAAGGCACGTTCCAACAAGATAGCTTTCTCTGTATCCAGCAATTAATAGACTCTACAAGAATCTTCCAGCTATTCAAGCATATTTTTTAACACGGAATGAATGTTCTACACATTTATTAAGATTTTATTTTAGATTATTTCTATTAAATCAAAACCTGACGGAAACCTGAAGGAAAAGTGGAAGAAATATTGGAGTCTGAAATATATTTAGCATTTTATCATAACGCACTGACAATATTTGAAGATGCTGTCCTCCAACTAGAATGCGTAGATATTTTAATATGTAGCGTCTATGATATTATTGATTCTCTAAGAGAAAAAAATTGAGCAGCGAATTGAGTATTCTTATCCAAATAATTAACAAACTGTTGATTTGTTTTTGTTTTAAGGGTAATTCATAAAGAAAATTTAAGTTTGTATTTATACGTTATTTAGTTGATTATTTTCCTTTCCAGATAATATGTAAATTGTTGTGTTTTTAAATATTTAATATTGTTTTTTCAAATTCTTTTAATAAGAAATTTAGCAATTTTTTTTAATTGATTATGCCGAATAACAAAAATGAATTTTGATTTTTAATAAAAAAAAAACGGCCTGTCCCGTAATTTAACCGCAAATCCCGTATTTTCAATGCAGTTGACCCGTAAAACTGGAAATCAGATCTGGGCACCCTAGTGGACAGCAACTGGTGAACCTCGTCCAAATACGCCCGAAATCACAACAATCAGCTGGAAAGGTTATGGCATCGGTATTATGCTATGCGCGTGGTATAATATTCTTCGACTGCCTTTAGAACGGAAATACCATCAACAGTGAATATTATATAGCGTTATTGTAGCGTTTAACGACCGAAATTGTAAAAAAAGAGCGCATATGAGTCAATCAAAATAATGGCAAAACTAAATGAATTGAACTTCGAGTTGCTCCCGCATCCATCGTATTGTCCAGATTTACTAGTTGTGTGCCAGTAAGAAATTCCGCTTGAAGAGGTTATCGCTGAAACTAAGGCCTACGTCCCGTTTTACAAAAGTGGTATTGAAATATTAGAGCGGCGCTGGAATGATGGTGTTACTCTTGGTGGAGCTTATTTTGATGAATAAAGCAAATTTTCAACGAAAATAACCGTGTTTTCTTTATTAGGCACGGGACTTTTCACCCCATGTGTTATATACAAATATATATGGCTCGAACGTGCCCCCTTGCCAGAAGTCAAATATCAACAGGCATACTAGAAACTCTATAAAAACCTTTCCTATCATGGACAAAAGGTTTCCACATGTCCACAAAGACATAATCGTACTAATGAAATTGGCACATGGATACAGATATTGCCTCACTGCCACTGACCGTTTCTCACGTTGACCAGTAGAAATTTCAATGAGCGACCAAACAACCGAGTCGATAGCAAAGATGTTTCACACGAATTGGGTTAGCAGATTTGAAACTCCGCAGACCATCACTACCGATCAAGAAACCTACTTCAAGTCAGCATTATTCAAGTCAATGAGTAAACTACTGGGAATAGAGCGCGTCAAAACATCCCCTTTTCATCCAGCATCTAACGGGTTGGTTGAACGGTGGCAACATACTCTTAAATCAGCGATAATGTGCCAGTAACACAGCAGTAACTGGCCGGACGTCCTTCTTACAATGCTTATCGGACTTCCCACTTGCTACAAAGAGGATTTACAAAATTCATGCGCTGAAATGTTGTATGGTACAACATTCCACATTCCAGGCGACATATTCAGCATATTCGAACTGCAAAAACGAAATGAATTTATTGCGACCACAGTCCGCAATCCATCACGATGTCACCATGAGTTTCATGCATAAAGATTTAAAGTGCTGCTCCCCAGTGGCGAGGCGTTCGTATAAGCCGATTCCCATCGACTTCAATTTCCAAATATGTACCAAAAATGTCTAACACTTCAGTTTCATGTTTTGCATGCATCAATGTAAACATGCACAATCGTTCCACTTGATCTCAGTATTTATTCCATCATACTCCATTCTCTTCATTCTACACATCCTCATAGTTCCATAATAGCCAGCAACGCGATCAACATCTGTAAGAGTTGCAGCAAAGCTTTCCGAGTCTCGAATTCATCGATAATTTAAGATGCCGTGGGCATTCAACTCCCGTTTGTTGGAATGGCAGCTCGGTTTTCCTCAATAGGATATGGAAACAAATCAAAAAGCCGTTAGCGTTCCCGGCTTGTGAATCAGCTGTGAAAATTGATGCTAGAAAATCATCGAAAACTCCCAATTAGAAATACATACTGTTGCAATAGTCTATGTGTCTATACCTTGATTGTTGTAGCAGGAAATTCACGTAAGCTCTACTAGTAAGCTACAGAACGTGAAAAGAATCTTTTACTAAAAATAAAAAGTAGGTAGTATTTCTCTATATGCTCATAATATACTGCTTTGTCTGTTAAGGGTCCATGTCTCTCAAATAGTTAGCGGCCTACCCACAGTAAATTTTCACCCCTTGCCACTGCTGCTCCCACGTCTTTCTGATGAGAGAAACAATAAAAAAACCTTTAAGACAGCCGTACTCTGGTCCATATCAGATCCTGCAGCAAATTTCCGACTCCTCTTCCAGCGACTCAGCAAATTTGGTGTCGTAATAAACGTCGATGAATGTGTTTTTCGTGTCAAAGAAACCGAGGACTTGGGGCATAAAATTTCAAGTAAGGGGATTCAACCACCCGATTCAAGAGTCGCAGTCATTGAAAATTTAAAGAAATCGGAACGAGTAAAAGATCTCCAGCGATTTCTTGGGATAATCAACTATTATCGCCGTTTTATCAAGAATGCCGCCAAACTCCAAGCTCCTTTTCACGAACTCATAAAAGTTGGTGGAAAGAAAAACATCTTAATCAGTTGGACACCCGATTGTCGAAAAAGCATTGCCAACGCAACATTTCCTTTCCACCAAGGAAAGCCACTAAGGTTAGTCACAGACGCTTCCGATAAGGCAGTAGGCTCACTCATCGAGCAACTGCAATAACAATGGCTCCCACTGGCATACCTCCAGCGGAAACAAGTTACAGCACGTATGATAAAGAGCTGTTGGCAATTTATTCAAGTATACGACATTTTCACCACTGGCTAGACGGTTTTGAGTTCACGATTCTCACTGATCATAAACCTCTTGTCTACGCATTTAAATAAAAATCCGGCAAAGCGTCACCTCGACAACTTAGACAACTGAATTAGATTTCGCAGGGATGCCACATTACAGCATATAGCTTGAAACTTGCCGGGCGGACTTTGCAAGTTGGAGGTCGATGGATCAAAGATATATCAGCGCCAATATCCACGAGAAATCGTAGATTTGTTGTTCTGCCACGGATAAAAAGGCGGCTTTGGTTGGCATTACTGTTTGGCGTCTTATCAAACCGTGATTTCTCTGTATTTGGGAACGATTAAAATCGCAAGGAGGTGTGCACTGCCGAGCAGATGCTCCAAACTTTTTATGGTAAAAGCAAATACGGGTTGTTGGAGTTTTTGAACGACTTCTACAGGCCACAAGGCCTGTATCGTCGTGAAGTGTCCCGTTTCATTTTTTGCACTTCCAATTCCAAGTCCTGTATTTGCTTTTCTAGATGAGATGTGGGCGTGATTGGACTTATGGTAGGCTGAGTGTATGTTTTAACTATTAAATTAGGATCTTTGATCTCGGCTATACGATCCGCCATTTCTGCCAAATGTGTAAGGTTTGACGTATCGGACACTGCAATAATCGATTGCATGCGTGTCGGGAGGCTTTGCAGCCATAGCGTTTTTAAAAAATTGTCACTCGCTGTACTTTCTGTTGCTTGCGCCGAGCTCGCCGAGCGCCAGGCCAGTTAGCAGATTTCTAGTCTGAGCCTCTTTTGACATCGAAAATACCGCGACGAGCCGGTAATTTAGGGAGTCGTGTGTGTTTTCACTAGGCGGATTCTCCACTAAATCCACCATGACTTCTAATAAGGCACAATCAAGACTTTTTCGAACTTTGCGACGTTGGGGCGGGTTATACACAGACGAAATTGTGTCTCAAGGCGCGAAAATCACAGGGAAGGTCGAAACTTTCAAAATGAAATTTCTATGTGGGCGATATCGCTGATAACCGCATTCTCTGCGCAGTTATGTGCGTTCCTAACCATAAGGTAAACCAGACAATTATTGTTAAAGTAACGTATTTTCATTTAAAAACATTTTCTACGGCTATTTTTGCTCTCTATTGTCATGTAAACATAATTTAAAACTCAAATAAATAGATAAGGATTTAAAAACTACCGATTATGTAGGCTTTTTTTCTATGTCCCGCTCTCGACGAAAAATCCCGCTTTTTTACTCAAAAATTTCAAAATTCCGCTTTGCCAAAAAAAAATTCTGGCAACGCTGATCTGTGCCCATATCCGGTCGATCTAAACAATAATTTGATGATTCTACTTAAATCATAACGTATTCAGTTAAACAATCCGTTCAATATATCAAATATCACTTTGGATATTTGATAACAAATTTGCTTGAGCCACACTTCGCGGGTGGTAATAAAAGATTATTTTTGAAAGATGTAAATTTGCTGAGTAGTAGATTAAGAATGAATGCTTCGGATTGAATACAGAAAAGAAATATCGAGATAGTTCAGAAATAGCGTTCGGAAGAATAAGGCATGCCGTGATCTAAAAGGTTAATTAATATTTGTTAAAGTTAAAGTCTTTCTTCAATAAAGTTTAAAGTTCGATGAAGGAAATTTGTTTAATATACATAAAAATTAAAAATGCATGTAACTCAAGCTCAGCAGATTCATCGCCGAGAATCAAGGAGACCTGCACGCCCCAAGTGAACTTTATAAAGACTTCTCGGGCAAAAGTTACCACCGTAAATATTAAAAAATGTTTTTTAAAGCCTAGTTTTGTGGAGCTAAGTCATGACGACATAAACAATGAAGATGACATTTCGTTAGGAATATAGAAAACTACCAAAACAGACGTACGACAAACTGGTCCAGTTATCGCCGAAGTTGACGACTTTCTTCTCATTGACGAAAACATTTACGTCGACGGGGATGAACGTCAGAAAAACCCCATCACTTTGGAATTGTAAGCCGAAAACAGCGATGATCAGAACCATCATCAACTTTTACATGTGTTAGTTATCAAAATTTGATATGAAAAGCAACATACACAGTCTAGCCATAAATACTGTCATTGGCCAGTAAAATGAGAATTTACGCTTCCAGAAAGTTGGTAGCACTGTCTATGTAATCCAACATGTCTTTGCTTTCACAGAAACAACGCATCTGGTTTAGTTGTTACATTGTATAGCCATGAAGTGGAGCGATTATCACGTGCGCGTTACTGTTATCGGTTTGTTTAAGGCGGGGAAGACGACGAAGCAGATTACCACCCTACTCGCGCCGCTTAAAGTTGGCGAACGGTTTGTATATCGCACTATTCAACGCTATGAAACTACCGGCGATGTAGTAGACCGTATTAGAACCGGTAGACCACGTTCTGTACGTGTTAAAAAAAATATCGGAGCGGTGCGCTCGAGAATCAATCGAAATGCTTTGCGCAAGCAGAAAATCATGTCTAGAGAGATGAAAATATCGCTAAAGACGGTTTCTCGTATTCTTCGTGATGATTTAGGCATGAGAGCTTACAAAAGATGTACCAGTCACCTTCTAACTGAGAAATTAAAAGCAATTAGGCGTGAAAGATCGAAAAAGCTGTTGCGCTTGTACGGCAAAAATCGATACAAAAATATCCTATTCACAGACGAGAAAATTTTTACCATCGAAGAGAAGTTCAACAAGTAGAATGATAGGGTGTATGCCCGAACGTTGTATGAAGCCAAGGATAAGGTTCCAAGGGTCCAGAGAAGTTATCATCCCACTTCTGTAATGGTTTGGTGGGGAGTGTCATATCACGGCGTCACACCAATTCATTTTTGCGAAACAGGAGTGAAAACATCGGCCAAAGTGTACCAAGAAGGTGTTCTAGAGAACATAGTCAAGCCTCTGAGCGATGATTTATTCGACGGAATCGATTGGGTGTTTCAACAGGACTCTGCCTCGCCGCACAAAGCCAAGATAAATCAAGCGTGGCTTGAGAACAACGTTCCATGCTTTATTGCTCATCAAGATTGGCCGTCCGGTAGTCCAGATCTAAGCCCCCTGGACTATGGACTGTGGAATATCCTCGAAGAGAAGGCTTGTAAAAAGCGCCATACAAATTTGGAGGCCTTGAAACAAAGTATTGTGAAAGCTGCTGCTGAAATTCCGATAGAAACGATACGTACATACATTGATGACTTTCCAAAACGACTTAAACTCTGTATCGATTACAATGACGGTCATTTCGAATGCTGCATTAATGCATTCGATTTCTATTTCCCATATTTTAAAATAAATTTTTATTCGATTTTCTATCCCTGATAGGATTTGAGTTATGAACACTAAAACTTCTGACAGTATTTATGGCTAGACTGTGTACATATCTATGTACGATTATGGAAGATTTTACTGCTAACGAAATAATTAAAAAAAAAGGTTGTGGCCTGAACTCATAAATGTGAATATATGAATATTCATGTAATAAAAATGCGCGAATAACTTTCTGTTCTACTGTTCTATATCTAATAATAATCAATAGCGCAATAGCCCGAATAAGGCCAAAGACTGCAGATAATGTGAGTTCCATCATTTACTTAACGAAAGGAACACTAGGAGTTGAGTGGTAAGCAAAACGCTCGAAATCATTTATAACTTCCGGACACTCATCTACATCTGCGACAAGTGCAGATGTTTCAAAGCCTCGACTGAGGTTTTAGCTGCAACTTTACATCCTGCTCCTCCTGCGCAACAAGATATGGAGCCTGTGCCACAAAATTCGCAGACGTCCATCTCTGCGACACCTGCATTACATGTAGTGGCTCCTCCAGCCCAAATCTTCATCTCTCGATTGGCTTATACAACCACCTGCAATAATATTAAAGACTATGTCGTAGCCAAACTTGGGTATACTCCTTCGTTCTTTAATTGCAGAAAGCTCAAAAAGGACAACATTGAACATAAAAATGTTGCTTCCTTTAAAATTACTGCTCCACCGGAGCTCAAGGATGTTCTCAAAATAGACTTTTGGCCTAGTGGAACGTTAGTAAAAACTTTCGAAAACAGACCATCTTTAAATTTTCGACAGCGCCGCCCACGCCGCACTTTAAATTAACTAGGTCTATAGCTTCAACAAATGATAATTCTTCGTTATCGGTTTCTGCAGTTTCTGCCACAAAGCTTCACACGCGTTAAATATTTATTATCAAAATGTTAGAGGTCTGCGATCCAAGCTAGAGATGTTTAACGTTTCAGCCCTTCTTGCCGGACATGAAATTATTTGTTTGAGTGAGACTTGGTTAAATGACTCGGTTTCGAGTGCGGAACTTTCTTGTCATTATGCTGTTTACCGCAATGACCGTGATCTTCTTCTCTCTGGCAAGGCAGACGGTGGTGGAGTTCTCATCGGTGTTCATAAGTCGATTTCTTCTTCCCTTTTCTCTCAATTTCATCCTTCTTACCCCGTCGAATCTATCTTCGTGAAAGTGTCGACTACTTGCTACTCCAGTATATTAGTTAGCTCGGTCTATATTCCCTGTAACTCTTCTATGTCTGTATATGAAAATTTTTTCAATGAAATATCTACCTTCCACAGTTCCCTTAATCGTTCTATCAGTCTTGTTATTTGTGGTGAATTCAACTCCCCGTCAGTAGAGTGGCCCTTATATCCATCCTCGGTTACCAAATCTTCTTATCATCTTTCCATTCTCATTTCCACATTTCTTTCTCACCTTTCTCTACTACAGTTTAATACATATTTTAATGTCAACGAGCGTCTACTTGATCTTATTTTAATAAATTTGCCCTCTCATCTTGCTTTAGTAGCTACGGCTGATTTTTCATACGTTCTAATCGATTCACATCATCCTCCTCTCAATATACAGCTCTCTCTTCCTTTTCACAGGCGTCGTCACTTCCACTTTCCTCCAACCTACAACTTTCATAAAGCTGACTTTCCTTCCCTAGCCCGTGAATTATCCTCGATAGATTGGGCTGCACTTTTCTCTAACCTCACTTGCGAGGAAGCTGTAGCCAATTTCTATCTTATTCTGTCTAATCTTATCTCCCACTTTACTCCGCTTCGCCGTCCTTCCAGGAAAACCGACCCACCTTGGCTCAGCAAAGAAGTTATTGATTCCATCAAACTGAAAGATAGAGCCTGCAAACAGATGAAGTTATGTGGCACCCCTGATGCCCAACTTGAATTTCGTAAGTTGCGGTCTGTGGCCAAGCAAAAAATACACCAAGCTATACGTACTTACCAGTGTTTCCTTGAAAGTGCACTCCTCACTAATAATCCCAAACCTTTTTGATCGTTTATAGGATCCCTTAAATCATCCACTTCTATTCCTAACTCTCTTCACTGGGATAATATCCTTGCCTCATCGGCTGTGGATATCGCTACATACTTTTCCTCTACGTTCTCACCTAATACTCCAACTTTTTTCTCCCCTGACAGCAACTCCCAAAATCCTGTGATATCGTCCATACTTGTAGATCCTCTCCTGGTGAACTCCGTCATTGACTCCCTGGACACCGATGTCGGTCCGGGTCCTGATGGCATCCCTAATTTTTTTATTAAATCTTTATCATCATCTCTGAGTACTCCCCTCTCGATAATCTTCAACTTAAGCCTAAGCTCAGGTGTTTTTCCCCAGTGCTGGAGAACGGCCAACATCGTTCCTATCCTGAAATCTGGTGATCCCTCATCCGTTAAGAACTATCGTCCTATATCCCTTTTATCTGCTTTCCCAAAAATTCTTGAGCGTATTATTCACTCCAATCTCTACTTGGCTTTAGGGGACGCTATTGTCTCTGTACAGCACGGTTTCCTCCCTAAACGCTCCACTATCTCAAACTTACTTGTTCTTTCTAACACTGTGGCTGCATCTCTTGACAATCATCTTCAAGTTGATTGCATCTACACTGACTTCTCAAAGGCTTTCGACACAGTTGATCATTTCATACTTTGTCGGAAGCTTGAGCACTATGGTGTCTCAGGCCCCCTTCTTTCCTGGCTTTATTCCTATCTATCCTGTAGGTCTTGTCGTGTCACTGTTCTAGGCACGCACTCTACTCCATTTCATCCCCAATCGGGAGTGCCACAAGGGTCCATTATTGGCCCTCTGCTATTTGCTCTTTGTATAAATGATCTTCCCTCTGCTTTAAACTCTCCCTGTCTTCTTTATGCTGACGATCTAAAGATATTCAGGGTGATTCGAACTCTTGTCTGTTGAAATGTGATAAATAGATAAATAAATAAATAAACATGATTCTTACACTGACTTAACTCAGGTACTCATTTACAACTGAATGAACTGATAGTCCGGCTCCAAATCACATTTCCGAAATCTACTTGTCGCTGTTCTATATGTATAATTTTGGATCGATTTACGAATTTAATATCAAAGAATATATTTAATTTGCAAAGAGGTGCCTCTCGGCTCACTCGGCAGCCTTACACACGGGTTACTTTGGCGTTGCTTTCGATGTAAGCTCGACGCTGTCATCCATGTGCAACTTACGACTAACTTACCTTCTAACAATTTATTTCATTTCCTCACGTACTAGAGTAGCTAGTTCTATAGTTTTTATTTAAAATCCAACAATTGCTATTATAAAATTCGAACCTTTACTCTTCGAGCCTAGGTGGAGTGGTTTAATGATATCAAAGAAAGTCACTATTGGTGGGTGGCTAAGGTTGCTAGAAATAATTTGGTGAAGCCCGGAGTAATTTTCGCGTCCAACGAAAGGCAACCAGGACTTTATTTTTTGCATAATTCTTGCGCTCAGACTATTTGTGGTCGTATAAAACTAGAAACAAACATCTGCAAAAGTCATCTGTTGGTCATTTTTCAGCAAGCATTCATTCGTGTGTAAATTATCTTGTTGACGTTATCCACCAGCATTACCTTCGACATCAAGTGTTGCTAGCGTTAGCAACTCATTGACTAGTGTAGACAAGCAGTCACCAACAATAACTTACTTCGCCATATCAAAGATCTTCATAATTGGGTTCGTGTATGCAAGAACAGTTTTGTGGAGATTTTAAAAGGGTAACTTTAAAAAAATTGTAAAGCTTGCAGAAGAAAGCCACGGAGAAAATCACAGAACAGTGTATTGTTGTGAGACTGCCGTAGTTAAATATAAAAAAAATTAAAAAATATGTATCCCGAGAAAGTAACGGACTTAGAGGATTCATGCAGACACGTTAACATATATTACTGGTATAAAACCAAACTCCCGAAAGGACATACCGAATAACAAACTCGCGTTAAAATGATTTGCGGATGGACGCTGTGGGCAAAAATATGATGTGTTCAAAATTGCTCCGTTCTCACACGCCGTTCCATTTAAAACAATTAAAAACAGTTTTCCCTAAGGTGATATTTGCCCATCAATCAATCACGGCAGTGTTTATCATTTAACCGAAGAGTTTGATGATTTTAATTGGAAGAAACTAATTGATACAATAATAAAAGTTCCAGGGAGCTGGGATCGCAAATTCAATCCAACCCAATGATTTGTATTCTCCTCATTTTCTAATTCCAAAGAAGACGAAATGTCACCACAGAAGATGAAGAAAATTATAAATATGAAAGATGCGATAAAAAGGGTCTGACTACAAAAGGAAAACCTTCCACATTTTCAAAGGTTTTTCCGTTTGCTGTAAGTCTGTAGCACTGCAAAAAGGGAATAAAGTCAATTTCATTAAAATTAAAGATGTTCACTATCACCTAACAAAGCGCTACAGTGAAAATTAATTATTAAAACCAGCCTTTAAATCCAAACCTAGGTGTAACTGATTATTCTGTCGTATAAAACATATAACAGGCTTTCAAAAGTGTACCCTTGAATCTTAAAAGAGTGGAATGGCTTTGTAAACCTAGAATTTAGCCATTTTCTTTTAGATTTTTTCACATTTTTTCTCTAAATCAGAGGATCTTCAATTAATATTTTATTATTATCGTTTGTTTTTCAGTTCAGTGAAGTGACGTAACGTACTTATGGATGCTGACACGCATAAATGTGTCACATATTTTCTTTCTAGAACAATGGTTGGTTGTCAATCGAAGTGTCTTAGCGATGATCCGAGCTGATTAGATTTTGGGCAGAATCGATTCCGTAGTTTTTTTGTTTTGACACATCTAAGTCGTCTTTGTCACGCATGATATTAAATCAACAAAACGTTGTATTGCAGTCGAAGAGGCATTAATCAAAGTGTTTTGACAGTTTGATGAGTCCGCTCACTTTTCACTAAATTTAATATAGGTGTCAAGTTTCAGCTTTTGTCATTCTATGCTTTAAAAAACCAGACGCTACATACAACAATTTAAAATCAATAGTTTTCTTCCATAATAGAAAAATAATACACTAATAATAGTTATAATGAATCAGGAATTGATACGAATAATATTGTGACATTGATCAAAGCGTATTATCATTTGTAAGATTTGGTGAATTTTTTAAAAATTTAGGCCGTCTCTCAATTAAAAGATGTAAAAAATCATTTTTTTAACATCTTAGGAAAAATTGAATGATTTGTAGCCACAACATGCTATATGATATTATATGAAGTAGAGAGAGAGATCGTGAGTTAATTGAAAGGATGTAAGATCATTGTTAAATAAGCAATCGAATATAGTGGACGCCGTTGTTGACAGCGCGACAAAAAGATGGTTACAGATTAAAAGATTTATTTTAAATTATTTATTTCAAATTATTGAAATTAATTTGAAATATTTTTTTGCATCTGGGTTGTCCCTGCAACAAGCAATACTTTAGACTTTTTTTTAGATCAAATGCTTCAAAGAGTACTTATCAAACAAAAAAAATATAGTTTTTTTTTAATTACAAGGCGTATTAAAAAATTATCGATTTTTCCAGCAGGTGGCCGTAACGAAATGTATACATTTTTATGATGTTTTTTTAGTTGTCAATTAGCTTGAAAAGCGTGCATGTTTAATTTCGTGAAAGTGATAGGGTCATAGTTTTATAACTTGTTGAGAATGTCGAATTATGTGTCAGAAAAGGAGCATTTGCCGCATTCATTGCTCTCCTTATTGATTCAAAAGGAAAAAGCAAGTCAAAGTCATCGATTGCTGGTAAAATCTTGTGGTGAACACACTTCAGCGATCGAAGCACGTGAGACATAGTTCAGACAATTTAAAGTGATGATTTCGATGTGAAAGACTAGCAACGTTCCTTGTAGTCGAAAAAAACTTGAAGATGCGAAACTGCAGGATTGCTTGGATGAAGACCCAACCCAATCGCAACACCAATTGGCAGAAATGTTCCATGTGAGAATCGATTAGCATTCGCCTAAAAGCAATGAAGAGAATCCAGAAAGGTGGGAAGATGGGTATCAGATTTGCTTTTCGTTGTCAAATGATAACGGGAGATGAAAAGTGGACATATCTCGAAAACCTTAAACGCAAAAAATCATGGTTGTCATCTGGCGGCGATCAATTTGAACCATGGATTGATTGAAAAACGTTTTGAATGGGTCCGAAGACACGGTAATAGTATTTTACAGCACGATAACTCGCCGTTTCATACAGCAAAACCTCTGGAAGATGGATTTAAATCTCTTGGATAACACATATTATCGCACTCACCGTACTTTTCAGACTTTCCCCCGTCAGACTATCACAGTTTCGCATCTAGCACTTCGTCAGTTTCGAAGAAATTGAACAATGGCTCGTTGAAAGGTTTTGCTCTAAGGATAAACAGTTTTTTGGCATGGCATCTATAAATTGACTGAAAGATGGGCAAGATGTGTAAAATTGAAAGGCTAATTCTTTGGATAAGAAAATTTTAAATCCATTGTAAATAATGTGTTTCCTTTAGCGAAAAACCCGGTAATGACTTTGTACACACCTGCTAATGTCACACATTATTATTATTATTAAGTGTTATTATTTTTACCATTGCTTTTAATAGTTATGTAGATATGAATGGGAACTTGTTCATGTGAACCTCAATGGTCGCACCTCGCGGCTTGTTTAAATGCATATTTGAGTGATAAATTCATTATTTCTGTTTTTGTTGTTATTCACAGATTTTTAAACAGTTGGCAAACCTTCCCAGGTAGCTATGCTGACACCGCTTTCCACGTTAAAAATGCAATGTTGGCTCAAGTTGTCATGTTTCTGCATATTGTTAAACTGAAGATCAAGCCTAATAGATGATTACGAAGAAAAAAGTGGCAAAGTTCCCCAGTTTATAGAAGCTATTCACCTCCTCAACAGTTTAATCCATTCATCACATGTATTCACATATTTTCTTTACGTTTCACATAATGTCAGTTAATATTACGCAATTTCATTCATAAAAATTATATTCGTAAACTGAGTAGTAAGAGCTTTTTTTCACGACAAAGCTTTTGTATTAGGTTGATGCATGAATAATCTCGGTTTTTCTATTGTTTATTTTTACGTATGATTTTTGAATAATTTTTTTTATTAAATATGATTATGCTATATGTTGTTTTAAAGCGCGTTTTTCGCTCTATCTATTCGTTTTATTGGTTTCATTTTTAAAAAAAAGAAGTCACTTTTTTCAGGACTTCAAATGTAACATGGATAAGCAGCAAAGTCGTACTATTTTTTTGTTCAAATTCAAATTAGGCCGAAAAGCTGCCGAGACAGCTCGCGATATCAACGATGCGTTTGGCCCAGGAACCACTAATGAGCGTATGACACAATGGTGGTTCCATAAATTCCGCAGTGGTGACGAGAGCCTAGAAGATGAAGAGGGTCGGGGCCGCCCGTCTAAGGTTGATAATGACCAATTGAGAGCCTTGATTGAAGCCGATCCTTGCAAAACTACACGAGAAGTTGCCGAAGAGCTCAACGTCAACCAATCATCAAACAGTCGTTCGCCATTTGAAGTAAATAGGGAAGTCAAAGCTCGATAAATGGGTGCCGCATGAATTGAACGATAATCAAAAAGATCTTCGTTTTGAAGTGTCTTCTGCCTTTTTTTCTGCGGAACAAGAACGACTCGTTTCTCGACCGGATTCTAACGTGCGACGAAGAGTGGATCCTCTTTGATAACCGGCGACGTTCTGCGCAGTGGTTGAATCTCGACAAAGCTCCACAGCACTTCCCCAAGCCGAAGCTGCACCAAAAGAAGGTTATGGTCTGCATCAGGTCTCATACATCACAGCTTCCTGAATCCGGATGAAACAATTACATCGGAGAAGTACTGCCAACAAATTGACGAAATGCACCAGAAACTTCGACGTATGTGCCCTAGATTGGTGAACATGAAGGGACCAATTCTGCTGCATGACAATGCTCGACCGCATGTTTCAACGATGACACGACAGAAGCTGTATGAGTTCAGCTTTGAAACTCTCGATCATACTCGCCGGACCTCTCGCCCACCGACTACCACTTTTTCAAGCACCTCGACAACTTCCTTAGCGAGAAATGCTTTAAAAACCAAGACGATGCCAAAAACGCTTTCGACGACTTCATCGCCTCCAGAAATGTGGATTTCTACGCTACCGGCATAAATAAACTTGCTCCTCATTGGAAAAGTGTATTAATTCTAAGGGTTTTTATTTTAATTAATAAAATTTATTATAAAAAAATTTATGGTCTTATCAAGTTAAAGGCTTAAAACCAAGATTATTTTTGCATCAACCTAATATAATGTGCAGTGATTGCAACAATCAATACCGCAAACGATTAGTGACAAAATTATCTTGGAATAGTATAACAATGTGTTTCGCATTAAACGTGAAATTAAAAAAGTTGTGGCGCCCGAAAGATGTTCCCCCCTTTTTGGGTGTGGTTTTTGGCTTGTTTTTTTTTATTATTGACCCAACGTAAAAGTGATGAATGAACGACTTGCTGAGCATTTTATTCTACGCAAGTTTGCCATACACAATTTTATTGTAGGAGCCATGGTTTCGGAGATATGAGGGTGCCCCAACTTCTTTTGTTTTGAAGATGGAGCCCAAAGGACAAAAGCTGCGACCCCAGAAACTTGAACTTAAGCTATCTATACCATTGCCCACGCATTGCATTAAAAAAATTGCCTACCCAAAATGCACGGTTTACGTAAAAATTCGGATGCTTTGACTGTACTAATAGTATTGACTCTGATGTGATCGCCAATCCAAATGTCGCTCAACTTGAATCAATTTCAGAGCGAATTTTTAATAGACGTGATTTTTATTAGGAATACACATTTATTGTCATAGAGCCAACAAATCTAGCACTGGAAGATGTTTTTTAAATTAAAATAAACCATTTTTCTGATGGCACCTAGAAACCAATCAAAACGAATGGGTTGACGATTATTTATGTATATATGTAAACACCAAATAATGGAATAAACTTTAAGACTCAAACGATAAAATTATTAATTAATTGAAATGTTTACTAAACTGAAAATTTGTTTATTATAATAGTAGAGTGTTCGTGTGATCTTATTGATCACTGGAGCTATTGGAATATTTCTGATAAATAAAATTAAGTTCAGTATGGATGAACTTCGAGGATAAATACGGGTTACGCTAAAGATTCACGTGTTTAATTTCACTATTTAAGACGAGATACGCTAAAGATTTGGGTGTTGTTTTAAAAGAGTGTTTGATTTCCAATTTTTATATTGAGCTCTGCTTTGCATTCACAAACCCGTTGGAAACCAAGTCAGATGTAGAACGTACTTGTTTAAAATTGATAAATTTTTTTTTACGAAACAATTTCTTCCTGAGCACTAAAATATCCAGCGGCTTATCATGGAACAGCGAAAAATGGTTGTAAAGGTACGTGAGAAATTTTTTTCGCGTTCTATGTAAATCCAAAGAATTCAATTGTAAAGCTACAGAATGGCCGGAAATTCTACAATATAAAGCGTTCAAAGTGGAAGCCACGCCGAACATCTCAGAAGCAGTTCAGTTGATTAATAAAAGATTTGCCAGCCTAGAAAACAGACAGTTATGAGATTGAGTTCCCGCTAGTGAACAAAAAAACCAAAATTCATCAAAGAAACCCCAGTAATAAAGTGAATACAATTTTAAGATACAACAATAAGCACTTCTTTTGAAAAACCAATTCGCTTTCTTAGAAGATGCTCTTAAACAGAAAACAGTGGGTACTTCCTAACCTCTTCTATTGAGAAATTGATTGGAATTTCAACAAGATAATTCAAGACGAATACTCTCTATCAGCACAAAACGGAAACGAACATCTAGCACAAGACCTATGTAGTGTCCTAGTGTACTAAGGGTATATTTCAATCTGACTAGACATCCTAGATCACTCATAATGACGATTAGCCATAAGGATATATTTAGATCGAGCATGTACCATTCCCACGTGCAAGTTATGTATACTCCACCCAAATTCATTAACACTTCCAAATAATTGTTTACCGTAACCTCACGCCCCTAATTAGATGACCAAAATCAATGATTTGTTTACCCTAACCTCACGTCCCTAATTAGCTGACCAAAATCGATATCATTTGTTTATCCTAACCCCACGTTCCTAATTAACTGATCGTATCATATTGATTGTATGTAATTCCCTTATCCAAATCCCCCTATATAAGTATTTGGATTAAGATGAAAAAGTCAGTCTCGAGTCTTGAGTCCTAAGCGATTATTGTTAAGTCCAAAAGTCCGAAACTCATTTTATAATATTTCGGAAAACGGATATTATAAAATTACGTGTTAAAATAAAAATAAAGTAAAAATAAATTTATATTTTTATACAAACAACGCTACGAATTATTTAATTTGCATGCATTGCTCAGCGTAATGCTCTAAATAACTCATGGCTGGTCAATGACTAGACGAGTGTGAAAGGATCATTTATGACCTCATAAAATTTTAATCTTAAAAACCACGACTCTCCGTGGGAACGCAATTTGTTCATGAAAGTAATTAATTTTGGTCACACATAATGTGACTCCTATTCATGAGCATATTGGTTTTTGAACTTGTACATAGAGTTACATCCTACTTTTAATTTTAGACTAAGTTTTCTGTACATAGATTTTAGAATAAAAGAGCTGTAGATTTAGAAATAAATTCAGAGTTAATTCAGAAACCATACTGACATATTCGGCAAGTGTTTTGAATACGGGTTGCTCTCCGCCCATATTCGGCAGCACCAGACCATTAGAAATATAGGCATTTCGCGTGCCATTGAAACTACCGCTTGTCGCTGAAAACTAGGTAAAGTAATCATATCATTCATTAGAGATGACCAGTAAACACACTTATTACACCTACTAGTTAAACAAGAAACGATCGTAAAATTAATTCAAAAGTTTATAGACGCAATTGAAATCAAAAAACGAGAAAAAACACAAACACATAGCATGAAAAAGAAAGGTATTCTCAACTAAGTTATTTTCCATAAACCTAACAACAAATCAATACACTTCCCTTACCCAACATGAAATTTTTACAACACAGACTAAATTTCATATCCTTTCCACAAATAAACAACTCCCTGGAAGATGTGATGTATTGCGCATTACAATGGTCTAAACAGTAACCGAAACAAAATTTTTAGCAATAAACGAAAAAGTTGAAGACTAGCATTGTGTATACATGGACTTCAGACACGATGATTCTCTTGTTTTTAAACACGACAGTGCATTGAGAATGGATGAACCTGTTGCGGATCAATTCTCATTTTTGTAGTTCACTTTTTCATTTCTTCCAAATTTGGAATATATTGAAATTTCCCTCAGTACACGTCCAAATAATCAGCATTGGCAGTACTAAATCCCAATTTAGTAATCCACCACACACGCGCTAGCTCTCTTGAGAGGTGAGTTCAAGTGATCGAGCGCGAATCGGTTCTTTTTGCATGCTGTCGTCCTCTGATTGGCCAAAAACATTTTGGCATATTACCATATATGGTAATAAGTGAAGCAAAAATGCTTCGACGTGTGATCGCGGTGAAAGTGTGGGTAGGTGAGTTGAAGGAGAGGGAGGAACAAAGGTGCTGACCGAGGACGGTCACGTTTTGGTTTGAGTTTGTGTCAGCTTGCCGAGCCTTCTTATATCGTTGAAGATAATGTGAAAATATTGTGTCGAAAATTATTTTGATAAAAGTGTATTCAAAGGCATTTCGTTGGTAAACTTAGACTTTACTATTGAGCTTAATATATAAACAGGTGAAAATAATATGAAGTGAGTTTTTTCATGGTTCTCCCCTCCTCAGCATGTGCGTGATTGGGTTTTGTCCGGTTATTGACGTGTCCTTTTGATGTTTTTTCTTGGTGATTTTGATTAGCCCACGACCCGGTGAGCTAGCCGGTTTCCAAAAATTTTAATCTACGGTCGCCACTATGCGGCCACAGTTGGTGGGTGCTCCGCACGGGCTCCTCTCGGCAATCACCTTCCATGTTGCGTCCGAAGTGGCGGGGCACATGGAGGATGATTGGCTGGGAGGGAGGTGAGTGAATGCGGGGCACGCAACAAACCCCGCAACAACATAAATCCGCCGGAGCCAGCCAGCCAAAACGAGGAAATACCTTTCCAAACCCTTCCCATTACTGAATGGATAATAGACACTGATGGACGTATAAGGGACTCCTCCAGAATGAGGAAGGATCCTCACCCCAAGCATAGAAGCATTGGTTTGGTCAAACGATCTGCCACGGCTTAGGACAACAACACTGACACTTCGCACAACGCCACTGACACTGACACTGTTTCAACAATAGCGTTGGATCACACCCTCACCTTGTCGCATGTCACCATCAGTGATCTAGACGATCGCGGCGTAAAGTTAATTCATACGCAACATTCCATCATCAATGTGGACGTAGGTGTTGACATCGAAAATGATGAGGCGCTCACATGACTTCAGCTCCCAAGAGGAAAGCCGCAAATACGTAGAGCGTAACCTTCTCAAGACTGGCTCCAGTCTTGCAAAAGGAACGTTAGTTGCCAGGACCAAAAGCAATAATAGTAGCGTACGTACTATAATTCATTGGAAAATGTGAAGATTGCACCAAAAAGTATTGTTAACATTTGCTTGAAAAAAGCTGGCGACGCAGAGAAGCAGAAAAATAAAGAAGCTGGAATGCCCGAGGACAAGTTAATTGTTTCGGAAGACGGTACTTGGTCAAAGCGCGGTTTCAGTTCTCCGTTTGGTGTTGTGACTGTTATCGGTAAACATTCTGGAAAAATTCTAGATTTTTTGGTTTCTTCAAAATGCTGTGAGATAATGATGAAAAAATTGAATTCCGTCGATTTTGATATTTGGTGCTCTTGTACCGCGCATAAAGACGATTGAAGTGCAAATTACGAAGGTAGCTCTGGTGGAATGGAAGTACAAGGTATTATAGAAATTATTAAAAATTCTATTGATTTACATAATGCTAAATATGCTTACTACATCGGAGACGGGGATTCTAAAAATTTTACAAATTTATGCGATGCTAAACCTTACGGCAAATGTATTATTCAAAAACTTGAGTGTGTTCTACATGTTGGTAAACGTATGTTTCGCCAGCTTACATAAGAAAGAATCCACGTACAAAAAGAAAAACCGCTGATCCTCCACCACCCAAACCTGTAAGAAAGCAAGAGTTGACTAGTAAAATTATCAAACAGATGTTTATTTATTACGAATCGGCTATTCAAAGACACCCAGATTTTGTAGCTGATATGAAAAAGGAAATAGGAGCTGGATTTTACCTTAAAATTTCCACCACAGCATGATCACTGCGATCCGGACTGGTGTGCATTTTTGAAAGCAAAAAAAGAAGGCATACAACCAAAAACCAGCTTTAACACCACGGTAACTGGTTCAAAAACTCCAATTTTTTATAGCTCTAAACGAACCTTTATATATTCAAAAACAGTATTCTACTAGTTATATAGCTGGAAACAAATTTTATAACGGAAATTCTCGATTTTCCGGCAACGTCTACAACAAGCGCTTACCGCCCTGCGCGCTTGTTGTCATCTCTTATATATTAGTGAAATATGAACATTACATTAGTGACGGTGATTCGAAAACCTTCATAGGTATTTTAGATGCAAATCCCTATGGAAATTTTATTGTTAAGAAAAAGGTGTGCATCGACCACGTCCAAAAGCAAATGGGTACTCTACTCGTCTTCGTAATTTGAAAAAGCAAACCAAAGGCCTTGGAGGAAGAGGCAAATTGACCTTACCGGTCAATGATTGATGAATTGTCCATTTATTATGTCTATGTCTAGCAATACGTAGAAATCATGATTCTGTAGAGAAAATGCGTAATGAGATCTAACAACGCTAGACCACAAAACATCTACAGATGATACTTCGGAACACGACAGATGCCCGAAAGGAGAATATTCTTGGTGCTCGTGGCAGAAGGCACGGGCTACTGGTAACTCAACTTATACTCATAAGCCAGCGATGTCACAAGAAGTATTTGAAGCAAAATCTCCAATTTATCAAGAATTGAGTACCAATGACCTGCTTCCTCGATGCACTCCAAATAGCAACGAGAGCTTCAATGCAATGGTCTGGTCGATGGCTCCGAAATCAAGTTCTAGTGGGAACAAAGTACTTGCGACTACAGTATATATTGCCGTATATATTGCTATCGAGTAAAATGAGGTTCATGGAGAATTTTGATATGAAAATTGGCTACAACTGCCACAATTTCTGCGTGGAGACGGACGAGCGTCGTGTTCGATATTCTGAGATGTCACTGTCTGATGCTGCGAAAAAGGCTCGAATGTCAATAAAAGCATCTAGAAAGGAGGCGGAAGAGGCGAGCATCAACATGGATGGCCAAATGTATGGTGCAGGCAATGCTGATTAAAGGTACATATAACATTTGTACGATTTAAATGCACATGAAACTTTGAACACGTTTTTCTCAAAACTACTTGTTACGAGTTGGGCGAAATCATAATTCGAAAACTATTGGTCCGATCAGTCTCAAATTTTTTTTGTAGCATTTACAATGCCATATCTTGAGCATCTTCAAACTTGGAAAAACCGCTACCGAAACTTATAATTTACTAAAAGAAGTGTATGGCAGTGAATTTTTATCGCGGGCTCGTGTTTTTGAATGGTTTAAGCGTTTTCAAGATGGTCGACAAGACGTTGAAGATGATTCGCGGCCAGGTCGTCCTTCAACATCAAAAACGGACAAAAATGTCGAAAAAGTTGCTAATTTGATTCGGTCTGACCGTCGATTAAGTATTCGTGCAGTTGCTGAAACTGTAGGCATTGATAAAGAATGTGTACGGCAAATTTTACGTGACAATTTGAACATGCGAAAAGTGTATGCAAAAATTGTACCAAAAATTCTCACGATTGAACAACAAGTAGCTCGCAAAAATATTTTAACTGACACTTGGAATGCCATTGAAAATGACCCAAATTTATTGGAAAGGATAATAACATGTGATGAATCGTGGTTTTTTACTTATGATCCGGAAACGAAGAGCCAATTATGCATTGGAAGACCCCAACTTCACCGAGAGCCAAAAAAGCAAGAATGAGCAAGTCAAAATTTAAAGAAATGATGATTGTTTTTTTCGATTTTCATGGGATTGTGTACCTTCACTGGGTTCCTGAAGGTCAAACAATTAATCAATATTACTACCTTGAGGTACTTGGTAAACTACGTTAAAGAGTAAGAAAAAAACGACCCGAAATGTGGAAGGACAAATCATGGGATTCGCACCAAGACAATGCGCCAGCTCATTCCGCGTTATATGTTAAGCGGTTCCTGGCCAAGTACAGCATCCCAGTGTTAAAACATCCACCTTACTCACCAGACCTAGCACCATGTGACTTCTATCTTTTCCCTAAGGTGAAATCTGCATTGAAAGGCAAGAGATTTGAATCCGTACAAGCTGTAACAGAGAAAGCGGCAAGAGTCCTGAAGGAGTTGACAGAAGATGACTTCCAGCACTGTTTCAACAGTGGAAAATTCGCATGGAGCGTTGCAGGGATAGAGAAGGGGTGTATATTGAAGGTGATAATAAGTGATTATGTATGCAATGAAAATAAATTTTTTTACAACGTCAGTCCCGTTATTTTATAGCCACACCTCGTAATTCGCTTCAATATATCGCTTCACATTTTAAAGGAGCAATTTTTCAATTAAGATGTCATATTTAAAACAGTTTCTATATTTTTTATTCTTTAACAAATTCTATTCTCATAAGTCACTATGCCATCAACGATTCTTTGCTGAACATTCACCAGCGGCTCACTTATATTAACAATTTCTCCACCATGCATCAGCGAAAACAATTCGCGAAATCTTCACTAATGTTCGCTTGTAACGAATATATAACCACTATGTACTCAGCGAAGATTAATGGTTTACCGGCGGTTCGAGAAAAACATTCGCCGCGAACATAAATTTAGTCCGGTCGGTGGTTCACTAGCGAATCATTAGTTAGTTCACTAGTGAAGAAAACATTCACCGTAGAGAACCGCTAGTGATTCACTAGAGAATCATTAGGTTTGCTGGGATGTGGCAATCAATACATTGGTACTTAACGCGTGCATCTAGGTATTCCCAGGTTTTTCCCTTGGACCGGTTAAGACAAAAACAGATGCTTATAGTTATCTTATGTTATATCGTTGACGTTGGTTCTTGCTGTGTACATATACAATTTTAACACATCGTTGTTAGTCTCGTCGAGACTTTAATAGAGTACAGATCTCAATGCACGATCAGAACACATTAATAATAAAAAGTTATTCAAGCTAACAAAAAGTGTTGTTTATTATTCTGCGCCTCTTACATTAGGTTATGGGCCCAGACATTGCAAATAAGTGTTAAGTACGAATGTTCGCGATTTATTGACATAAAGCGATCAAAGACACCATCACGCTTGCACTCCCTGCTAATAATAAAAGTTGTTTCGAGTGTTGTGTTTGTGCCGTGTTGAATTAAAAATTCATATACAAGTTTTATTCATTTCTAATAGAAGTGACTGAGAATTATAGCTTGTTTAATCATGGCAGATATGGACAAATATGTTGATCGTTTCAATGGAACAGACTGTAGCCAATGGAGGTTTAAAATTGAATTACTCCTTGACGAAAGTGGTTTATTGTATGTGATCGACAAACCAATTCCTGAAAATCCCGATAGCAGATGGCTTCAAGATGATAAAAGTGCTCGTTTCCATATAGTGAAGTATTTGGATGGGTCTCACACCACAATGGCAAGAACTAAGTCAAATGCCAAAGAAATCTTTGATGAATTTGACTCAGTGTATATGAAGCAATTAGTAGCAAAACAAGTTGCTGCTGTAACTTAGATTACAGATTTCAAATACAATGATGGATCACCACTAGCTAAACATTTTATCGAATTTAATAGTTTTATCAAAGAATTAAACTTGTCAGGTGGTAACTTATCAGAAAGTCTATAAGCATGCTTTCTCATAATAAGTTTGCCGAAAGAATATGATCCAATCAAAGCGGTGCTATATGCACGTTACGCACTAATCCTTTGATCTTTTCCCGTTCAACATTTTATTGCATCCATGAGGCTTGTCATTTTTCCATTTATGGCCTCCGAATCCTTTCTTTGCATTATCCTAAACAATACTCTTCCCGAATTGCAACACAGTTGCGCGTCGCGATCCTGCATAAGCAGACGGAATAAACGCATTGTAAGTAACGATCTAGTTCCATGATATTAAAGGGACAAAGCGACGCCAAAATACATTTGTTTTTGTTTTACGAGATCGGTTGTTATTTACTTTGAGAGTTTATAAATAAGGACTGGACACGAAAGTTTTGCACATGTTTTACCTGTTAGTTATAAAATGAAGGAATGCCTGTGCAACTCTTACTATGCACTGGGTTTGTTTTAATGATTCATGTGGTTTATTGAAGCAATTATGAAATAAGTCTCCTCAACGTATTACTGGTCATGAATTAGAAAAGAGAAGACGTGCGCAAAGAAATTATGCGATTTTTTTCGGAAAATAAGTGTTTGTCGTATTCCGCGATTGCAAAAAAAAGTGAAATGTTCGCGATGGAGGGTTAAACGTGCTATAGACAATTTCGACAAAGGGTTTACAGTGAAAGACAATCCTAGAAGTGGAAGACCAAAAGGTGCAAGTGATGCAAATTTAGAAAAAAAGATAGTTGGTTTCATGGAAAGGAACAGATCGATGTCAATTCGTGACTTGGCAAAAAAGTTCGGTGTGAGTCATTCTTTAATAAATAAAATAAAAAAAGAAATAGTATAAAGACATTCAAAAAACAAAAATGTGCAAAACGAACCGTCAAGCAAAAACAAGAGGCTATTGGAAGGTCAAGAAAATTATATAAAAAAAATTGCAGTGAAGAAGCTTGCATTGTAATGGATGACGAATCATATTTTAAATATGATTTCAGTACACTACCTGGACCTCAATACTACAGTGCAAAAGACAAAAGGGATGTTTCTGATGTCGATAAACACATCCAGGTAGAAAAATTTGGTAAAAAGTTGCTGGTGTGGCAAGCTATCTGCCAATGTGGGATGAGAAGCAATCTTTTTTTCACAGAAGGGACCTTTAACACTGAAGTTTATCTTGAGTGTCTGAAAAAGAGATTGCTGCCTCTTATTAAACGTCATGCCGGCAATATTATCTTTTGGCCTGATTTAGCAACATCCCACTATGCAAAAAACGCAGGATTGGCTTAAGGAAAAAAACATTGATTTTGTGGGAAAATAGATGAACCCACCCAACGTCTCGGAGCTCAGGCCAAAAGAAAGATACTGGGCTCTAGTGAAAAATATTTTACGGAAAGACGGAAGTAGTGCAACTTCACTGCGAAATTTTTCCCGTTTGTGGTCCATAGCAAACAAAAAAATTAGCGGATCGGGTTGTGCAAAATTTAATGTCTTTTATCAAAAAAAAGGTGCGAGAATCTAGTCGGCAAGCTATTAATCAAAGAAATTAACTTGATTTTTTAAATATACGATGTGCTTTATTGTAAAAGAAAATAAATTATAATAAAGCTTTATTTCTATCTTTATTTATCATTGATCAAAAACCGTGCAGAACTTTGGTGTCCAGTCCTTATTTCATTATGATTATTGGAGCAAGTACTTCCAAGCAAAGACCACGCGTTCGAAGATATAATTCGACAGAATTAGCGGCGATGCTAGCAGTGTCTTCTAGTGATGAAGTTGATTTGGTTGTTTCTGACAATGAGCATGATTATGTTCTTTTTGTTGACGAGGGCAGATTGGAAGTTTCTGATGTTGAGCCAGAAGCTGATATCGAAAGTGAGAGTGACTATTACGATTCAGATGAAAGTTTTGAAGGAGATTTATCTGAAAATGTTCTAACTGCAAAAGATGGAACACAGTGGCAGCTTGATCCATTTCCGCGAACACAAACTAGTCGTCGAAACATTATTCGTCAACGAGGCGGAGCTGCATCTTTCAGTAAGCTTTACAATCCAATGGAACTAATCGAAAAGGGACTAAAATTACTGCAGAATACAATAATAAACTGATGGAAAATTATCCTGATATTAGCAAGCGACCGAAAGAAAAAACTTTCCAACCATTCACAGACAAAGAGTTGGATGCATTTTTTGGCATTCTAATTTGTAGTGGAGTACATAGATCTAATAGAGACCATTTGACAGAAATGTGGAAACCTCATCATTTACCATTATTTCGAGCTGCAATGTCACATGATAGATTCAAATTATTCTTACGCTTCATAAGGTTTGATAATAATGCGACGCGTCCTGAGCGTTTGTCAGCTGATAAAGCAGCCGCTATACGAGATATTTGGACTATGTTCATTTCAAATTTGAATAAAAATTATAAACCACGTGAATGTATTACCGTTGACGAACAGCTGTATGGGTACCGTGGGCGGACCCGCTCTACTTAGTACATGCCATCGAAACCAGAAAAATATGGAATAAAAATATTCTGGGCTTGTGATGCAAATAATTTCCATCCCCTAAATGGACAAATACGAGTATATACTGGAAAGCCAAGTGATGGCAATCGTCAAACAAATGCCGGAGAACGCACTGTATTAGATCTCGTATCTAAATATAAAACTTCTGGAAAGAATGTAACAACAGACAATTTCTTTACGTCTCTTCAACTGGCTCATTCCTTGAATTTGTGGAACATGACAATTGTTGGAACGGTGAGAAAAAATAAACGGTTTCTCCCTATAAACATGCAAGCACACAGGGACAGGGCAATTTATTCTTCGAACTTTGCCTTCAGTAAAGTAGCAACTGTGTGCTCTTACGTGCCTAAAAAGAATAAAGCAGTAATCATGCTGTCATCGATGCACATGTTACCAGTTATTGAAAGTAATAAGGAAACTGCTAAGCCTGAAATAATTTTGTATTACAATAAAACCAAAAGCGGAGTGGATAACATGGACAAGCTATTAGGAGAATATACCATAAAACGCAGGACGAATCGGTGGCCTTTAGCACTTTTTTACAATATCATTGACATTGAAGCTGTAATGATACACTACAATGAATCAACAATTGCATGCGCTCATTGCAATCCACAATGGCATGCGCTCATTGCAATTACAATGAATCATAAAAACATAAACAAGCGATCAAATTGCATCGCTGTTCCAAACTCATTTAGAACGATACACGGTACGTAGTATTTGAGTCCGCACAAATGACCCGTGCCTCAGGTCGAATTTACATATGGGGAATGCAAATCATTGTTGTGAACATATGTAATTCGATTAGTATGAGGTCATGAAAAAATGATTGATTGATATTTTATGATGACTAAGGGATGGTCTATGTGTGACCTAGTTTTAAGCATTGTAAAAATAGTATTTAAGCGGTAGCTTGTAAGAAATTTGTACAGTCTTTTCTCGAAGATTAAAGACGAGAGTGCTGGGACTACTGGCACCTTGTTCAATTGATAAACGAGTTTTACTGTCAAATTAGAAATTGCGGCACAGGTAGGAATGTCTTTCCGATGCCATTAATTCGAGCAAGCATTAACTTGCTCGGTTTAGGTGGTGATGGTTCCTCTTAGCTAATTCTAGTTAGGGCGTCCTTTTAATAACTCTGCTATGCTTCTCTTCCACATTCTTGATTGGACCACTACATAACGTACAACTCAACAAAGCGTTGGCAGCATATATTATTTACATGGAGCATAATCCACAATTTGTCTCAAGTGGTAAACGTAGAAAGTTCTTGAAATCCTTGAGTCTACCACTATGTCGTGTAAATATAGAGCAACGATCAAAAAATTTTAAGGTGATTTCAAAATAACATGTTAGATCTGCCATGCAGGATGTGCTTGGCCAAGAACTACATTCCTTCCTGATTCTTTCTGGATCTACGACCTTTACAAGTGAAACTAGACGAGATTCTACAGGCCGTGTTGCGATTCTTGGAAGCTGCTTTATGTGCAGAGAACTGAAACGCAAACAAAGAAAAACGCGAAAAGCTTGCACTAACTGCAGAATACCAGTTTGTCATGAACATGCTGAAACTCGTCCAATATGTAACACCTGTTTCGAAAGTTGTTCTAATTCTGTATAAGTAAGGAAATAGTATTTTTTATATTATCCAAAGAAAACATTTTGATAAATATTTACTACTTCGTGAATTTTTAGTATTTCGAATATGAAATTAGAAATATTTCTTTACAACATCATACAAAACACATAAAGGTACCTGGGTACCTTGTCACTCTATTCTGGGTGTTCAAAATGTTTTAACTTCCTCAACATAGTGTAAATGGGTTGACGGGGACAAAACATAAAAAGAATATGGTTTACAAAAAGTCAAGAGCTCTCACAAAGCCACAGCTATGTATAATGTGTAAAATATACTTTTTCTTAAAATTGAAAATGCAAAAGGTACCCGGGTACCTCGTCACTCACATAAGGGTTAATCAAAAGTCGAAAAAAAACATTTCCCAAATAAAAGGTTTCATAAGTTCGAAAAAAACAGAACTTTTGCTAAAAAGAACATGTTTTGTGATTTCTGCAAAAAGTTAAATCATACCACGGACAATTGTAGGAAAATCAAAAGATTTGAAGAATTCAATAGACAACGCGATGGTAATGAAAATAAATCATGTAATATAACGCCTTTTAGCAGTGCTGATATTGCATCGTCATCTGTAATAGAACAATCTTTTACATCATCTGTATTCATGGCAAACAATTTCGATGACAAAAATTCACATATACATATAAAATTTTAACACATCGTTGTTAGTCTCGTCGAGTCGTTAATAGAGTACAGATCTCACTGCACTATTCGAACGCATTAATAATAAAAAGTTATTCAAGCTAACAAAAAGTGTTGTTTATTATTTTGCGCCTTTTACATTATTGACCACGTCCAAAAGCGAATGGGTACTCGTCTTCGTAATTTGAAGAAGCAAACCAAATATTTATATATATATATATATATATATATATATATATATATATATATATATATATATATATATATATATATATATATATATATATATATATATATATATATATATATATATATATATATATATATATAATATATATATATATATATATATATATATATATATATATATATATATATATATATATATATATATATATATATATATATATATATATATATATATATATATATATATATATATATATATATATATATATATATATATATATATATATATATATATATATATATATATATATATATATATATATATATATATTGTGACATCCTAAATTGGTACTGTACCCAATTTTAACATATTTACTTCAAAGCACAAAATTTTGGAACTTCTTCCCTGAAAATTCTGTGTTCAGTGTCGTTTTTCTCAGAAAACCTCATTAGTATATGCCATTTTAATTTTATTTATTTTGTAGGCAATCTTATTGGCTACACAAGTTGCAAACATATTTATGATTTAGGTTTTATCATTTCCCAAGTATTAAGCGAAAATACTTATCGCTTAAAAACTAAATATGCCATAAAGTGGCCCTCGTTGAAAAAAAAGGTTAAATAGTTAGCTGTACTTAAGTATTTTTATTGCCCATTCATTGCTATCTCAACTATCAATAAAATGAACTAAATTAACAATAGTTTGAATATAATTTGTGCACCTACCTGGATGTGACAGGTAAAATTGGGTACTGTTCTTCGCCTTTATTAATAGGATACGTAAAAAAATTAAGAACCTATAAAAACAGAACCACTTTCAAATTTTTTTCAGTTTCAGTACATTACTCGAACTACAGGATATAGCTAACATTTTAAAAATAAATTTAAAATGTCTCACTACAGTAATGAAGAATATGCAGATATTATGTACGTATATGGAGAGTGTCGGGGAAGTTCACAAGCGGCGCAATCGTTGTTTCAACATAAATATCCCCATCGACGGGTTCCTACAAGGAGAGTGTTTCAACAACTCTACACAAGGATTCGGGAAACTGGCAGCGTAAGGACGAGCCGAGTAAATGCAAATCCTGCGCCTGCAATCGCTGTACGGACCGATGAAGAAATAATACATGCAATGGAAACTAACCCATCAACCAGTATTCGACGCTTGGCGTTACAGTTTAACGTGTCTACATGGAAAGTTTGGAGTATTTTAAAAGCATCCCGTTTACATCCCTACCATCACACACCAGTGCAGGAGCTGCTACCCATCGATTTGCCCAAAAGGATGGAATTCTGCAATTGGCTCCTTGAGAGACAATTAGACAACGAACATTTTTTAAATAACATTCTCTGGACGGATGAGGCGTTATTTACTAGGGACGGTGTCACGAACTTTCACAACTTGCATACGTGAGCTGAGAGCAATCCACACACGAGAAGAACTTCATCATTTCAGCATAGATTCAGCGTAAATTTATGGGCAGGAGTGATTGGTAACGATTTAATTGGACCTATTCGGCTCCCGCCTACCATAAATAGTACCAATTACTTATATTTTTTAACACATGATCTGCAGGACTCATTGGACGATATTCCCCTGCAACGATTGGCTTCCATGTTTTACCAACACGATGGTGCTCCAGCTCACTACGGCCGACCAGTCAGAGAGTGGTTGAATTCCAATTATACCAATCGCTGGATCGGTAGAAATGGACCAATACACTGGCCTGCGAGATCTCCTGATCTAACTATTATGGATTTTTTTGTATGGGGACGGATGAAGGACCTTGTCTACGCAACGGAAGTATCAACACTGGAAGACTTAAATACCAGGATCGATGCGGCTGCAACAGTAGTGAGGCAGCAGCTGAGAAGTATGAATACAAAAAGAATGCTTGCAAAACGAGCTTTAGCGTGTATTCAAAATGAAGGTGGCCATTTTGAACACTTACTGTAGCTCCTAATTTTTGGAATAAAGCATAAAAACCATTATTAAATTGTTTCAGTTCAAGCAAAGAGTGTAGATCGACAACGAGGGCCACTTTATGTCATATTTAGTTTTTAAGCGATATGTATTTTCGCTTAATACTTGGTGTTTCGGATTTTCATAATACTGCGCATGCGCGCCATTTATGCTTTATAAGTGTGTATGCAGGCAAGCCGGTGTCTCGAGTTGCTTTCTCTCACCAGTTAGAGTACCGCCCTGTAACAACTCGGACACGCGGCTCCCGCACTTTTCCAGTCAAATAAATTACATAAAAATACAGTCCACAGTTTAATTCAATTCTCCCATCCTATCCGATCAAAAAACCACAAACATTGGTCCGTCGATCCGGATGCGGTATAAAAATAGAACAAAATCAGTGAGGCTCGGATGTATTAGAAACAAAGTGAAAGTGCAAAGTGCAAAGTTTTTTCTCATGTTCTCGTGCAATCGCCAGATATTGCCGAGATAAAGCTGCGTGTTCGGCAGGGAGTGAACTAACTGATTACAGAAGGGCGTGTGACGCATTTCAACCAACCTGCATCGCTGAGCTGCATCGTTCGCTTGTTACGAGCTGCTCTACAGGACATATTATAGAAAGGCGTTTGGCGCGTCTATAATAATATCAACTGAATCTGATAGCTGGCAGCCATTTCGCAGTTTCAAGCCGAGCGTCATCCTCGCACGTCTCTCATCTCACCACGCGGCTGCGAACAATCATCGACGCTGCCGCTACGCCAAAATCAAGTCACCCTCGCACGTCTCTCGCCACACCACGCGTCTGCTACGGTCATCGACGCTTCTGCTACGCCATCGAGTCTGCTGGTATTCTTGTCTCGCTCCATCGTTAGATCTCGATGCTTCCCGCATGTATACACGATTAAGGTTTTCTAGTATATAAGTGCACAATATAATAGAATCTTAATTATTTTTACATTCAAAATATCGTGCGTGTGTACCAGTAATAGACTCTTTTAAATTTATTCGTGCAATTATCGAACGGAATACTTTGACTCGGAGTCGGTGTTGGTCTTGGCAGCTGTAGCTAGCAAGCGAACACACAAAGCAGCAACTAGATTGCCTTGTTCGCATTATCATAAATTTGATAATAGCGCATTTGATATCGGGATTTTCTTTCGTTACTTCTGGTCGCCTTATAAATCCCCTTTTTTATTTTGAGAGTCGTTCCTGCTTCCATTGAAACTTTTTATTGTGGAGCTATTTTCCTTGTCGTAATAAGTCCGTAATGGAGCAATTATATGAAGCTCAAAATCAGCTTTTAGCGAAAATCAATGGCTTAAAACAAAAATATGACGAACAAGAACCCTCGAAAAAAGATAAATTTTCATTAAATAATTTCATAGCGAGACTTCAAATATATTCGGATACTTTTCGACACCAACATGAGAAAATTCTCAAGAACAAAACCAGGAAATCCGATGATAAGTATTTTATTGATGATATTGCTTCCAAAGCTGAAGATGCCTACTATGAGGTAAAGACTGATTTTGACCGACTTTTAACTGCGCTTACACCCGATGGTGCATCCTCCGACTTGAATCAATCAAATAGCTCTCAACATCAAGCTGTATATTCGCAATCGCATCTACCGACAATTACTATTGCTGAATTTTCTGGAAAACAAGAGGATTGGGAGAACTTTCGAGATCTATACCGTTCTGTCATTCATCATGATGAGACATTAAATAACGCTCAAAAATTCTATTATTTAAAGTCATATTTGAAGGGAAAAGCATTAGAAATTGTGAAAGGTTATGATATCTCTGCGAATAATTACCTTACTGCATGGGAAGCCTTGACAGCTTATTATGAAAACAAGAGACGCTTAACCAATAGACATCTTCATGATCTTTTGTCAATTAAGCCTCTTAAAATAGCGACTTCTACCTCTATGAGCAAGTTGCTAAAAAGTGTGGTCGATCCCCTAGATTCGCTGGCAAAGATAGGTCGCACGGCTGAGCTCTTAAAGGACGATATAGCTGTCTATCTAATCTCGAGTAATTTTGATAGTGAGACACAGATGGATTGGCAGAAGGAGTTAAGCGACACGGTCGAGCCTCCTTCCTTGCAAAAGATTCGTAAGTTTGTTCACGAGCGTATCGCAACACTAGAGTCATATGAGCTCACGCCAAAACCAACTCCATCTTGCCCCACACCTACGCCAAAAAAAGGATACAATCCTGGGCCTACCAAGCCACAGTCAAACCATGTAATTAATGATAGTTCTTCTCCAACTATGTGTCCTTTTTGTGCTCAAAACCATAAATTATTTATGTGTCCCTCCTTTAAGGCTAAAGAAGTTAATGAACGTAAGGATTTCGTTTGTAAAAATCACCTCTGCATCAATTGCCTTCGTAAGCACTTGGTTAAGGATTGTTCATCAACCTATACTTGTCGCTATTGCCATCGTAAGCATAATTCACTGTTGCACATCATCAAGAAACCTCAAGGTCAACATGATTCAAATCCTCAACGATCTTCAGTTGAGCCTTCCGAACAAACTACTAGCCTCGCACACTTTCAGGAAGAAAAGACGCCTGAACAATCAGTGTGTAATCATACAGGAATAAATCACTCGCGCAGTGTTTCCCAAACCGTAGGGGTATTATTAGCTACTGCCTTGATTCGAGTAAAGGGTAGCAATGGATTAGAAGTTCAAGCTCGAGCTCTGATCGATCCATGTTCCCAAGTATCGCTTATCTCCGAATCTCTGTGTCAGAGATTGCAGTTGAAACCTCGCCGCGTGCATGTACCGCTCAAGGTCACCGGAGGTTCTCTTGCCGCCACAATACGCAAGTCAGCTGAGGTTACTATTAAACCTCATTTCTCATCGTTTTACTCGAGTAAGGTTGAAGCACTTGTGATCTCGAAAATATCTTCATATGTTCCCCCTTCAATGAACACGTCTCATGTGCTGCCTCATTTGGAAGGACTTGTTCTAGCCGATCCACAGTTTATGGATCACACTCATATTGATATGCTGCTTAGTGCATCTATACATGCTCAAATCGTTGAAGGTTCAATAATTAAGGGTCGAATTAACGAGCCCATTGCCACTAAGTCGAAACTAGGTTGGTTTTTATCTGGAAATGCTCCTAGAATTGATAATCAATCGTCGCACGTCACCTCTCTTCATATTTGTGATGACGTTGACCTTGACAAAACTCTTCAGAAGTTTTGGGTACAGGAAGAGGTACCCAAGGCAATCATGCTCACGCCTGATGAGCAAGAGTTTGAAACTCACTACAATCAAACTCACTCACGCACTCTTGAGGGTCGTTATGTCTTAAGGTTGCCATTGAAAACGTCTTTTTCTCGTGATGGTATTGATTTCAGCTCATCTTACCGTACTTCTGAGAAAATGTTGCTAAAGATGGAAACTCGTTTTCTAAATGACTCCAAACTTAAAGAAATGTATCATGCTTTTCTCCAAGAGTATGAAATAATGAGTCACATGACTTATGTACCATTAGACACTTCACTACAACGTAATTTCATACCTCATCATGGTATTTGGAAAGAAAAAAGTACGACCACCAAACTGCGTACGGTTTTCAATGGATCTTCGAAATTAAATACTGGTGTATCATTGAATGATCTCATACAAGTTGGCCCTAACTTATTGCCTATGCTTACAGATTTACTCATAAGTTGGTAAAACTATCGATATGTGTTTGTCGCAGACATCGAAAAGATGTATCGTCAAATATTAATCCATCCTGACGACCGTCCATACCAATGTATACTATGGAGGTATGACTCTTCTGAGCCAATCGTGGCCTATGAATTAAACACAGTTACATATGGCTTAGCTTCGTCACCCTGTCAAGCTAACTTAACCATTAAACAATTAGCCAAGGATCACATGATAGATCATCCATGGGGTGCATCGGTTCTTCAAGATGAAATTTACATGGATGACGTTTTATCAGGTGGGCATACTATACAGGAAGCTCAGAATAAACAAAAAGATTGTACCGCGCTATTGAAAAAAGGATGCTTTCCTCTACGAAAATATCAAGCTAATCATTCGGAAATACACGACGATATTCCTAAAGAGTTTTTAGCTGTAAATGCAAAATCCTTCAAGAACAGCGAAATGGAATTCTCAGTATTGGGTCTTTCATGGAATCCTTCCGAGGACGTATTTTATTTTAATACCCTTCCGATTCAAAAGACTCCAAAATTAACGAAACGTGTAATTTTGTCTCGAACAGCTAAGTTGTTTGACCCACTTGGTTGGTTAGCTCCCATTATTATCAATGCCAAGATATTGATGCAAATCTTGTGGCAAGAAAAGAAAGGGTGGGATGAAGAAATATCCCCTGAGCATCAAAAATTTTGGTCAAAATGGGAGGCTGAACTTCCAAAAATAGATCTCATTAAAATTCCACGATGGAATAATTATTCACCTCTAGCCGATATTTTCGAAAATCATGGCTTTGCCGATGCGTCTAAACTGGCCTATGGCGCCTGTTTATACTTGAGAATTGTTAGCCAAAACCAAGTTAGTGCAGCATTAGTAACAGCCAAAAGCAAGGTGGCTCCGTTGAAACAATTATCTATCCCACGATTAGAACTTTCGGCCGCCTATTTGCTCGCCAAATTGGCAAAACACTATTTAAAAATCTCTAAGATAAGTATCACTTCTTCGCAACTCTGGAGTGATTCCACTGACGTACTCCAGTGGCTGAAAAGCCACCCCTCACGATGGCGACCTTTTGTTGCCAATCGATGCTCTAGTATTCATGAGGACATGCCTGACGCTCGATGGCATTACGTTAAATCAAAAGATAATCCAGCTGACATTGTCTCTCGTGGGTGCACAGCTGCTGGATTAATTGAAAACACTTTATGGTGGATAGGGCCCTCTTGGTTAATGCAAACCAAGAGATCTTGGACATTGATGAGCGACGATCCAGTTGAAGTAAGTGAGACTCCACCAGAAGAAAACTCTTCAAAGCCTGTTATTCATGTGACAGTTCGCCCTCGTTATGAATTTGACCTAATTCATAAAATCTCTTCCCTGGACAAATTATTGAGAGTCATGTCATACTGTCTCAGATTCATCCTTCGGCTTTTAAATTGTGTTGCATTCAGAAGGCAAACCCAGAGAAAGAATTTCATTACGATCTTACAGAACTATGTGGAGTCAAATGTCCAGCATAAAAGACTGTACGATACTACAAGACTTGATACTTTGTTGTTAAAAGTCGATTATTATCTAAAATCAAACCTTGCATCTCGTGTTCATAGCATATCGTTCATAAAACCCGAAATCAAATGTAGAACTCTTCTCGTACAACCCTGTGAGTTGAGCAGTGCTCGTGCCTTTATTGTATATCTTCATCAGATTGTTCATTTTGCTGAAATACGCTCTTATCTGAAAAAAGGATTAAAATTACCTAAGTCGAGTCAAATTTTAAGATTAAATCCCTTCATGGACGGTGACTTGATTCGAGTTGGAGGGAGATTGGTAAATTCACAATTACCACATGATAATAAGTATCCTCTCTTGTTACACCCCAGTGATGATTTCGTACAAATGTTGATTCGTCAAACGCATCTCGACACTTTTCATGGAGGTACGCAACTTACACTAGGAACCTTGCGGCTACAATATTGGATTTTGAAAGGACGTATCGCCGTTAAATCTTTGATGAAACGATGCCATAAATGCAAACTCTATTCAAAAAAGAGTTGTAGTCAATTAATGGGAAACTTGCCTCTTAATCGTACTCTACCCTCAAAACCATTTAGTTTCTCTGGTGTCGACTACGCCGGCCCAATTAAGGTTCGGTTGGCCAAGGTCAGAGGCAATGCCACTCAAAAGGGATATATAGTTGTCTTTATATGTTTCTCAACTCATGCGGTTCACCTCGAAGTAGTTGAAGATTACAGTAGCGCTGCTTTCATTGCAGCGTTCCATCGGTTCATCTCTCGAAGAGGCCAGTGCTCTGAATTACATAGTGACCAGGGAACAACATTAGTAGGTGCTGATTCTGAACTAAGGCAGATGTTTGTTACGCGCACTTTTACCCCCGAAGCCTCTAATGGCTGCGGGGCGGACGGTTGTACCCGGCGTCTTTGCCCGCGAAGAGGGGCGGGGTACTTTTAATATTTTGGGCGCCACCCAGTCGTGCGCCGACAACCGTCCAGCGACCGAAACCTCTGACTGGGGTTTGGTTTAGGTCGCGACACTGAAACCCGCGCAAGGAACCCGAAACTAACCAAACACCGTGATCAATCTATAGAACAAAAAAAAGGAAACGCACTCCACTTCGGCTCACAACTCTGTCTATTAGGTTCTAGTAAGAACACGTATAACTTAAAGTTAAAGCTTACTCTACTTACTATTTACGCCGTTGATTGATTATCGCCCTCATTCACGCCTTCCGCTCGAATCCTGCCAAGATTTCCCAGGAATTTACCGCGCGATGAAGTGTGCCGCCCTCGACGACCGCTCTCGACGTTCCCTCGCTCGCTCGTTCGATCGTCGTGCCTCGATTGATTATCGCACTGCAGAACTCGTTAACGTACTCGCTTCGCCTTTCAATCAGTTAAATGCTTCTAAGTATGAAATCGAACCTAATTCACGCCTTCCGCTCGAGTCCTGATAGAATCTCCAAAGAATTTTCCGCGCGATCAAGTGTGCCGCCTTTGACGACCGCTCTCGACGTCGACTTCTGAAATTCTTCTTTGCAAGCCGACCACTCTTCCAATTCACCATCCAAAAGACAAGAACCCCTTCCTTTGTTCCCAGCTATATTTATCATCTCGGCCTAACGGCTCAGCTCCTTGCGGGACCATTCCAGTCCCCACTCTGGTTTTGGAACCACTGGTGTGGGACTCACTGGGCTGGAATCAGCTGTCTGCGCAAAGGCCATCTTGGCTTTTTCGCCATCAATGATGTCACTCCGACATTTCCCAGTGACAGCTCGCGTCTGTTGTTAGTGAGGCTTCAGATTCGGGGCGGCCGTATTTAAATCACTCTCGGGTACGTTTGGTGCTTGGACGACTGAACGATTCAGCATCTAAGTGACCAGATTTGTGCTGCTGCCACGCGATGTGCTTGGCGAAAGGATATGATCCGTGGACAATAGACGTTTGCGCGATGTCGCCGACGGCGAGGACAATAGACGTTTCCGTTTGGCTGGTAACGATGCGGTGCCACGACGATCGTTGCGTTTCTTTTCTCGATAGCATTGGTTTTATCTTCTTCGGTGATGGAGTTTTCTTGACCGGCGTATCCGTTTCCGTGCTGTCTTCACCGTCACGCAATCGATTGAATTGATCCTCAACGGATTCCGAGTTGGCAGTGGATGTAAAGTGTTCGTCTAGTCGATCAATTCATCAAGAAGACGGTATATATTATTGAAAGATATACAAAGTTTTGCGTGGTGTCCGGTAACTAGAATCGTTTCATCCGCGTTTACGTATAGTTGCTGGTTGGTCGGTCATCGATATAATTAAGAGAAAAGGAGGAAAACACATGACGATGAGTTTGTGTAGTGGTTTTTCTTCGCGACTTCTTGCGATGCTTGACGATGATTTCCTCAGGGATGGCTCGGTGAAGTTCTCCTTAAACTAGTAACTACTTATCCTTTACTTACCACTATTGAACTAGTTCCTAATCTCTACTTGATTCTACCATTCTTGCCTTCAATGATGAGTTTATATAATCCAATTCTTAAATTAAAATTTCTATTCACTTCAATTTCTTAAACTACTCTATGAACCTCAGTGGAGTGGTGTTTGCGCTATTTACGTTTGGCGTTTTGCAGGCTTTTTGACCAGAGTCCTGATTGGCTTTTTGACTCAAGTCAAAGTCAATCAGGACTTCTTTTTTTTTTTTTTTTAATTGATAAACTATTCGGTCGCAACGAAATGCGACCGTAACATGTTCCAAGGCGCTGTAGAATGGTCTGAGAAAATAAAGATCCAACTCTCCATAAGCGGCACTCATTGGCACTTTAATCCTCCAGGTGCCCCTCACTTTGGTGGTTTATGGGAAAGTGCTGTAAAATCAATGAAATACCATGTATATCGTATGATTGGAGATCAGCCTTTAACCTTCATTGAATACTCTACCTTGCTGTGTCGCATTGAGGCTATCTTAAACTCAAGACCTTTGCTGCCTCTGAGTGATATTTCAGATGTGAATCCACTAACGCCTGCTCATTTTTTGATACAACGTTCTTCGTATCTAATTCCTGAGCCTGACTACCACGATCAGAAAATTCCTTTGAGCAAACGATGGGAGTTGTTGACTCAGATAACTCAACATTTTTGGGACAGATGGTCAGCTGAATACCTTACGTCGCTACAAGTTCGTACAAAATGGACTCAAGTGCAAAAAGCTATACAGGTAGGAGATTTGGTCCGAATAAAAAACGAAACAACTTTCCCCGGTAAATGGCCCTTAGGCATCGTTAAGGAAGTTCATCCTGGGAAGGATGGGCTAGTTAGAGCTGCTACGATACGAACCACCGATTCGGAGCTTAAGCGTCCGGTCGTAAAGCTCGTGTTATTGGAACGCGCTAGCGAGAGCAAGTAATATTTAACTCGTTTTTCTTTTACTGGTTACTTTTAGAAAACTAAGTTATATTAAGATTAATAACATTAGTGTTATAACAAGATAAACTAGTTTCTCATTAAATAAATAAAAAAAAAAATTAATAATAAATTTATATTTAAGATTTTGAATTATGTTACAATGATTATGTTCTTTTTTGTCTAAACATGAAATGTAAAACGTTCTTTTGTTATTATTCATCCGATGGACGGATGAAAAGGGGGAGAATGTTTCGGATTTTCATAATACTGCGCATGCGCGCCATTTATGCTTTATAAGTGTGTATGCAGGCAAGCCGGTGTCTCGAGTTGCTTTCTCTCACCAGTTAGAGTACCGCCCTGTAACAACTCGGACACGCGGCTCCCGCACTTTTCCAGTCAAATAAATTACATAAAAATACAGTCCACAGTTTAATTCAATTCTCCATCCTATCCGATCAAAAAACCACAAACACTTGGGAAATGGTAAAACCTAAATCATAAATATGTTTGCTACTTGTGTAGCCAATAAGATTGCATACAAAATAAATAAAATTAAAATGGCATATACTAATGAGGTTTTCTGAGAAAAACGACACTGAACACAGAATTTTCAGGGAAGAAGTTCCAAAATTTTGTGCTTTGAAGTAAATATCCTAAAATTGGGTACAGTTACAATTTAGGATGTCACATTAAATGAAAGGTAATTTGGTTCCATAAAAAATGAGTCATAAAACGTTGAGTTGTGATAATTAGTTTTTGAGATATAACGATTTAAGTGAGTCAGGGTACAGGTCCGAAACGCCATTCTTGACCACCCTGTAACTCCGCAGATTTTGAAATCCGGACCGTCATGTAGAACGATTTTTTGTTCAAAATATATCAAGGAACACCTCCTTACAAAAAGTGCTCACCGAGTACCAAACACCCTGTATACATATATATATATATATATATATATATATATATATATATATATATATATATATATATATATATATATATATATATATACAGTGTAAACTCTATATAACGACACTCTTTATAATGAAAAACTTTCTACAAGGTAAACAATGCTTGACCTTGGTTGGTTTCCCTTTTAACCCTCATACTGATTCATTCTTTATAACGAAGCCGACATTCTCTATTACGAAGATATTCGTGTCGTTAGAAACGTGTTCACGTGGTAAAGAACGATCTTTATGCATGTCGATAATTCCAAGAATGAATATGCACAGTTTTATTGCTTTTATTATGCAGTGTTGTCTTCGTTAGGCACGTGTTCACTGGATAAAGTTGAAATTCTAAGCATTGAATAATATTACCGCTACGTTAGCTGGTTATAAGCATTCGTAAGTTGAATTTGAAAAGAAACTATGGCTGCAAAAGTTTGTGTGTAGATGAGAAAATTGCTGTAATACGCACGATAGAGCAAGGAGAGATGAAAAGTAATATTGGAAGACGTTTTGAACTTAGTGCCTCAACAGTGTCTACTATTTGGAAGACCAAGGAGAAGATATTGAAGCTGAAATGAAAGGAAGCTCCGGCAAGAAGCTAAGGAAGCCCAAATTTTAGCAACATAGATCAGGCTATGCTCGCCTGGTTTCATAAACAGCGCTGTAACAACGTACTAATAACTGGGCCCATTATGAAAGCTAAGGCGGAACAGTTCGCTCAACAAATGGATATCGCTGATTTCAAAGCTTCGGAAGGATGCTTGGAAAATTTAAACACCGTCACGGCATAAATTACGGTCACATTAGTGAGAAGCGCGAGATGTTGACACGAACGCCACAAATCGTTGGATAGAACAAGTGTGGCCGACGTTTATGGAAAAATACTCTCCGAATGACATTTTTAACGCTGATGAGACCGGGACTTTCTACAAGATGACGCCGGACAAAACCTGAAATTCAAAGGAGAAAAGTGTGTCGGAGGTAAACTCTCTAAGGAACGCATCAAGGTGTTTATAGCCGCCAATATGAGTAGAGCAGAAAAAAGGAAGCTAATGGTGATTGGGAAATCAAAAAACCCAAGGTGTTTTAAGAACATCAAACGGTTTACCGGTCACGGTCATAAAGCGAACAAGTCGGCTTGGATGACATTACAACTTTTTGAAGAGGAAGTACGAAGATGGGATGAAGAGTTAAAAGGACGAAAAACTTACTCCTCGTGGACAACTGTCCTGCCCACCCTATGATACCTTATCTTCGAAATATAGAGCTTGCATTTTTTCCAGCTAACACGACTAGTGTCCTTGCAACCCATGGATCAGAACATAATAAAAAGCTTGAAAGGCCATTACAGAAGGAAACTTTTGATGAGCATAATCGAATCTGATGGCAAAGTTTGTATTAATATGCCGTGACCTTTCTGAGTAAGGCCTGGGAACAAGTAATCTCAGCAACAATAAAACATTCTTTTCGTCATGCAGGACTTTGTAGTAATTCTGCCTGCACCGAAGTAGAACCAGGATTAGGAAGTGAAGATGACCAGCCGCTAAGTGAATGGATCAAACAATTCAATAGCCCACAAAATTTCAATCCTGAGAAACTTACCCCCAAGATGTAAACAGAATAAATAAGAAAATACAATATAGATTTTGAAATAGTAAACAAATTCAATCAAAATTAACAGATTATTTCAAATAAGTTCAATATGTATGTACTTATTGAAACCTGTTAGGATAAGGCTATATATCTTTTTAAATAAAACTGAATAAACGCTTTGAAGTCTTCTAAAATTATGTATTTTATTTCCACACTCCATAAAACGAAAACCCCATATAACGAAAGGAATTGCTTGGTCCCTTGAGTTTCGTTATATAGAGTTTACACTATATATATATATATATATATATATATATATATATATATATATATATATATATATATATATATATATGAGTTAATTGATTTAAAAAAAAAATTACATAAAATAAAGCCAATGTATTGGTAATTAGAAGAGTGCCTGTAATCGGAGGAAATAGATAGACAGGCGCTTGTCAGTGATTGTGTATTTTTTTTCTGTTCTAATGTTCTGAGAAAGGTGAAATAAACCAACCTTTCATGTCCTGGCGCCTCGTTTTGTTTGTGGTTGATATAGTAGAGTGAAAAGAACTGGATAACTTGCGGTTTCTAATATGGTTTTAAGATTTCAAAAAGTACTTTTTTGTGAAGGGTAAGGTTAGCAAAATTAAGTGATTCTACAGTTGTATATTATGGTTTCTTAGTTTGCTAAAAATCGTTAATCGTGATTTTCAAGAGTTGAAAAGTGTGAGAAAACTCAGATAGGAAGAGTGCATATTCCTGTATTGTAAGGAAATATTGTATTGTATTGTATTTTATTTTTGCTGATATGAACGCCGTTTTAACTTTTCGCATAAAAGCAACTTTGTTAATTCAAGCCCCGTTTGATTAAATTGCTTTTGTATGGGTGTTGAATCGCCAATGCCATCAAACCAGTTGCCATCAAAACCAGTTGCCATCAAAAATGACCAGACGAGTTTCGGACGCCACTGTGGCAACATCGAACCACTAATAAAAATAGCAACCGTCATAAAAGTATACCGTGCTGTTTATAAAGATTATCGTTTGTCTTTCTTTCTTCTTTAAATAAACCAAAAAACGAACATGGTAGCAGAGCGTGATATTTAGGTGCGGCATAATTGTGCTAAAGGGTGTTTATCTAGCGAAACAAAAACGCACGTTTTGCAGTTTCGTATCAAGAAGGCACGTGCAATTACATAATTACATACATAAAACGGTTAGTGCAGGTCCGTGTATGGGCACGCGTAATTCGCACATATATCCGTTTGGTGCATATACTTATTGACTCGATCTCGTTACACGTGAAGCATTTCAACTTACATCGATCATTTTTTGGCAAAAACGTAAGAAAAATCTGGATATTTTTGTCGCAAACATTTGGGCACAAAGGGCATCATCGATCAGGAAGAGCCGGCTTCGTCAGTTACTCTCACATACACATTTGGCACGGGTTTTGAAACGTTGGGATTTAGCCGCAAGCGTCTCGTGGGCTCCTGATCCATCTACCATTCAACGGTTATATTTGCACTCAATTCTACAGGCTGCGTATATGCGCATTACTAATTAACATTGGACCAACTGTAGGCTTCAACACAAGTAACGACAAACAATTAAGGCAATTGTGTAAATTTTAACGAACTTTCGCATATTGTGCTGGCGAATGTATGATTTATTACAATTTTGCTCACAATAATTGAATTCTAATTCAATCTATACACTGCCAAAGCGAATCTCGTTCATAAAATAGTGTTGTTAACTAAACAAATAATTGCGAATACCAAGTTTATACGTAATAAATACGGTTGAGGAGTGTGCCTGCGCTTGATAAATTTCTCACCTGTGAATTTTCCTCTTGCTTCCTTTATTAAAAATTAATACGGCTTACAAAAATGTCTGACGATCCAGTTCTTGAGTATTTGACTAAACAAGCCATGTATTTGAAATATTTGAAAAAAAGTTACGGAAAATTCTATTGATAAAGTAAAAGCAGCTGATCGCACCAAGCATTACTTTGAAAAGCGATTAGTCATTTTAGAGAAGCACTGGGACTTGTTTATGAATAATAATGATTCGTTACTGATCTACTATGAAGAGCAGCGATACAAAGATAATGCTTACTTCAAACAGGATCATAATACCACAGGTGGAAGCTATTATGTCGCGGCTGCGGCAAAAATACAAACCGAGATAGATATATCAAATACAGCAAACGCAAGCACACACCAACCAACCGAGCCATGGTCGCCTAATGCGAACAACCAACGAAGTGTAACTTACATGTAACCCATAAGTCACTCAACCCCGAAAATACCCATACCGACCTTTAACGGCACTCAAAAGGATTGGGACTGCTTTAAAGAGCTTTTTACGGCAAGTGTTATAAATGACGCCAGACTTTCGGCGATAGTAAAATTGCAGCATCTCTTGAATAGTGTGTCTGGTCCCGCCCAGCAGGCTTTAAAAGGCGTCACAGTCTCTTCTACCAATTTTAAAGTCGCGTGGGAAAAATTGTAGCGTCGTTTTGACACTGATAAACGTAGACTCTACATATATTTAGAAGCACTTATAAACTTGCCCCAGGCCAGCTCAGAGTCGGCGGAGGAGTTGAGTTGTCTTGTAGACAAAACTGAGGAGGCTTTTAAAGGTCTTTTTTCGCAAGAAACGCCTAAAAGAAAGGTTGTCGATGGGACATCAAGGTAGGGCGTATCTAAAAAATATACAATATCGACCGCACCGCGTGTGCAGACAGTTTTTTCTTGACACTCTTGGGATTAGTGAGGGCTTAATAAAGGGGGCATTCCAAAAATTATCTTCAACGGGAGTTGTAGAGCCTAATAAGAGGGGCGGGAAAATATCAAAAAAAGAATTTGGAGCTGACGGTCAACTTGTCAAAGATGATGAAGAGTCCGTTAAAAAGCACATCTGTTCGTTTCCTGCATTAGAGTCTCATTATTGTCGAAAAAAAGTGACTTTCAATATTTAGATTCAAATTTAAACATTAAAACAATGCATGAATTGTATAAGGAAGAGTGTAAAACTAACGGGAAAAGAGAAAAAAGTTATGAAACGTACAGGAGAACATTTAAAACGTACAAGGTGAAATTTCACAAGCCCAAAAAGGATCTTTGTAAAGTTTGTGTCAATTTTGATGGAAGTTCAGAGACAGAAAAAAATTAAACCACGACGCCTATGACAGACACCAAAAAAGAAAAGAAGCAGCACGAGAAAAAAGAAATGAAGATAAACAGTCCGCACTGGAGGATAAGAAAGTATTAGCATTCAATTTTGACTTACAATCGGTTTTGTCAACCCCCAAAGGAGCTGCAGAACCTTTCTTTTATGTTAGAAAACTTGCAATTTACAACTCAACAGTTTACAATTTAGGGGACTCGAGTGTACGATGTTTCTTATGGGATGAAACCGAGGGAAAAAGAGGAAGCATTATGTCCTATCCCAACATTGAACATGTTAAAATGATGTCCGACAGTTGTGGAGGACAGCAGAAAAACTTTCATTTTTCGGTTATGTGCCAATATGCTGTGAATGCTCACCCAAATTTAAAAACTATTGATCACGTTTATTTTGAGCCAGGCCACTATCGCATGGAGTGTAACTCTATTCACTCCAAAATAGAAGTAAAGTCGAAAAATTTCCCAGTATACACCCTGGAAGGATGGTCTCAAATTATTAGAATGGCACGCAGCAAGCCCTGTCCATTTGGAATCACTGAGCTAGTGCATGAAGACTTTTTAAACTTTAACACTAAAGGCACTAAATTTGAAGTAGTAAAAAGTGGAAACCAAAAGGTTAACACAACTGAACAGAAAAAAAAATATTAAATTTAGCGACGCCGTGTGGTATCAGTACCGCAAAACTGAAAGCAAGAAGATCTTCATGAATACAACGATCGACGCAGACGTCTTCATTACACTTGCTTCGAAACAAAAAAAAGGGAATACAAAAATCAACCCCCATTGCCCCTTATAAAGAGAGGCTCCCGGTCACTGACTTAAAAAAAAGATTTATTATCACTATGTTCCCAAAATTTGATCCCAAGGCCATACCATGCATATTATCAAAATTTGCCTGCTTCCAGTGACCACAGAGATTGTCTTCCGGAGCCCAATGCCAGTGAAGAAGATTAAGTACGACTTTGGTCATTATTACCCGGAATGCCGAATTGCAGGGGTAAGATTCTAAGATCAGATTCCATTTTCATTTTTTTAAATATAAAAATGGTTGTTAATAAAGTTATTTTTAACACAAGTATTTTAATTTTTTATGAGTCATGAGTAATGAAGGGTATCTACAAATTTAGTTTTTATAAATTATTTTAAGAATAAATTGGTTTTCTTATGCAGCAAACTTTTTAGTGTTTCATTTTTCCCTCGTTGAATGTGTAGGTGTCAAAATAATTACAAAGCAAACTAGCTAAAATGCCACATGCGTACGTTTGAAACAGCGAACCAAGATAAATCACTGATTAGCACTCAGTTGCAAAGTAACGAATATGATTTATTGGTAAATAAAAAACAGTAGACTGATAATTGTTAATACCATCTGAAAGAAGATTAAAGAACAGATGGAAAAATTTAAAAAAGATGCCTTTTTGAAAATAGGCTGAATTTGGGTTCATCATTAAAGGGTTTTTTTTCTAACCTGTAAAGTACCGATTTTCACATTACAGAATAACAAGTGACTGCACTATTATTAGTGCAGTTCTGATTAGTGATATTTATAGATATATATGTATGTGTATATAGATAAATATATATATATGTGTGTATATATATTCCCCATTCTATAAATGCTGATCACCTTTTCTTGCAGGTCCCTAAGGCTCGTGGGTTCTTTGTTGTCCCAGCCGATAAATAGACCCGACTTTCAAGACCGCAAGCTAGTCTGTCGGTCATTGTTGAGCTAGTCAGTCGAGGTGTTGGTCAGTCGCTAGTGAAGTCAGCTATTACTTCACTTGTTATTCTGCATTAATAATAGTGCAGTTCTGATTAGTGATATTTATAGATATATTTGCATGTATATATATATATATATATATATATAAATATATATATGTGTGCATATATATTTCCCATTCTAAAAATGCTGATCACCTTTTCTTGCAGGTCCCTAATGCTCGTGGGTTCTTTCTTGTCCCAGCCGATAAATAGACCCGACTTTCTAGACCGCAAGCTAGTCTGTCGGCCATTGTTGAGCTAGTCAGTCGAGGTGTTGGTCAGTCGCTAGTGAAGTCAGCTATTACTTCACTTGTTATTCTGCATTAATAATAGTGCAGTTCTGATTAGTGATATTTATAGATATATTTGCATGTATATATATATAAATATATATATGTGTGCATATATATTTCCCATTCTAAAAATGCTGATCACCTTTTCTTGCAGGTCCCTAATGCTCGTGGGTTCTTTCTTGTCCCAGCCGATAAATAGACCCGACTTTCTAGACCGCAAGTTAGTCTGTCGGCCATTGTTGAGCTAGCCAGTCGAGGTGTTGGTCAGTCGCTAGTGAAGTCAGCTATTACTTCACTTGTTATTCTGGATTAATAATAGTGCAGTTTTGATTAGTGATATTTATAGATATATATGCATGTATATATATATATATATATATATATATATATATATATATATATATATATATATATATATACATATATACATATATAGTGTATATAGTGTATATAGATAAATATATATATGTGTGCATATATATTTCCCATTCTATAAATGCTTATCACCTTTTCTTGCAGGTTTCTAAGGCTCGTGGGTTCTTTGTTGTCCCAGCCGATAAATCGACCCGACTTTCTAGACCGCAAGCTAGTCTGTCGTTCATTGTTCATGCCATAGCCAGCAAACTGCAAATGATGTTCATATTTCGTCAAGTGAAAAAATAGAAATAGATGACTCAGATACTGATCCAAGCTATGTCCGGCCAAAAAAGAAGAAACTGAGGCCTAAAGTAATTCCTAGTTTATCTTCGTCTTCTTCAAGTGATAAAAGCACAATAAATGCTTCAAATCCTGGCAGTATTTCTAGCAGTTTTGATTCTAAAACTGAAACCAGGGCTGTTACTGATACTGTTACACAGACTCAAATTCAAGAGGTTGCCAATGAAGATTGCAATGGTCAGCCTAATGAAGAAATAAAAAGAGGAAAAAAGAGGCTAAGAACAGAATCAGCATGGAAAGCTAATATTTATAAAGCTCTTACGAATTCTGGTAAGGCCTATCAATCTTTGTCCAAACCAAAGAAAACTGTTTCTGAAACGAAGATTGGCATGACTTGCGGCGAAAAATGCAGACCACGTTGTAAAATGAAGATAAACGAAGAAACAAGACGAAACATATTTGACGCTTATTGGAACCTAGGTGATCTTCACAGGCCGAGGCAGTATATAGTCAGGCATACTCAAGAAATCAAACCAAAGTACAGGTATTCTACCACACTAGAGTATAGAAGTCTAATAGATCATTTCATTTTGAACTTGCTGGGAATAAAATCAGAGTATGCAAGAAGGGCTACACTTGATTTAAGTAATACGGCTATTACTACCGCACTCTCTACGAAAAATGCTTCCGGTATTCTAGCCAATGATTGTAGAGGGAAACACGGCAACCAACCCAAAATTGATGCTCAAATGAAAGAAAGTGTTGTGGAGTTTATTAATAGTACCTTAAGGATTGAGTCTCATTACTTGAGAGCACAGACACATGAGAATTTATTTGCAGTGACAAATCTCTTGCTGATTTATATCGTGATTATAAAGAAGCTCGTCAACACAATCAGTTCCCTTTCGCCACAAAGTCAACATTTAACTGGATATTCAATACGGAATTTAACATTTCTTTTATTGTTCCGAAAAAAAAAATTTGCGACCTTTGTGAGAGCTTTTAAAATGCCAATGAAGAAGAAAATATGAAAATACAAGAGAGTTATGAACATCTTTTAGAAAAATATTTAGCAATGGACCACAAAGAAAAAGACAAGAACAGAAATGACGGAGTAATTGTAGCTGTATATGATTTGCAAGCTGTTATGTATGTTCCAAAGGGTCAAGTTTCACTATATTTTATAAATCCAGAATTAATTGTTTAAATTTTACAATAAGTGATCTGAGACCAAAAGATGTTATATGCTATTTTTGGGATGAGACGGAAGGAAAAGGGGGCGCTGTAGAAGTAGGTTCATGTGTTCTGAAGTATATTGACACTTTACTAGAAAAACATTCTGACAGATATCGATATTGTCTTCTATTCAGGTAACTGCTGTGGACAGCAGAAAAATAAATATTTACTTTCTGCTTATGCTTATGCTGTTGTCACTAAACGAGTTACGTCGATAACGCATAAATATCCTTATACGTTGACATTCTCAAAATGATGGTGACAATGTTCACAGCGTCATAGAAAAACAAATTAAAAGGTACGTCAAATCTGGTCCGATATACACCTCGCAACAATATTGCACTTTGATGTGTACAGCAAACAAGTCTGGCAGCAAAGTAGAAGAGATGACATTTGAAAACTTTTATGACACCAAAATCTTGCAAGAAGAGTGGGGAATTAATTTCAATTTGGATGAAGATCGTAATCAAGTAAAATGAAACGATATTAAAGTCTAAAGAGTGGAAAAGATGAACTTATAAAACGTCATTTTCCGATGAAAATTATAAAAAGGTGTTTATGCGCAAACGCCGAACCAAAAATGATCAGATATTGTTTGTGGGGCTTACACAAGCCTTCACCCAAAAAAACCACTCTCTGAGGCAAAGATGAAAGACGTTAAAGATCTAATAAAAAAACACGCTATCCCACAGTTTTATGTAGATTCATATTTTAAAAATGTACTTCGTGGTAGTATCTGATTGATTTTGTTAGTTTTGTACTTAATTTGAAAAACTAATGTGGCTTTTAAGTACCTGTCTCTAAGAGTTTGAAACATTTTTATTTTTGTTTATATGAAACATTATATTTTCCTGTCAATTTGTTTAATAATAAGAGACTGATGTTTTTTGGCGGGAAAAGTGACATTCACCTAATTTCTATTGTTGATCCCGGAAGTGCCATGCCAAATTATGATTATAAGCATCGTAAGAAGTTTGTACAACACTTTAAATACTAATTTATCGTTGGAGCCGTTTTTTAATTTTTTGAAAAAAGGTGAAAAAATTGCTTTTTTTTCAAAAACATCAAATTTTTAACCTGATTTTCAAGGCGCAGTAATCAATGTTTATATAATTTATATACTACAAACAGTCTTGTAAAAAAAACACCGATTTTTTTTTCATGATTACAAATAAAATTAAATTAAAAATAAATAATCATTAAAGGTCATCATGACCTTCATGGTCATTTATGTCATTCATTATATCTCGAGAACTAAATATAATCTTCGCATCATTAAGGTGTCAATCACCGCGTATCAACATTTTAATGATGTTGTTAAATTTTAAAAAAATCTTTAAAGCCAATTTTTTAATTCAATAAAAAAAATATTGAAAATTAGTGTTCTTTTCATAAAAATATTAATTAATAATTAATAAAATTAACATCGTAATAATAAATGTTTATAAAATTTATAAACTTTTATCAATTTCTGTAGAGCGACCAGCAAAATATTTTCTAATGATTTCAAAACAAATTGAATTAAAAATAAAAAAAGGTCACCATGTAAAAAGGGTTCGTACGAATCTTTATACCTTAAATCTCTCATTCTAAAGACATTGTTGTAAAGTCAATCAAAGTTTATTATTATTTGCATAATTTGCAGAGATTTTTAATAGTCTTCACAGAACCATGTTTTAACTTCAATGAAAAAACTGCTTAAATTTTGAAAACCAATACAAATCAAATCAAATTTGCAATTGTGATAATCAACGTTTTGAATGGTAAAATGTTTTGTAGTCAACACGTTTTAAGATCATATGCTTTGAAAAGCTTTCATCAAATAAAAAAATGTAGTTTTAGGAGTTTTGTTCTTTAGTATTCGTAAGATGTCAATTACTTCCTTCATCATTTGCAATGCATATATTTTACTTTTTACATGCAATTGAACCTATTTTTGACTGCATAATTAATGTTTCTCAAAACCAACAGAAAATAAGAAATAATTATTAGTTTCATTGATGTAAAATCGTGAAAAAATACAAATTCAGTGATTATGCCGAAGTGCTAGCAGTAGTGACCGCAACTATTCAAAATGGCCATCACGCGACAAAATCTCTTCAGTTGTCGTAATAACAAAAACTGCATTCATTTTTGCTATCGCTCTTCTGTCCTTCAAGCATCGATATGAAAATAACAAATAACGTAGAAAAGGTTTTGTAACCTGTTCCCTCTCCGATTGATCCACGTGAATATTCAATCAAACCAATCCACGAAAATCTTTACGTAATCAATTGACGCTCGCGTAGATATTACGATTAATATTAAGTCATTCCAATACCTTTATGAGAGGTACATTTTTATTATTAAAAGTAGTATTATTTCCATAATTATTATTGTGTTTAACATTTTTAATATCTATGTAGATATTACTGGGAAGTTGACCGTGTGGACCTCAAGGGTCGCACCTCACGGCTTGTTTATTTAATTGTTGTTCTAATATAAGATTAACTCAAAACGGTTCAATAAAACTGTGTCAAGACTAAATGTGATTTATTTTTTATACAAACTCAGCACCCTACAGTGTAACAACTCAAAATATATTGATTATCGGTAAAAAGGATTGATTCTTAGCCTCAGTTTATATACAGTCACATTTCCCAACCTATTTATGATCTAAAATAAAATTGAGTTACATAGCTTCCCTAACAAAAAATGCAGTCATACGTTTTTTTCGTCTCCTAAAAAATTAACTTTTTGGAGTTGTCTCAGTTTAGATCTAGATGTGCGATGTGCTGCCTACAGAAATGAGAACCGACACAAGTTGCGGAATATGTCAAGTAACATGCACCTGAGCATTTCAAAGCCGTAACATCATGCTTTGTACGTCACAGGGAATCCCATAAATTATGTTCATACTGAAGAACGCATTCTTCCAACTTTTGTCTACGCAAGACAACAAACAGTACATTGCACTGACCACGTGCAACATCACAATGCATACAAAGTGCATTGAGCCCAAAGTAAACAAGCGCCGTATAAGCACTTTGAACATTGGAATGAAGAAAATGCTGATGCACATGTAAGTGCATTTCACATGTTTAAATTGTAACCACATGTGCAATTTTAAATATTGAGTATTGCTATGCTGAGTAAGCTTAAGAACATTTTTTGTGAATTAAATTTTTGTATATAAACTGTGAAATAATAAACAACAGAACAGAAGTATTACTGACTTCAAAGAGCGACGTAAGGCTGCTCTGTTCTATAAAACAAACACTAGTCATTTTATTTCTCATCTTATTACGGCTGATTTGTCTTTGACAAATAACGCCTTTTTACTTGCGGAACCAAAGCCGCTAAGAAAAGACACTTGGTAGGTATTTTCATACATTTCGCTAGAATGCATATTAATTAATTTATGCATTCGCGAATCTCCTCTGTATCTCCCACAAACACTATATATTCTTTGAAAGGTTACTGCCATAATATAAGCTTATTCTTCTTTTTTTTTTATTTAAGCCAACTAGTATAGCAGTCCTTAATAAACGTGCCGTGGTGAAAATTTATACAAAAACAACATGCCGTGTCGTGAATAGTTCAATATTTCAGTAGTGTTGGCAGTACCGTCAGTTTTTGCACCTATTTAAATCATCCATCAGACTCTTACCAAGAATTCCGTTATGACTTTTTGTCTTTCTGATATCATTGGTCCTATCCACATTTAATATTTGAATGGTCTATTGAATATTCGCATCATTTTCGTGGAAATTTATATAAAACCAATGTAGTCTAAAGTGTTTTCTTGGTTTTTATTACCGAAAACATTTCTAGAATTACTTAGGTAGTAATATATTCCTAATATTTAGTTATTTAAACAAAAAATGTGACAAATGCGTGGTAAAATTTAAAGTGGGGAAGAACGAACCGCAACAGTCGCTTATAAGGATTGTGGACTTTCAGATCGAGCAATTGCAAGGAAGACGGAAGATTCAACACTGTAATACACTACTTTTTTAAGTCGGGCAGTACTTATGGCAAACCTTCGAAACATGATTAGAACGAAAAATTGACAGCGCTACAAGTTCGATTGATCGTCCATGAAACAGCAGGAAATAAAATATTTTCAGGACAATCCGTGAATAAATTAAATATGCCAGTACGAGGGTCACTATTTATATTTCGGGTCCTGGCAATACTAGTGTTGCTAGGTGCAATCTGACACATCCATTGAAAATTTTGACATTTTTTAGCACAATTCACGCAGAACGTTTTGTCATTTGAGCGCGAATTGTTTTGTTTACAGTGACTCGCATAATTCATCTCGGCCAAAAAATGGTATTAAACCGTAAACACTTTCGCGCGATGATTTTATACGATTTTCGGCGAGAGCTATCAAGACAAGAGTGTCTGAATCAACTTGTTTTGACTTTTGGTACCAACAGTTCAACCTTGGACGCCATTCGCTCCAGGATGAATTTCGTGAAGGTCGTCCGATTTCGGCCGTTTTCCCAGAAACCATCGATGCTGTGCGTGATCTGATAAAGCAGGACCGACATGTGACATACTGTGAGATTGAGGCATCCTTAGTTCCACCAGCGTACATAAGATATTGCATGAACATCTTGCCGTGAAAAAGGTATGTTGTCGATGGATCCCACACAATTTGACGATTGCACAAAAAAAAAGGATCGTGTCAATTGGTGCAAGGAAATGTTGGAAAAATACAATAGCGGTGCATCAAAAGACGTTTATAAGATTGTCACAGGCGATGAATCATGGATTTATGCATATGAGCCCGAAACGAAACAGCAGTCGACTGTATGGGTGTTCCGAGCCAAATCCAATAAAAGTTGTTCGTGAAAGAAGCACATCGAAGCAAATGATCGCGTTTTTTTCGGCAAAACCGGTCATGTCGCCACAGTGCCTTGAGTGGAACGTAGGACGGTCAATTCTGAGTGGTATAGCACCTCTGTTTGCCACAAGTCTTTGGAGAAATTCAGAAGAATAACAATGCGAGCTCTCACAAGTCGGCTGAAACAATAGGGTTCCTGAGCACTCAAAATGTCGAACTAATGGGTCATCCGGCCTACAGTCCTGATTTGGCACCCAATGACTTCTTTTTGTTTCCTCACATAAAAAACTGCGTGGTGAACGTTTTACCACGCCCAAAGCAGCGGTTGAAGCGTTCAAAAACCATGTTTTGGAGGTGTCTCAGCCGAAGTGGACTAAGTGCTTCGAAAATTGGTTTAAGCGCATGCAAAAGTGTATTAATCTCCATGGAGAATATTTTGAAAAACAATAAATCCATTTCCAATGATAAATGTTTGTTTTTTATTGCTAGACCCGAAATATAACTATTGGCCTACGTAACAAGCCAACGACTGCCGTAAATTTCAAAGGACAATTCAAACAAGAAGTCAAGAAAAGTCGGAAAGCCCCCACTGACTGCAGCACATAAAGATGCCAGATTAAATTCACTGAAAGTCATATGAGCTGGACAACGGAATGGCGAAAAGTCCTTTTCACCGAGGAAAAGAAGTTTAACTTGGACGGCCCAGATGGTTTTCAGTATTATTGGCATGATAAGACGCTTCAGGAAAAGGTGAGTATGAGTCGGAATTTTGGCGGGGGCAGTGTTATGATTTCGACTAGATTTTCAGCAAACGGTCAAATCTACACTGCCTATGTTTCCCGAAAAATGAACGTAGAAACATAACATCGAAATGTTAGAAGTAGTGATGATTGCGCACGCTGAGAAAATCTGAAGCACGGATATCATTTTCTAGCAGGGCAATGCCGCTATTCACACTACAAATAAAGTTAGCCTATGACTAGCTAAAAAAAATCACGTAACTCGATTGGCCTTCAAGGAGTCCAGGTCTTAATCTGAATATGAATTCTGGGGATTATGGCAATGCGTGTTTACGCCAATTGACGCCGGTTTCACAACATTCAGGAATTAAAAATTACAATAAAAGAAAGTTTCGATTCCACAAACTCAATTAGAGAATCTGATACAGTCAATGTCGCAATGCATGTTGATCAAAGAGAAGAGAGCATCTACTGGCTATTAAAAAGTAAAGATAATTTTTCATGGCATCCATCCTATATTTTTAAAGAAGATATTTATGTTGTTTTTATGTAAATTTCCACCTTGTATTATTTATATTCAACTGGAGGAAAAATTTATTTTCTGTTATTTATTTCTTTAGAAATATAGATATTTAATGAAATGAATGTTTTAGCGAACGTTATCGCTACGAAATTTCAGTGCAAGGATGGCGCATCTTGGGCAGCACTATCGTCAACATGATGCGCGTTCGGATTAAGAATTAAGGTTTCAGCGTGAAAGTAACCTATTCGCTTACTTTTTGTGTTTATGTTTATTGACAAAAAAATTCAAAGCAAAAATCTAAAAAGTATTAGTTGTACAAAATCACAATAATTAGTTGAAGCAATAAGAAAAGCGCACGAAGCGTGTCGTAGTATGTTAAACCATGAATTTCGACTAACCATAACCATAAAATCTATTCCCGCACCGTGGCCAGGATCGGCTGCGGTGTAGTAGCGGACTTTACGTTATTTTTATTCTGATTGGAAATGGAGTAAGAATACACACCCATACGTTATAAAATCTAGACTCGATTCGAAATAACATCGAAATGCCCTTAATTTTAGAAAGTAATAAAAAAATAAAAGAGAAGAATCAATAAAATAAAAGAATAAATAAAATAAAATGTTAAAACAGAAGCGGTAAATTAAATCTGGTTCTTGTGGGTTTCGCTTCAATGAAGAGTGATGGAAGGAGAATCAATCCATATGAATTAGCTATGTTTTTTTTTGATAACTGTTCGAAAAGAAAATTGTTATAATCTTGAGTAAAAAAACAAAACTTTGCGATACGAAAATAAAACCATTGAAAATAAACTTAAATGGAAATCGAAAAAACAGGAATCTAAGAAAAATTAAGGGATTTAGGGAAATAACGTCTGTAACGAGAGTTCCAGCGATTCTTCTACCTCTTCGTTTGAGGATTTAGGAGCCTGACTGAGGTAAATTTTAGTTGATGGGCCTAGTGCGCACAACATATGCGAACATGTAAGCGCTAGGCAATGGCGGGGCGGGCCCAGGCAGCGACAACTGCGTTTGTCAAGCTCCGCTGAAGTTCATTTTTTTAATCGGGAGTAGCACGGCCATCCGAGAGATTGTTTCTCCACGCGGTAGTCTATCGTCTTTTTTGAGTAGTTTCGGATTTTCACACGTAGTTCGAAGTAACGTAAAGGAATTTTTAACTCTCCGGTAGGTCTTCAACGCGGTATTATCTCGGAATGCGCGCGAGAATTCCTTGGTAAAGTAACGTAGAAGGAATAGCCTCGCCAGATATATAGTATGTTTTGTGTTTTTCTTGGTAGATTTTTTTGTCGGTATGTAATCGGACAAATTGATGGCTGAATCTCTGAAAATGAGATTCAGGACTGATGCTAGAGAACGCACCCACGACATTACGCGTCAAACTGAGCTGGCCTGCCAGCAGCCATCACTCATCTAGCTAGGTGGAGGCCGAACCCGAATTAGTCTGCACGCACAAGGGTTCGTTGCCTCGTCCTCGGAACTTAACGTCCAATGAGGCCCGGCTTCGCCGAGCTATCGTCAAAATGCAACCAATTGTTGTAGCCAATATGGGACACATCAGTTATACGATGACTTTTCGAAGCTTCCTTGCCGTTGTGATAGACAACAGCGAATAGTCGGTACAGTCCTTGCTTTAGTGAGTACTTCGACGACACTGAAATTTTTGGATATTACTCTTGAGTTCGATTGGCATTCAATGGTTTTTAAGATCTTTGTACAGCCGTCCTGTTTTTTGTCGGACTAATTCAAGCGTGAGGTTAAAAACGACAGGCAATTTTTTCAGAGTCGTTTGTCGTCATGCGTTGACCCCTCGGCCTGTTTTGCTGCATGTGACAACTTTTAATTGATAACGACCAACTGATATCTCCAGAGCTTCCTTAACAGCTGCAGCTTCGCGTTGAAGATATGATCTCGATTCTCCACGAAAAATATCGCTAAATGGTGCACGTCCGAAATCAGTTTGTTGTGTTACACTGTCTTTATTGCGATGGTTGTAAATTATCTGCCAATCATTTTCATCATCGCCTTCAGCTTTTTGTAACTTTTACTATTTCTCACAATACCCAGGGAAAACCTTCAGAAAAATCCAATCCTCCTACTCACCGCGCGAAGCGTTCGCCTCACGCCACGTTGTACCTCCTCCAAAAAAAAACTCTACGTGGACCCTCGAACAAGACTCTTTTGTTTACCGCTATACGACCCAACTTCCGATCTGATAACGGTTCTCTCGCAAAAACCGACTGGGAGCTGCCAAACCAGATTCCTTTGTTCGAACGGTGTGAGCTGGTTTTCAGGTCGACTTGAATGGAGTGCGAGGTTGCCGCTTCTAAACGAACCATGCCGAGCGCCATTACACAAAAAATTAAAGTTTGATGAATATTCAGTTAAAAAATTCAAAAACCAATTGGTTTTTATGTAAATTTCCATTGCAAAAGGTCAGGTAATGCTTAACGTAGATAATGAGTTGAGTAGTATTAAGAAAATAAGCCAGTCTCGTTTGTAAAATCATCGAAACTATCGAAAAATCGATCAAGGGCATACAATGCGAGATCAGCAGCATCGACAAAGCTATAATAGAAGACATCAACAAATCTCGCCTGGAAATTTGAAAACTAGTGTCCAAAAAATATACGAAAAGACGCTGGTTTCCTTTACTATATGATTTTGTTTTTCATTATTACCGAATGTACAATGAAAAACGAAGTCGTATAATAAAGGAAATAAGTGCCTTTTCTTTTATTTTTTTAAGAAATACGATTTGTAGAAAATCGTTGATACTTCATTGATATAGTGTTCAAAGGTATAAAGACGATCGATATTCCCGCTTATAAGATGCCTCACGATAGGCCCATTGTGATAACACAGATTGAGATGATGAGAACCATTAAGATTCCCGTATGTTACAATCTGTTACAATTAGCTACTTCCGTCAAGCTATCGAGGAAGGGCGACCCTAGGGTTAGCATGCGTTTGCTGGATAGTGCTGGGCATTCGCATATAAAATTTTGGATAGTTTCTTCTTCTTCTTCTTCTTCCAATCTGCAACTGCGGCAGAAATCGTTGAAAGCAACACTCAATCTTTCTGCGTGTCCGCCAATCAGACAATGGATACGGTAGAACTCGAAGTTTCACGGCTCGAGTTGAGATGCTGCTGGGTGCGTATGGAGCTCAGTGCGTGTCTAGTTTGCCTGGTTGTCCTACAGATTTCTTCCAGCAGCCAGACCCTATTTACTGCCTCCATGTAATGCTGCTTGATTCCTAGCTTGATGGAGGCTAGAGGATAGTCGACTTCGGGTGCTAGTGTATAATCCTGGAGCTCAGTGCCAGTCTTGCTAAGGAATCGGCTTCGCAATTTTCAGGTATATTATTATGTCCTGGTATGCAGTGTAGGATCACTTCACAGTGAAGCGACATCACGTTCAGTTGTATGCGATATTCCATTAAAATTTTAGATGAGCTATACACGTTGGATAATGATTGGATAGCAGCTTGACTGTCAGAAAAAATGTTCAGATTTCTTATAGAAAGTTTCTGGTTTCTCAACCAGTCTACTGCCCGTGTGTTTTACTGATAAATTTTAACAAGATATTTACTATTTCAGAAAGCCCAGATAATATGTAAAGAAGCATAATACAGTCAGTGGTTTGTGGACTGAAGAAAATTTGAAGTTAGCTATAGAAAAAGTGAAAAAAAGCGAAATTTTCAAAAATTAAGCACAACGTTATGGAATCCCGATTTGTACCTTATCTATATGACTTCCGACAGGCAATACTGTCAAATCTGGAGTACGGCCTCAAGGTATGCTTTTGATGAGTTTAAGGTAAAACGAGGAAGAGATAAGAATATCTCCGTAAGACAAGCAGAAGGTCTATCGGTGGCAAGAGCGCAAAACGTAGACTGAAAAACTGATAGCTTACAACATATACGTTCGCGTCAGCACGTTAGTCTAGTTCTAGGGATGCTTAGCACATTTTTGTGAGTGCTTTATTTTTTGATGGATACTATGATCGATCAAATTCTGGGATCTTCTAAGCCTAAAAAATTGTGCAGATAAGAAAACTTTGACACAAAAGTAACTTGGGGAGATTGTGGAAAACTTTTTCGATGATAGTGGTAGTGAGTTTCTTCCATCTGAGAACGACGGCGTTGAGTTTGAAGGGAGATTCCTCGGACAACTTAAGTGACAATTGCGAGTTTTTCAATAATATATAACCGAAGAGCCGTGATAACCGAAAGTCTTCGCGCTGGACGGTCAGCACGGCAGATTATCCAATTTTTCCGATATCCGAAATCAACTGTATATGGGATTGTTACTAAGTTCAAAGCTGGAGAACAGTTAGGTTAAGGTTCAAGTACACCTGCAAGAAAGCTACACTCAAAAGAACACACCGTGAGAACCCTTGAAGTCACCAAAAGGACTGAAGAGCTGATTCTGGAAGACCCGGAGTTATCGTTACGAAAACTGGCGTTTATTGTGAATGGGAGCGAGCCTACCATGCAGAGAATTGTTGAGGAGGATCTAGATATTCCAGCAGGACGGGGCTCCAGCTCACACGAGCCATTTGATCCAAAACTGACTCTCGGACAATTTTGACATGTTTTGGTCTAAGTAATTTTGGCCTCCGAAAAGTCCAGATTTAAATCCCTTGGCCTATTACGTATGGAGCGTGATTGAAAAGGTTACCAACAAGTCTCGACATCCAAATGGGACATCATTAATGACCGCCATTGAAGCAGCGTCCGCCAATGTTGACAGCGCCAATTACAGAGGGCGTACGAGCGCTTCAGACCACGAATGGAGGCCGTGATTGAAGCTGATGGAGGCTAAATTGAATAATTACAATGCCAATAGATGCACGAAATGCCATATAAGACGTTTTTGTATTTAAACTTCACTTTTCAATGTAAATTCCAGGAAATGGAGTATTTGAAAAATTATTGATAACATTTTGTCATTGTTCATTTGCTGCTTATAGTGTGAAGTAGCTTGTTTTTGTGATTTATTTACGAAATAGACACTGTGTGCAATACTAGATGCCTAAAACGGATGAATTTGATATTGGAAAATCCTGTAGAATTCAATTCCTACATAACAGGGCAAATCTCAAGTTGAGATTGCCAAACTAGTGAAATGTTCGCGGTGCGCAGATCAATCTGTAATCATGCGATTTGCGGAGTTCTCACGAAAATAAGCCAAAAACAGGTAAAAAACGCGTAACTACAAAACGCCAGGACAGAAAAATTGTCCGCGACTCTTTGAAGGATCGTAAAAGATCATTTTTGCGCTCGCTGCTGACTTGTCGGAAAACATAGTAACGGTAATAAGTGCTCGATCGATAAGAAGGCGACTCACAGAAGCGGGCTTGAAAGGATGCAAAGCTAGAAAGAAGCCGTGACTTTCAGCAGACAACAAAAATCGCTTGAAATGGGCTCTTCGATACCAGCATTTCACAGAAGGGATTGGTCAAATGTTCTGTGGTCCGATGAATCTAGCTTCCAGGTTAGCTTACATATAATCTTTTTCAAAGAACAATAACCATAATTTGTTACGAAAGCCTCGATTTCAGAAAAATTGTCAAAAAAATTAAAACCTTTATTTTTCTTTTCTAACAGGTATTTGGAACACCTGGTATGACCTTTGTGAGGGGGCGCGTTGGTGAGGAATATCATCCAGGTTGAGTGGTGCCCACTGTGAAACATGGAGGAGGCAGTATCATGGTTTGGGGTAGCATGGCTGCTGATGGAATCGGCGAGATGTTCGTTTTTGAAGACCGTCCAAACAGTTAAAAGTACATAATTGTGCTGAAAACTGTACTTATGCTTCCGTGAACGCGCATTTTTGGTGTCACCAATCTACGTGGAGTCGAATTCCAACAAGACAATGCTGCTGACGAATACGACCGTCAAACGACATTCAAGAATCTGGATCTGGAGAAAAGGAAAGTACTTCAACTTGTGAAAAGCGGATTCTTTTACACCAACTTGAAGGACTACGTCAAATGTTTCTTCTGCTCATTGATATTGATTGCTTTTTCTTCACCATCTGATGTTGAAGGAGAACATTTACGCCTATCTCCAGATTGTATGTTGACTAGCGACAAAAACGTTTGCGGACCATATGATAAACCACTTAAAAATTCATTCAAATCCCACATACCGTCTTTTTCTACTATATTGAAAATTGTTATGCTGACATTTCTGAGATCGTTTTACGTCTGGGAAAATGCATATAGTAGTAGTAGTAGAAATAGTAATTAAAAATTTCGATCACGCACGATTACGTACGAAAGAATACAAACAAATTTAGGTACATATGTATATATTGCATTTGTTTTCGTGCTTGGGAAACATTGAGCAAGTAGTGAGTTGCATGCGTAATTTAATTACATTTAGCAAACGAATTTTTTTTTACTTCTGTGTTTTTCCTTGAAATGCGTATTACGTGATATGATATACGTAATAGGCCGGCCATAGACGTGCAGGTTTACCTGCGCAGGTATACCTGTACAACCGTAGCGTGTATGGCAACTACTTTCTGAAAACCTGCACAGATATTCTGAACTGCACAGTTTAAGTTGACCTGATGGAAATTCAATTTGTTTTACCTGCGCAGTTTTGTATACCGGAGTGTGAGTGTTGTTGACTTAACAACTGCACAGGTTTTAGCTCAGTTTTATTTGCACCGCGGCACTGACAAGGTATTTTTAAATTTGTTTTCCGTCATCATGACTTCCGCTTCAAAGAAACGTAACCAGATAATGAAAGACTTTTTAGAAATATACAAGGAAGAGTTTTGTCTGTGGCGGGTAAAGTGTAGAGAATACCACGATCGTATTTTGCGTGATGCTGCCTACGAGAAGTTGGTGACCAAGTTGAAGGAACTTGAGCCGGGTGCAGGAAAAGACACCGTAGTAAAAAAAATTAATAATTTGAGAAGCACCTTTCGCAAGGAAAAGGTCGAAGCGTCCATGAGGTCAGGAGCATCAACGGATGATGTCTACAAGCCAGTCCTCTGGTATTACGATTTCTTTGATTTGGCACTTTACCGTCATTAATGAAGTAATTACTGAAACATTCTCTAACGGTTTTCGCAAAACGCGGTGTATTTCCTGGATTTCGACGTTCTAGATCGATCATGTTCGATTGCGAGGTGTCGTAGCCTCTGCAAACCACTGTCCCACTTTCAGTATTCTCGGAATACAAACTTTGTGCAGGTGCATAAAAAGTGGGTCGGTGTTCAATCAAAAAGTTATGTAAGACACATGTAGGCATCACCACTTTTTGAATGTTGTGTGGTTCTAAATTTATTTGTGTATAGTAAATACGAAATCGGGAAGCAAGTATTCCGAATACGTTTTCCACAATATGTCTTGCTCGAGACAGTCGGTAATTAAAAATCTCTTTCATTGCTGAATCCGTTTGTGCTTGTCGAAATGGCTTTAACATGTCCGATCGAAGAGGAAACGCATCGTCAGCTACGAACACAAACGGTACATTTTTGAAGCTGTCTGTAACATCGTCGGGTTGTGGAATGTGTAACTCATTATTCTGAAGTTTTTCAAAAAATTTAGAACTTGAGAGAACACCTCCATCAGAAATTCGCCCATTAGTTCCGAAATCTACTAAAAGGAATCGGTAGTTTGCATCCACTATAGCCAAAAGTACCATGCTATGCCTGCCTTTGTAGTTATAATAATAGGAACCGGAATCTGCGGGGGGGATAATGTCAATATGTTTGCCGTCCATAGCGCTAATGCAGTGCGGGAGGTGCCATCGCTCCTCAAACCGATTAGCGATTTCTTTCCACTTCTCCTCAGAATCAGGAAACTGAAAAATACACATACATAGATGATTTAATATATTATTAATGATATTATTATTTTTAGGACGATACAATTTATCATAATGAAAAATCACAATCAAATTGTGAAAACGAAAGCGTGATATGTGAGGATGATGTTGCAAGTTCACCAGTCCCTACTCCATCATCAAGCAACGGACGCGCCATTCGAAATTCAAGACCTCCTCAGACTAACAAGAAGAGCAAAAAGGACGATTTAACTAATGACGTGTTAGTTTCGGTGAGAGACCATTTCAAAAGAGCTCAGCCGCAGGAAGACCGGTATGATATATTGGAGAAAAGTATAGCTGTGAGGATCAGGGGTCTTGAAAAACGTCAGCGTTTGATAGCTGAAAAAAAATGAAGCAGAAATCGGTTCTCTTGACTCACGGACATTTCAAGCACCTGCAAATGGTGTAACGGATTGTGAATGGTCTTCACAACATCATCATTCCACTACGGCTCCTGAATGCCCTGCACCACGAAACAATGACTTACATGAAGCTGCAATACTCAATAGATCTACAGCTGCATCTTTTATATCTACCTACATTGACCTTTGATTAGGTACACCTTAATATAATATTAAAAATTTACTTTGGAATTATCTTTATTTTTTTAAATTACCACTTTAATTTTTGTATGTTTTCATTTCCTATATACATTAAACAGCAAGTCGAATGATGGTTTTTTAATTGCACGTACCTGTAGATATTGTCTTCGCAGAACTTGGTATATCGCATCACATGTCTCAGGAATGGTGTGCCCTAAAGCTTGAGGTGATATTACTGTTGAGTACTTGAGAAATTCATATGACCTTCCTAATGCAAGGAATCGCAAGGTAGCTGCTAGCCTCTCATGCGGAGAAATAGTATTTCTCATTACAGTGTCTTTTTTTTAATCAGTGGAGACACCAGTGCAAGTAATTTTTTATAAACTGCATCAGTCATCCGTAAGTAATTACGGTAGTCTTCATGTTCAACTGCCAACTCTTTTTTCAGATTCACGTGAGTAAAACTATTCCTTTTCAACAACCACTCTTTGGACTATTTTCCGCGTTTCTTCCTTTCTTTTTTCATATTGATGGCTAGGCAGAACCCCATCAACGCGATATCATCGTCGGATGCCATGATGGAGAAGACTGAACTGAAAACCTTTCAAGTATACCGGAACGTGTATGAGCTCAAAACCTGTACAGGTATACCTGCGCAAGTATACCTGCAGGTAAACCTGCACGTCTATGGCCGGCCTTAGAATCGTTTGAAGAAGCCGAAAGTGTTGTTTTGGATTGCTTGGAACCGGAAACCATCGCACCCAAGAAGAAAGCCAAACTAGGAAAACATCGCCTAACGAAATACCGTTCAAATTGGCAGAATGATCATATTGGTAGAATGATGTGGAGTCGGATGAGCGTAAAGCTTACTTTAGACCAGTGGCGGCTTCTCTATATGCGCACATGAGCACGTGAACCCCCAGAGGTAAAAGGAGAAAAGAACGAGACTTAATTGAATGCCTCCTAGAAAGTTAGTTTTTTTCAACACCCATTTACAATAACCGATCTATTGTCTATGATAACAACACACCAAGTAGTGATGTCTAGAAATATCGCTTATCGCACGTGCATCTGTTTTGGATATTAGAGGGGTTATCGGGATGACGGGAGTGCACGCAGATTTATACTGTTCTGTGCGCACAAATTTTCCGTGCTCCATAAAGCGCTCGATAGCGGTGCTCAAATGCATGAAGTCATGAAAAGTCGCACGTGCGACTGATTCGAGTATCGAGACGGTTGTCGGGCTAAGGGGAATGCAGGCAAATTCGCACTATTCTGGGTGCACAAATTTTTAGTGCTCCATCAAAGAATCGCAAAAAGTTCTTGCAAGAGATCGTATTTCAACTTTTGAGTTTCCGAGTTAACTTGTTTAAAATGAATAGTGTTAACGAAAATACAAGTGTTAACTATTTAAAAGACAATTTTGCAACGTTCCCCTTGGAAGAAAAAATTAGAATAAGGGATACTGGAAGACCAACTCCAGAAATTATTATCGTGCAAGTGACGAATTCTAAATCCAGGCAATTCAAGCGTGAATTCAAATCGGAACTTCATGTAAGAACTAAATGGATTTGCGGTTGTGTTGTCACCAATAAACTTTATTGCTTTCCGTGGTTTTTTATTTGTTCGTGATAATATTGAGTCTGGTCGGACGAAGACAGGTGTGTCTGATTTAGGGCACCTTGCTCAGAAAATTAAAAAACACGAAAACGCATCGTCCCATATAAATGCCCAGTTGGACTTCAATTTGCTTGGAAAGCAAGATATTAGGAATCAACTGGATACCGCATACCGACGAAGTGTTGAACAGCATAATGAAAAAGTTCGGCAAAATCGTTATGTTCTATCAAAAATTATAGACTGCATAAAATTTTGTGGAGTGTTTGAGTTAGCCCTTCGAGGCCACGACGAAAAAGACAGTTCTTTGAATCCAGGGATTTTTCGCGGTCTTATAAGTTTCACTGCCGAATTGGATGTAGTTTTGCGGGAACACATTGAAAAAGCCACCGTTTTCAAAGGCATTTCAAAAACCATCCAAAATGAATTATTGGATTGCATGTTAGAAGTGTTGCACGATCATATCAAAAAGGAAATTCTATGTGCAGAATTTGTATCCGTGATTGCTGATGAAACAACAGATGTGTCGTCTATCTTCCAAATGTCTGTCGTATTCAGATACATAACACAGGATGGTAGTCCTGTTGAACGTTTTTGGGCATTTGTTAATCCTGATGGTCACGGCGCTGCGAGCTTAGTAGGAGCTATTGATGAGGCTCTACAAAAGGTTTTAGACAAACGTGAGAAACTTGTCTCCCAAAGCTATGATGGTGCTTACGTGATATCTGGACAAACTGGAGGTGTGCAAGCAATTATTCGAAGAGAATACAAATATGCGTACTATGTATATTGTTACGCTCATCAATTGAATTTGATATTGTCACAAGCTGCCAAATAAAATCAACAAGTACGCGTATTTTTTTCAAATTTAAGTGATATAACAATTTTTTTTTCAAATTCTGCTCAAAGAGTGGCAGTTCTAGACGAAGTTGTTGGTATTAGGGTTCCACATGCTTCAAATACGCGATGAAACTTTAAAAGCAAAACCATTTCCACTGTTTTTCATAATCGGGAAACGCTAATTGAATGCATGGAGAAAATAAAGGCAACTTCTAAACAAACAATAACTATTAATCAAGCTAGTGCAATATCTAGAATGCTTCAGGACCCCGTTTTTTCTGTTTTGGCTTTTCGTATTCAATCGGTTAATGCCTCACTGCGATATCTTATAGAATCAGTTACAAAAAAATTGTAATGACTCAGTGCAAGTACAACAATTCTTGGCAAGCTTTAAAAATGCTATTCAAAGCGAAAGAAATAATTTTGGCAGTGTTCAAAATGAGATTCCAGAAGAAACTGGCATTAAAAGGCAAAGAAAAAATGATGAGCCCTACATTTCAAGAATTATCGCTGCCAAAGAAATTTGTGATACAATTATTAACCACGCCATGGATAGGTTTTCGTTTACAAATCATCTTAGCGCTTCTAATATGTTCTAAGCCCAAAATTTCTCCAAATTTGCAAAGGAATTTCCAAACGATTATATCACCAGCACAATTGAAGCATATCCATTTTTAGATGCAGTGAGGTCAAAAACTGAGCTTGAGATAATTTATAAAAGATCAGACTTCAGGAACATGTCAGGAGCAGTAAATCTACTTAAATTTATAATCGAAAATTGTCTTGAGAGTATATTCGTGGCCACTTACCAACTCTTGAAACTCATTGTCACGATTCCGATGACAACAGTGGAAGCAGAAAGGTCATTTTCGACTCAAAAAAGAATAAAAACCTTTTTTACGATCAACATCGAGTCAAGAGAGATTAACCGCCTTAGCAATGCTTTCAATTGAAAAAAAATTATTACGAAGCCTACCGAATTTTAATGACTCAGTGATGGATAAATTTGCTTCCAAAAAGGAACGAAGAATAGATTTTATATTGAATCACTGCAGTTCGTGGATTTGTTTATTTTGTTTCACATTGTGTTAAAACATGTTAGCTAAATTATTTGAATTATTTTCGTTCATTTATGTAAATACATATAACATTATAATGATGAATTCTTTTGAAATATACATACATAAAAAAATGTGAGATATCACCAAAGCCCATTTTTTGTTTAGCTGTGTCCAGGAGCGCACAGACCGCCACTGCTTTAGACTATGTAAAAAAGAGTTTAATGTTTCTCATGGTGGATTATACAATGTAGTGAAGCACTCAAAAACGAATACTCACTCGAATATCACGACTTCTCGTGATGCAAGAAATATACCCAGCTATTTCCAGGCACCAAGCACTTCCATGTATTCAGCCGCAGAAATAACTTCTTCATATCGCACTGTTAAACATTCATTGAGCTACAATAGTATGTATTGTTTCCAAAAGTTATTGCCTCTCCTGTACGCCGATTCTAAGATAGCTTAGAATGTTAAATGTGGTAGATCAAAGAGTGAAGCAATAGTTTGTGAAGTATTGGCAAAAGAAGCTTTGCTGGACGCAATTCGAAATTTAAAAGAACATTTAATATATATTAAAGCCATACAAAACAAATTAATAGATTTTGTGGAGAGTAATGATGAAACTGCCGACCAATTAACAAAGGTACTTTGTGAAACATTGGATAAACAAAACTTAAAATTATCGCAAGTAACTTCATATGGCACTGACAATGCATATGCCATCTTTGGTTCAAATCATTTTGTTTACACGAATCTCGTTGACAAGAACGGAAAAATATTAAAAGCCAACTGTTGAGCTCATATCCTGCATAATATGAGCAAATTTGCATGTGATAGATTAAACATCGACGTAGAAGCTATCATCTTAAAAATATACGGCCATTTCTCACATTTAGCTAAACGTCGTGCGGAATTGATGTAAATATTTGAAACTACGAAAATGAAGTGGTTCGAAATATTGCGTCACGTAAATACAAGTTTTCTATCTCTCTGTCCTGCTGTTCAGAGAGTAATTAAAGTTTGGCCTGCTTTGACACGTTACTTTGATAAGCCAGGTTTATCTGCGAAAGCCATTGAAAAGATATGTTACTCGGAGCAACGAGCCGAGGAAACAAAAACTCTAGCCTACTTGCATTTTGTTTATAATGAAATCAATGAAAGAGTCTCAAGGAAATGCAAAATTTTGATTTGAAATATTTTTTTTGGCCAAAAACGATGAAAAAAGCATGTTTTTTCGTATTTTTCGAAAAATGTCCGCCATTTTGTCAATTTAGCAAAAATCAATATTCGTCCTGTTCGCGCTATAGCTATTAAAATAATGAACCTAAAACTATATGATTTTTGGTTTCTGATCAACCATCTCAAAAATTTCATCAACGGCGCACACCCTCTCGTTTTTCGATATTTTTTCATACAGCATTTTCATTGATAAAAACTCATATAAATGAATAATCGGGAGTGTATTTATTGAGTGTAACCCCTCCTTCATCAATATTTATAATTTAAACCTTTCTAAAAAATTATTAAAAATAACCGGTTTTTACACTGCTTAAAGAGGGTAGACCCCTTAAACTTGACAGGTGATATTTCAATAGATAACTTATATGAATAATTTAAATTGTTGAAATCATCGTTGGAAGTAGTAGTGGAAAATTGTAAAGACATAACTGCACAGAAATGGCACCAGCTTTTTAAACAGTTTTCAAAAAATGATACTAGGAATATGTTTAAACTAGTGTCCTTTTTATTAGGCGTCCCAACATCAAAACCACTTACCTCGTATTCAAACCAGCTCTCAAAAACCCAGCACACGATCCATCTCTTAGTAGACACGTTCGCACACTCGCAAACAACCGGCCGGGCAAAGTCATAACCAGTTCTCTATACAAACTTTTCCCCGAGCCCTGGTACACTTTGGTCATCTTTTAACTCTCGGAACTACCACACTTCGAGCATGTAGGTATACAACCTGTCCCTATCGGACGCGGTGCAAAATTAGCTTAAAGTGTCTATCTTGCTACTAAGCATAAAGTAGATACGGCAGTGTTTTAAGAGTGATAAATGATATGTTAATAATGCATACAATGAGCGGTTTACAGGCATTTCCGCGACCGAGAATTCTAGGCAGATATTTTACCCAGGTCATTAAAAATTTCTATCCAAGATGTGATAGGATACAAATTTGGGTCTATACACTATGCATTCGCAAGTGGACCGTCGAGGAAAGTGCGTGGATAGATTTCGTGTTTCGTTTTGCGTGGATGGAGTTTCGTGTTTAAGTTGAGTGCAAATGCAAGACACTTTTTGGTTCTGGGTATTTGATTGAAAAAGTGTTCAAATTAATAGTTGCCGGATTCGCGAGAGTGGAGAATCAAGTGGAGTCCGTTAGTGCGTGGATTTCCAGCATTCGCAAGTGGGTCGACGATTAATTTTTCTCCAGGTCAGCGAGTAACGTGTAAGTCTTTTCTCCATTGTTTTATTATTTTTTAAACTAGAATTAATTAATATTAAATTCTTTCATTTTTCTTCATAATAAAGCACATCTGAATTTTTATGGTGAGGCATTTTCCTGGCTTTAATATTTGCAGCTGGGTTTTTAAAATTAGGTGCAATTGTGCATTTTTTGGGGATATATTAGTTTTTTCGCGGTATGTGGTGTGCAGGAAATTATATTTTGGTTGATGGTCATGAGGTTCCCAATGGAACAATAACTTCAAGGAATTTCTTTCGAAATAATTTACGAAAAAATAAACAAAATTAATACACGAAGGAGCAGCTGGTATTGTTTCTATGTTTGAACGTTCTGTACCATATACACACACATCAATACCCACTTTGGCCCAGGCACATGTCAACATTCATCTCGTACTTCAACTGTACGATCTGTGGCAGCACCATTGAACGATCGTCCAAATGTAGTCCATTGTGAACATGTATTTTGAAAAGTTTGCGAAATAAAGATGACTTCTGTCTTAGACACCAACACGTGCAGTCTCTTACTCTGTTTAAAGGCTAGAAAAGTATATGAGCTCCCCGGCACAGTCGGAGCAGCCATAGATCCATTTAGCACGCCATCTAGGCATGCATAGAACCCCACCTAACTGTTACGCATGAAAGCTCATCCAATTCTAATTGGGTGTCCAATTACAATAGTTGAATGAAAAACTCTTTCTTTCTTTTCTACGCCAGACATACAACTTAGTTTACAAATAGCCAGACGCGGTCGAGTTGTTACTGACCTATTAATATCGCCGCCTGGTTATTGCCCTGTGCTGTGCACTGGTACTTAAATCAATTATCGTTACTCATAGCCCATAACGATAAAGTGGATTGACATATGAGTGCTATGAGCATACGAAGGAATTATGAAACATATAGAAGACTGTGGGAACCTGATCCCTTTAATTTGGATTAGTTGATTCGAATTTTGATGTAAGCATTAAGTCATGTATTTAGAATTTAAATTAACATTGTATTTAGAGTAGGGATAGAATAAGTAATTAGAATATTGTATAAATTAAGAAAGCCCAATAAAGAAAGACAAGTCTATCTAATAGACGCAAAGCTGATTGCTGTTTCTTTTAGCAACTGCCTCCTTTCGGCAGACTTTTGAAGACTTAGACTTTGCCTGGTAAATTCGGCAAACCAGACTTTAACTGGTCAATAGATTTGCCCTTTTGTGGCAAGACTTGTGTCCAGATATGCCTTTTAGTGGCATGGAAAAACGTAGTAATATCGGCTGCTTGAGCATTTGCGCCGAATATTTGGCAATCTTCGGAATGCCGGTAGGTGGTTTTCTCTTTGTCAAAGATATGTGAGTTTTTTATCTCCACGTTGACCCCTCATATATATTTAATAGCAAGAAGAACTGCATCACCCTGTACCAAAATAGAGCTAGGAAAAACGACCGAAATAAGCAAACATTAGAGAACGTTAGAGAAATACGGCCTGCGATATGCTCCAAAACATATTCTGCAGTTGTTGTCGCCAAACCGTATGATGACACTTTTAAAATTAGAGAAAAGAATGCGTGAAATATTACAAAAAAGAATGGATACCCGTTTACGTGATTTGGTTAACATACCTGTCAAAGAAACAAAAAAGAAAACAGGAAAAACAATGTTACGTACCATAAACTAAATTCAAATTATCTTTGCGCCTTTTCTGCACGAAATAACTAAATCCGAGAAATATCTACCTGGCAATGATTATTTGAAAGTGTAAAGCTCGCCAAGTTCCGAAAAAGCTATTCAAGCGCGTCATCTCGCTCCAACCCTCGGATCGTGTTCAAGCTTTCGCGAATACGAGTGATCGATCACGCCACGCTACGCGAAAAGTAGCTTTTCGATGTTCGACATGCCGGAAATGGTGAGTGAGTGTGAGGAGTTGAATGGTAGAGCTGAGAAAGAAAGGCCACGGAGTGACTCCGCGCGATTGAACCCAAAAACGAGTTTGCTGGTTTTTTTTGTTAGGTTTGTTAAGGTGCACTAATTTAAGTTTCATAAAATACATTGAATTTTAGAAAAAAATTGAATAAATAATGGAATAATTATAACAAAAAGGTGATGTGATTGGTTTTTTTTGCAATGGCGACGCGTGTAGTGATGCGTTTCGGTGTTTCTCTTTGTTCATAAGCTAGTCGGGGAAACAAAAAAAATGTTAAATCGGGACCGCCACTAAGCGGTCGACTTTGTACCGATCCCGGCGGCGCGGGTGCACACGAGGCATCCGGGGTCGAGGAGCGTCCAAAATGGTGGAGCACTCGATCTCGGATCCTCGGGTTTGTGCGCGAAGTCGGGACCGTGACAACAATTCGAAAAAAAATTCTCTCAGGCAAAGGCAAGCTTACAGTTATTGATAAATTGACAGTTAATTATGGATTGAAGAAAAGAAGAAATTGTGATCCAGCTGAAAAAACGAAGAATGCTATCTAGGCCTCTTGCTTCCATTATATTGGGTTGTTCAAAACGACATTGCGTTTTTTCCCGATAGTTATCGTCATCAGCGTTTTTCTGTTTTAGAGTGTGACATGTACGTCAATATTTGCGCGTGTTTTAGTGTTTACACTTGAATGAAAAGTTAAAAAGAATTTTAACGTGATTCAAATATGGAGAATTTTGCGGAACATATTTGCCATATTTTGCTTTTTTTATTTCAAAAACAAGAAGGCAGCAACTGAGGCAAGAAAAAAGTTTGTGCAATGTGTATGGTGAAGATGTCATTAAAAACCGCCAGTGCCAGAATTGGTGATGGAAATTTTTCGGTTCAAGACGCTGATCACTCTGGTAGGCCATCCGAGATCGACGACGATAAAATCTAGACGTTGGTGTAGGCAAATAAGCACTCAAACGCATTCGGGAGATTGCTAGCGTCCAACCATCTGAAATCAGCTGGCTTCGTAAAGAAGCTGGATGTTTGGGTGCCGCATGAATGAAAGGAAATTTATAAGGTGAATTGCATAAACATTTGTGATCAACTCACCAAGTGCGAAGAAAAGGATTCCTTTCTGAAGCGTATGATTACGGGTGATGAAAAGTGGATTGTTTATAACAATGTAGCCAGAGAAAGAAATTGGTGCAAGAAAGATGAAACACCGGAAAGGCAAGCAAAAGCATACATCCACCAAAAAAAAAGGTTTTACTGTCAATCTGGTGCGATTGGAGAGGGTATGTCTACTACGAGCTGCTCTCAGCGAACAGAACAATCAATTCCGCAGTTTACTGTGAACAGCTACGAAAATTAAATGATGCTATCGAAGAGAAACGTCCTGAACTGGTCAATCGAAAGGGTGTGGTCTTCCACCACGACAACGCAAGGCCCCATACGAATTCGGCCACTCAGTAAAAATTGTTGCAGCTTGAATGGGATGTCCCACCACATCCACCGTATAGCCCAGACCTTGCACCATCGAACTTTCATTTGTTTCTTTTTGAATGGTAAACTTTTGCTAATGAGAACCTCATCAAACAGCACTTAGTTGCATCATCAACCTCTAACATGTATTAAAATAATAAAACAATAGAATTTCAAGACTAGCACGTTTTCAATCAACATTTGATCGCCTGGCTAATCATTTTTTTTTTGTTTACAAATCCACCACGTTTTTAATCAACATTAGATCGTCTAGCTAAGCATTATTTGTTTATAAAATAAGCACGTTTTTGAAATAGAAGATCGGCTAGCTAAGCATGCACGAGCTAAGAATCCCACAAAAAGTTTTCTTTTTGAATCAGAAAAGTTAAGATAGTCAGTCGAATGTGAAAAGCCGACCCGTGAAGACAAAATAAAGATTTGGTGGAAAACATAATTTTCTTTTCTTTTTTCTCTCCACGTTAAAAACCTAATTGGCGCAGCCGTCCGGAACCAAGTTACGCGCGCGCGGAGTAAATTCGCACGTTAAACAAACGCCCGGAAACGTCGTACAATCCTGTAGTGAAAATCAAGTGAAATTTCCTGTTAATATTTTTATTTGTGTTTAGTGTATACTTAAAATATTTTGATAAAATGTCGAGAACTAGTGAAGACTCTGTAACAGAGCACAACATGACAAATAGTGATCAATTACCCCCCTTGTTAACCCCTCGACCTCAGCCAAGGCAGGAACTACACACCAACCACGTTCCAGAGTTCATTACAGCCGCACAGGTACACCATGAATTGCATCCGGTACCAGTCCAGGTAAATTACACACGAGCCGAAATTATAGAAAGATTTAAAGAAATAGATATTTTCGACGGATACAACAGGAGTCTTCTCTCATTTATCCGGGACGTAGAAAATAGACTTAAGATGTTCAGTGATAATAGTGAAATCGCAAACAATTACTTTTTCGAGTGTTACATACTTTCAAAAGTGCGTGGTAAAGCCGAACAATATACATTGGATATTGAAAAGCATAATTTAAACAATTGGCTTCAACTGAAAGATTTATTGATCGCGCATTTCGCCCCACGAGAATCCTATATGGATCTTTTACGCAAAGCAAGATCCATTTTTGACAAAAATATAACAAATATGTTTAACTATCTGCGAAATATTGAAGTAAAATTGAACACTAAATACGAGCTAGATCCAAATAAACCATTCGTATTTTCTCCACAAAATAATGCAACCGAGTTACTATCAATTTTTAAATCTAATCTTGGAATTTCTCTTCGCAGTGTTATTATAAATAATAATTTCCGAAATATTTCCGAAGCCTACACCCTTTTCAAGGATGAGGGACTTGCATCGAGTTTTAATCACCATCCTCAAAAATCTTTTAAACCAAATTACAATAACCAGCCTCAAATTTTTTTTAAACCGGTACCAACCACGAGTAAATATAATTTCCCGAATAACAATTTTCAAAACAGACCCCAGTTTCAAATTTTAAAAATAAAAATTTTGTTCCAAAAATAAAACATGAACCACAAGGTGCTTTTTACAATATCGAAGAACAATATTCCATGGAATCAAGGGACGAATTAAATTTTCCGTCAGAAGCCTCGGAAAAACAAAAATTCAAACATTACCAATTATTCAACTAACAATTGGTGATGAAAAATTAAATGTTTAATTGATACAGGTAGTACTTCATCACTACTTGATTCAAATGCACTACGTTCATTTAAACGACGACCTAAACATATAAATTTTAATATTATTTCTGGAATTTTTAATATAAAATCGCAAATTATAACTCCCCTACCAAATGAATTTAAATACAATAATGCAAAAATGATGTGGAACCTAACTAAACTTAAGTCAAAAGAATTTAATGCCATAATAGGAACCAACATCCTTAACTCCATGAATGCTGAAATAAATTTAATAAATGACCAAATTCGTATTAATAATCAATTCATCAACTTTATAAATAAACCAAGTGTTGAAAATAATCCTGTTAAATTTGAATATGAGCAAATTACTCACATTGAAGCTACAAACAATCCAGAATTTTCAGTTCCTGATGAATTGAACAAATATGAGTTTGACAAATTAATCAAACTCCTCAAATTAAATCGCGATTTATTTTATATTGAAGGTGATGACTTACCATACATACCTTCAAGTAAACACGAAATTCGTACTATGACACCCCAACCAGTATATATAAAATCATATGCTCTACCACAGTCCTTAGAAAATGAAGTTAACAGACAAATTGCTGATATGGAAAGACAAGGAATTGTAAGACCCTCGAAAAGTCCGTATAATTCACCGCTTTGGGTTGTGCCAAAAAAAGATTAAAATAAATGGCGCTTAGTTGTCGACTACAGAGCACTAAATAATATAACTATTGAGGACACTTATCCAATCCCTAACTTGGAAAATTTTTTGGGAAAACTTGGAAAAGCTCAATTTTTCAGTACCCTTGATCTCGCAAAAGGATTTCATCAATTCAAGATGGACGACAAAAACATGGAAAAACAGCATTTACCGCCATTAATGGTAAATACGAATATAACAGAATGCCATGTCTCAAAAATCCTCCCGCAATCTTCCAGCGCACCTTAAATAACATTCTGAAAGACTACATTAATCGCATTTGTGTCATATATTTGGACGATATCCTCGTTTTTTCTACCACCTTCGAAGAACATCTGGATTGAATACAGAAAATTTTTAACGTTTTGCGTAAATACAAAGTAAAAATTCAATCAGGAAAATGTAAATTTTTGAACAGGGAAACAAAATTTCTAGGACACACAATCACAAAAGACGGTATCAAGCCAAATCCAGAAAATGTCAAAAAAATTTTAGAACTCAAAATACCGACAACCAAAAAACAAGTCAAAGCTTTCATTGGAATGGCGGGATTCTATAGAAAATTTATAAGAAATTTCGCTAAAATTGCGCTGCCACTAACAGAGACATTGAAAGAAGGCCATGAAATTATATCGTCAAATATAAAATTTATTGATGCATTTCAAACCTTAAAAACACTGATCGCCTCCGAACCTATTCTTAAAACGCCGAATTGGAATGGAATATTTCAACTTTACACAGATGCTAGCAATCACGCTATAGGAGCCGTCTTACAGCAAAAAGGACACCCCATCGCATTTGCTTCAAGATCTTTGACTCAACCCGAAAGAAATTACAGTACAACCGAAAAGGAGTTGCTGGCAATTGACTGGGCTATTTGTCATTTTAAACATTACCTATACGGCAGAACTTTTGAATTGTTCACAGACCATCAACCACTAAAATAACATGGCTCGTTAACAAATATAAAGGCAAAGATATTTGTCCACGTCTTTTACGTTACATTGACAGACTCAACGAATATACAATTTCAATTCGCTATATTAAAGGAAAAGAAAACGTTCCTGCAGATTTCCTAAGCAGATTAAAAGACAACGGAGAAATAAACGCAATCATTGACCAAATAATATTACCAGTAAAAGTAAAAGGTAAAATATTACCTAAAATTGATAAACAGAAGCCAATTCACATCTCGAAATTGGACGATGGAAGTCCTATCGTAGTGGAAGAAAAAAACTCAGCCCCTATTGGGAATTCGGAACCAAATAATACTATTAACGAAAAAGAAACCATAGTAAACCGTTTCAAACAGCAAATAATTATAACTAGCGACAAACAATTGCAAACAGCTTTACATGGTGTTACTAAACGTCTAGTTATCAATCCACAAACGATCAAACCACAATATAAAAAACATATTTTCGAACATTTCAAACCAAATAAACTTACAGCAATATACGCTGAACCCGGAAATGAAAAACTTTACAAAAAACTTCAGTGGGATTTGCTATCCACATTTCAAAACTATAAATTTATCAAATGTCAACATTTTGCAACAGAAAACGATTCATTCGTAGATCTTGTCCAACAAATAAACCATTATCATCAAAACGAAACATGTCACGCGGGTGTAAATGAAAATTATAACGGTCTAAAATACAAAATATACTATCCAAAACTAAAAAACAAATAAACCGAATAATCAACACTTGCAATACTAGCCAATTAAACAAAAATGACAATAATCCGATCAAAACTAAATTTCATAAACCAATAATCCCCAACGATATTCAACAAATTATTCATTTAGACATTTACCATATTGATAAAATTCGCGTGGTAACTTTTATAGACAAGTTCTCTAAACATGCTGTAACAGTCATTATACCTGACATGACAATGGTATCTCAACGTACTGCAATTGCCCAATTCATCGCCCATAGTGGAAAACCACTACAAATTGTTGCTGATGGTCAATTCAATAACCTCCTAGTAAATGAACTTTGTAATCGTTTGCAAATTAAAATTCACTTCTGAACACCATATTCACATACAGGAAATGCCCCAGTAGAAAGGTTTCATCAAACCTTTTCACAAAAAATTCGAACCACGGAAAGCGATACAGGAGAAACACTGACTGAACGTATTTATCTAGCAACATTTTACTACAACAGACAAATTCATTCAGCAACAAATGAAAGACCAATCGACATTCAAAATGGTAACGTTGACAAAAAGCGTATTTATGAAGTCCTGCTTAAAACACAAGATGTAGCAATCAATAAAGCAAACACCAACAGAGAAGAATACCTCGAGAATCGTGCAACTGGCTATGTTAAAGTTCCCGAACGTTCATCCAAACTCAAACCACGCTTTATTAGACGTGCTTTACAAAATGTACACCCAACTAACATTAAAAGACCCAGAAAGTCCTTTTCTCTTATAGTTCCAGATTCGCAGACTGTTCATCTGTGATGAAGTGATGTCCTTTCTAGCCACCATCATTGTAGTCAACCGAATCCAAGCTGATTTCCAAAGCGAAAACACTAAACGAAATTGCTTTCAAAAACTTCAACGAGATTGCCTTCAACGTAATGTGAGGAACTACCAATACCACTACCACCGAAAACATAAAAGCCAAAACATCATAGAATGCAGACTCTTCATCACCATAGATTTAAGAATTTGTAACAAATTTTCATTATGTTTTAAAACCACTTTGTAAAGAAAAACGCTACCTTTATAGTATATGATATAATATGAAATTTTATTTTAAGATTCATTAATTGTACGATATAACTTTAGTGATATTTACACAAATAAGACACCAATTTTCGAACATACTCTCAACACTCTTTTAGTAACGGATGTCAATAATACTTACTCTGAATATACATCCGTAAATTTAAAATCGGAAGAAATTGAAAACAAAATGGAATAAAAAAAATACGATTGCATTCTTATTTTATATTTCCGCTACAAAGCTATTTGTGAAATTTTTTGTATTATTTACTATTTTTTATTGCAAACGTAAATCTAAATTTCGTAAATATCAAATCACTTCAAAATTTTGAAATATTACAAACAAATTTTTTTAAAGGATAAATAAAAAGCCAGGAGTCTTTTAAACAAAGGATGGAGGAGTTCCATCATCAACCTCTAACCCCTACATGTATTAAAATAATAAAACAATAGAACCATAATACCAAAGGGTATCATGGGTTAAGATAGTCGAAATCCCCTTGTTTCCAAAAGTGTTTTTTCACTTGATTACTAGTTTCGGGGTCTCAAAAAAATAACCTACGTCATGGTATTAACCCCGTTCTCCCCCTACCCGCCCCGTAATCCACCAAAAACCAAATTTTCACATTTTATTTTTAAATTCATTTGAGTTAATCGAAAAATCTGAAAAAATTCAGAGAGGTGTATCTTTGCATCACAAATACACATAAATTTTTTCAGAATTTTTAGAGTATTGCACATAACCTAAAAAAATCATTAAAACATTATAATATTTTTCCGACTATCGAAATAAGCGGGTGCATGTTCAATTTTAGCAGAGAATGATGTATTTTATTGCAAAGTTTCTGTGTGAATTTTTTCAGATTTTTCCGTGAGGTGCGCCACCTTCAAAAAATCGAAAAACCCAATTTTGGGCTTGTTTTAGCGATTTTTCGGTCATCCAAAGAGCTCTAAAGGCAAAAGTTAGCCTAACTTTGATTTAAAGTAGTGTACCTAGTGTGTAGACACACTTAAAGAGTATTTTTATATTTGTGTAAATGTTCCACCATATTATAAAATACAATAATAATACACTTACAGAATTATCATTACCTTGAGTTACGGAATACGGTAGTTTGGGTAATGTTAAATTATTTTTCAATACTTCGTAAGAAAATCTAAAAATCTCTCAGCAAATACCAGTAATTCATTACATTCGTTAGATAAATGACATAAGGAAGAATATTTATCTGATGGATCGCATGCCGAAGAACATGCAAAAAATGAATCACATAACGAGGAACCTTTATTAGATCCCCAGTCAAATCCTTCTGGTAATGTAGATCCTCAGTCTTATTATGAAAGTGATATAGATCAACCTAATTCTCAAATGGAAAATCTATCGTCATCCACTCCTTAACTCAGTGTATCTCAGTTTTTTACGTCATCTGAGGAGCAAGTAGGTAGTAGTCAGTTATCAGAATCTTCTGGATCGATATATACTATTTTTGGAAAAATTCCAGTTGAATCTGTGTGCATGCCTTTTCCAAGAACTGTTGCTACTCATAGTTATTGCTTTTCATATAGATCAAAGGACAATATCCAAAATGTACCATTCGAGGCTCGGATTCAAGTTTTTATTAAAAAAAGTATTTTCGTGCCTAAAAAATAGGTGTTACAGAGTGCACTTAATTAAAAACCGTTTTTAGGCAAATGATTTATCGCTGATAAATGTACTTGAGAATGAATGCTTTATTTAGACAACTGAGCTAGGAAAGTTTTTAGATACTTTATCAAATGAAGCTGATAAAAATACTTTACTATGTCAGAAGAACGTGTGAAAGCATTGACAGGTGTTACGTGGCAAAATATTACTGATTTGGTAGCTATGATGAATTCAATAAGAAATTCAGAAAACAGAAATATTTTACAAGCAGTCATGACATTTCTCATTAAATTAAAAACAGGTAATTCTCATAAATGCATAGGAGCAATTCTTGAAATACAAGAGACTCAAGTCGAATCAAGCATTGAATCGGTCTTGAAATCTTTCAAAAATATTTTACCAACACGTTTCGGATATGAAGCGTACTCTAGAGAATTTTTACTCACTCAAGTATCTTCCGCTGCGAGTAAACTCCATGATTTAAAGGATCATTTAGCTTTGATATTTGACGGAACTTATTTGCGCCATCAAAAAAGTATCAATAATGCTTATCAGCGTAAATCGTATTCGGGCCAAAAAAAAACTCAACTAGCCAAACCATTTACTATGACTACAACGAATGGTTTCGTAGTTAATGTTGAAGGTCCATTTAATGCCACAAAAAATGATACTGACATTCTGGAAGAGATCTTAAAATCACCAAATGGACTTAGTAATCTTGTAAAAGAAGGTGATTGTTTTATTGTTTATAAAGGTTTCCGAGACGTTGTTCCCCTTTTAGAATCCAAAGGATTTATAGTGTTAATGCCAGCATTGGAAGGTAAAAGGAACCAACTTACTACAGAAGAGTCAAACGCTTCACGATTTGTAACGAAACTACGATGGGTAGTTGAATCAGTACATGGTATAATTGGACAAAAATGGAAACTTCTTCATAATCAGCTGCATAATCGGCTTTTACATAATGCTCAGCAATATTGTCAAATTGCTTGCTTTCTTTATAATCTTTTCGGAAAGCGTCTACATTCCAATAAAAATAATTTGGATTTAATTATAGTTGTTTTTATCTATTTTAATTATTATATATTTAATTATTGTCATTTTTTACCTACCAGAACCATAAAAGCGCTTCGCGCGCTCTATTTCAAACTCATATACATACATTTTATTTCAAACATCTCTCATCTTATTTTAAATCTCTTCTATCTTCAATATATAATCCAAATCGAACAACCAATCACAGAATATAATAAAAAAACAGCTAAAAAAATTGTGCAAATAATTATTAAACGGGGTTTTTCGTATTTTATAATATGGTGGAACATTTACACAAATATAAAAATACTCTTTAAGTGTGTCTACCAACTAGATACACTACTTTAAATCAAAGTTAGGCTAACTTTTGCCTTTAGAGCTCTTTGGATGACCGAAAAATCGCTAAAACAAGCCAAAAATTGGGTTTTTCGATTTTTTGAAGGTGGCGCACCTCACGGAAAAGTCTGAAAAAATTCACACAGATACTTTGCAATAAAATACATCATTCTCTGCTAAAATTGAACCTGCACCCGCTTATTTCGATAGTCGGAAAAATATTATAATGTTTTAATGATTTTTTTAGGTTATGTGCAATACTCTAAAAATTCTGAAAAAATTTATGTGTATTTGTGATGCAAAGATACACCTCTCTGAATTTTTTCAGATTTTTCGATTAACTCAAATGAATTAAAAAAAATAAAATGTGAAAATTTGGTTTTTGGTGGATTACGGGGCGGGGAGGGGAGAACGGGATTAATACCATGACGTAGGTTATTTTTTTGAGACCCCGAAACTAGTAATCAAGTAAAAAAACACTTTTGGAAACAAGGGGATTTCGACTATCTTAACCCATGATACCCTTTGTTTTCAAGACTAGCACGTTTTCAATCAACATTTGATCGCCTGGCTAATCATTTTTTTTTGTTTACAAATCCACCACGTTTTTAATCAACATTAGATCGTCTAGCTAAGCATTATTTGTTTATAAAATAAGCACGTTTTTGAAATAGAAGATCGACTAGCTAAGCATGCACGAGCTAAGAATCCCACAAAAAGTTTTCTTTTTGAATCAGAAACGTTAAGATAGTCAGTCAAATGTGAAAAGCCGACCCGTGAAGACAAAATAAAGATTTGGTGAAAAACATAATTTTCTTTTCTTTTTTCTCTCCACGTTAAAAACCTAATTTCCTTGACAAGTCCCTCGCTGATAAAGATCGGAAGTTTTACGAGCGTGGTATCATGCAACAAAACGGGCAATACATTATTGATTAACGTTGATTCTTTATACAAAATAAAATACATAATAGAAACCGCAATTACTTTTGGAACAACCCAAAAGCTCAACAATCAGAAGCCGCAACTCGAAAATTGTCCTAGTGATGTTGATTCATGGCAATGTAATTCGGCTGAAAGGTCTCTATAATCATACAAACATAATTATACACCATTGCCAGATAATGTGTTATCAGCTATTAAGCCCGTTTACGAAGAATTTTGCGATGATTCCGCTCAGACCGCTTCAGCACTTTTCGGAAAGAAATCGACTTTGTGCGGATGGCGGAACGAAAACAAATGAGCAACAGCTCAATTGTTTGCTTTTATTAATTATAAATTATTTGTCTTCCTATAAATTCAGATCACCCTTGATCAACCCCCTTATAAATTAATATACCTAATGATAAAGGTTTATTTGGTGCATTCGCAACATGTCTTCGGATGAAAAATTAATTGCATTAGTGCAACAGTATGCCGTATTGTACCACGTAGCGCATAAAGACTATTATAATATTAATGTTAAGGAATCAATATGGGAGGAAATATCCGCACTTTTGAACGAAAAAAGTGAGTACATTACTTTTAAAGTAAAAAATGAAAAATGCGTGGTTGACATTGTTTACGCTTGTATGTACATGTATTCAATAAGACATGAGCTACATATAAAACTGCCTATTTAAAATATAGACATAATGAAAATCTTAATGAGTAATTGTAGTTTCTACGGCAACATTTACAGCATACAATTTTGATTTTTAAATTACAATTACAACTGAAGAAATAATTAAGTATTCATATTTATTTAATTTCTACATAATGTTCTGGCAGAGTTATCCATGAAGAAAGTTATGAAGACAAGTCATTGCTAGAACTATGATGTCTACGTGATCAGGGTTTACCTGGAGTTTTCGCGAGTACACTCGAATTTTTTTAGCTAAGATGCCAAACGCACTTTCAACCACATGCCCAGCTCGACTATGTCTGTGAATATATACCTTCTTGTCTTTATTATTTATAAGCTGAGGTCCAGGATAAGGGTGCATAATATGTATGTGAATGAAGCGGAAATGCTTCATCAGCAATCATTACATGAGGAACTACAATTTGGGTTGTTTCAAGAGCTTTTGGTGGAGTTAAGTCAAGAGTTCCAGTGTGTAGGGATTGTCCTATATGAGACTCTTTGAATATTCCCCCATCACTATTCTTACCATAAGCTCCCACAGCAACTGTTGTAAACTTACAGTCTGCATCTACTAAAGCCAGCAGCACAATGCTATATCCTTTTTTGTGGTTATAGTATGTTGAACTACTCCTATTTGGCTTCTCCATAATTACGTGCTTTCCGTCGATTTCTTCAGCACCTAACGCCAAAGCCACTATAATGGTTTCTTCGTCACTGCTACTTATACTCATTTTAAAAATTGTATAGAATAAAGAGCTTGGTATTCGTAATTACTTAATTTACTAGAAAAACTAGCTCTAATTCCAAAAACAAAGGTTTACGAAAAGTTTGTCCGCTTCTCGAGCACTGACGATATCCTATGAACTGAGCGTAGAAACAAATTGAAAATCTGTCGGAGCTGAGCCGACCAAGTGTGTGGTGATCCTGCCGGAGCTGAGCTGAGCGGACCTGAGCGAATCAAGTGTGCGAAGTGCGCTAGACATCGCGAAAGTTGCAGGACCTTAACTTTACGGAGCTGTAATCAACGATACAGTGTATATTGAAAGAATAAAAAATTTCAACTTTAATCGTCTTTTAATACTTTAAACGCGTTTTTCAGAAAACAACATTTATAGAGTCGGTAGGCACGATTTCTCAAAAAATAATAAACCGATGGTGTTGAAAGTTTTTAGCTAGTGATTAAACGAAGGAATTTTCATTTCTTGAATTAGCATCATTTTTACAGGCCAGTACGTGACCGAAAAATCACACAATTCTACAGAAAGTAATATTTTCGACCTCAAAACTCTGTCAAAAAATTGCTAAATCAATTTTTTTTTAAATCTTTCATTCGAACTACTGCACGCTGTATTCAAGCCATGAAAGGCAAAAGTCTTAAATCTTTCATGTATCCGCCAGTACCTGAACCTCGATTGTTTTGGAACAAAACAGTGCAGCAACAACATCTATTTAATGAAATCAAGACCTTTTTTGACAACAAAGAACTCACAAATTCATCACCAATCATCCGGTTACTCCCGTTCATTGATAATAAAGGTTTACTTCGCGTTGGAGGCCGCTAAAGAAACTCATCCCTCCTAGACACTACAAAACATCCATACATACTTCCTCAGCAATCTCCAACATTAATCATTCAAGATGCCCATCAACGAACATTTCGTGGCCCCATCCAAGAAACATTCTTCTTCATCAGAAATTCCTGTTGAATTCTTAGAGGTCGGCGACCAGTTCGATCCTTCATTTTAAAATGCGTTCAATGTACTCGTTATCGACGAAGTCATGCTCAGCACATCATGGGTCAACTGCCAGCTACAAGAGTTACGAGCATTTCTTCACACTGGAGACAGGACTATGCAGATCCTGTTGATATCAAAACATGGAAAGGAAGAACAGAACGAGCGTACAAGGCATGGATATCAGTGTTTGCCTGTTTCTCGACATCAGCGATATATCTTGAACTAGTTACTGACTACAGCACAAACGCATTCCTATCTGGTTACAAACGATATCTTTCACGACGCGGAATCTGTGGAACCTTGAGCACCGATTGCGGCAAGAATTTCAAAGGAGCAGACAAGGAACTAAGAAAGTCCACAGAACTTCAACATCTAGCATCAGTGATCTCTCAAAGAAATGGAGTTTCAACCGTCCAGCTTCTCCACACTTTGGTGGCAAGTGGGAAGCTGGAGTAAAAACAATGAAATATCATCTTTGACGAGTTGTAGGTGAGAAACTATTAAGCTACGAAGAACTCTCAACTTTAATCACCCAAATCGAAGCTACTTTGAACTCGAGACCATTGACCACGCTTACATACGATCCAAAGGACCTCGAAGTCTTGACTACTGGTCATTTTTTAATCGGCCAACCTCTCAACTTAATCTCAGAACCAAGTCTCCTACAAATCCAGATATCACGCTTATCTCGCTGGCAACTTGTTTGCCAAATTTTGCAAAGTTTCTGGGATAAATGACCAAAAGAGTAGCTTCAACGACACAAGGCAATTTATAAATGGATAAAACCAACTCCAACTCAAGGACGGACATTTAGTCTTTATCATGGATGAGCGTTATCCTCCAGCCAAGTGGCCACTAGGCAGAATCATCCAGTTTCACGGACGAAATGGAATAGCTCGCGTCGCTGATGTAAAAGCAACCTCCTCAACATTAACCAGACCAATTGTTGAGCTTTGTCCACCCAACATAGAATCATAATCTCATCTCTCATCGTCTCCAGAGTCAACGAAGGCGAACGGGAAATGTTAAATAAACTGACAAAAATATGTACATAAAAATACTTACAACAAATCAATGGCATTACTACCTCAAACTCTCCCTTAATCTCCACATGTACACAGCACACAATTTTTAATGCTGGCAGTGCTGCTAAATGTCAAACAGCTCAGCCATCGCGATATCATATCAAAAAAAATAGTAAAAAAAACAAGTCGAGGTTCGAATATTTTAACCGAGGGACATACAATGTTGCATTTTTAGTCTACGGTTCATTTTGGGTGAATGCTTTTTCAAAGTAACCTGGTAAGATTGGTGTCCTGTGCTTTTGTGATGGTCAAAGGATTGGTGCCCTGTGCTTTGTGGTGGGCGAACAAGGTAATCATGCTGATAAACCCTGTGATTAGAAGGTTGCGTGACGTCCACAGAGTTATCACTTCCTACACTTAACATCTGCATTGACGCCACAAAGTGAACAATCAATACGATTGTCAAGAAAGGTTCTGTGATGGTCAATCATAAACTAACAGAATCTTTTTGGGTTTTGGTTTCAGATGATCCAGCTAATAGTTATGTTTCTCACGGCAACTTTTTTTTTGGGACGTCTATTTGGATGTCACTGGCTCATTTTTCAATAAAAAAATTACTGGGTACTGTTTAATATCTGTACTTTAGTATATTCTTTCAGTTAATGAACTAACCTTTACCATACTGATATAAAAAAAGTCTCAAAACTGTGCTCAAAAAAATCAAGAATTAAGCATACACCCCCCCCCCCTAATGCTGATAATTTACTTTATGAACATGATTTCGAACCAAGAATTTCTAGAGTGCACTTCGTTAAGTGTCAATAATGAAGTTGTGCGAATTGGTCAATCTTTGTTTAAAAAATATGGTTTCAATTGCAAATAACGAAAGTTGGAAAGTTTTTAAAATTTTATAAGGACTTGTTTGAACTATGAAAAATCACACCAGACATATTGAAAGATAAATAAAAATAAAAAATACTTAGGCAAAAACATAAACAAATTGCGTGAAATAGTGAACAATATTTGTAAATGTTTTCGCTAAGAATTAAAGAAAGTTGATTTAGAAGCTGGTGTTAAGAAAAAAATTTTCTGCGTGACCAAGAAAGACAAACCACGCTGAACGCTGGCTGAACGGAATGATCTCCTTAAAGACGCACTCGATTATTTAAAAGGCAAAGACAAAGAAGCAGAAACAATGAAACCATTAGTTATGTAGAAAGCTGGACGGCTTCTTACCGAAAAATGACGCCGATCCAAACGATTTATGCTACACAGACAATTGAGGATATTTTAGTTTTAGACCAACTGAAACAAATAACACTGCATTCCGTTCGAACTCCTTCTACTTCTTGTTCATCTAGAATTTCAACGCCTCTACGTTACGTTCGACCTCCTATCGATTCCTTCTGCACCATTTTTTTTTTCTTCTTTCTGGTTTTATCTCTTCTTCACATATTTCATTGATAATAAAACACGATAAAACTCATTCGTCATTCAATTTGGACAAAACAAATAAAACTTATTTCCCGTACATAACCTGTATGGACGTCTTTTCATCATAGAATTTTTGGCAAAGTGATATTTACATTCAAGTTGTAAATTCGATCGTTCAGTTTGTTGTTTCCATCGCAACCACGTTGACAACTTAGTTCACATCCAAGTTGGTCGTCTGTGGGTCGCTTAACGTAAACAATAAAAGTCTACGTAAAATATACGATGTGAGCACCTTCTTTGAATCTGTTCTTATGAAACCAGGTTACAACGCAGTAAAACGTTGGACAAGAAATACAAATTCATATGACATCTTATTAATCCCAGTTCATGTAAGCATCAACCATTGGCCTCTAGCGTCAATAAATCTCATAAAAAACAATTAAAACCTTCGATTCATTAAGTAATTCAAATAATCAAATATTAAATATTCTTCGATATTGCTTGAACAACGAATTATTTGAAAAACTAAACAAACCTTTCCATGCTACAACTTTCAAATTAGAGAACGCTAAAAACATCCCTATACAAGATATTATGTTAGAGCATGTGTTTTACGGTGAGCTGCGTCTCTAATCTGAGCATGCATCATAATGAGAACTGCGCATAGCGGCCACCATGTGGCGCTTGAGTGGTGGCACGATTGAAGCCAGTATGCGATTGAGCGTCGTCGCGAGAAGACCCTCGATCCTGTGTTTTTTTACTCCAATACATATTGTTCTTTTAATTCAATGTTACCATTTCTTTCACCTTCCACGATCCATCACCTGAACAGGTTATAGGTCCAGGAACTCAAGTGGAAAGAGATTTATAACGAATGAAAGTAACGCTCGAAAAACGCGCAATAGAACGTTCGAGAAGCGTCGTCGACGTTCGTTCGAGAAGCGCCGTCGACGTTCGTTCGAGAAGCGTCGTAAGAGTTCGAGAAGAGTGTAAACAGTGCGTCGTGAAAAACTACGAAAATGATAACCGCGACTACACCGAGAATCGAGTTGTGAATAAAAACAATTACGATACATGGAAGAGCTTCAAATGAAAGCAATCCTAGTTAAGAACGATTTGTGGGAGCACGCAAACGGAACAATAATGAAACCCAACGAAAGAGAAGGCGTAAGCGCAAACGACGTAAAATCAAGAACGACAGTAAAACCACATCAGACATTATTTTGTCGATTAGCCCGAGCGAATTGAAGCAAGTAAAGAACTGCGTTACCGTGAACGTAACATGGGTGTCCACGGGCCCGCGAAGAAAGCGACGCTCCTGAAGAAATTGACGCTGCGCAAGATGGCGGACAACGGCAATATTCGTGATTGTCTATAAATTATCGAAAATGAACATAGCATTGTTAGCGATAATTCTACTGTATAGCTTGCCCCCCCCTGTTGGTTTCTAGCCGCCGTGCATGAATCAAAGAAGACAAGATTACGACACGCGCATTTCTTTCTCAGCTCGCTGATTGTGCGTGACGTCGACGGGAGAGGTCGACCGTTGAATGATGCACGAAGCCATGGAAATATACGTGCTTAGTATGCATGAAAAATATATGTCTGCATGTAATTTCTAACGGTTTTTCAATCGTAGCATTGTTTTGCAAATCATTAGCCATTAATGACAACCAAAAGAAGAATAGAACGGAAGAAGAGAAATCTATTCGGTTCTATAGGTTCCCAAAGGACATAAGCTTAAGTGATTTGGGGAAAGTGAAGTGCTAAACAAGTGACAATATTAATGTATCCACTAGAGCTGTGACAAACTGCATGTACTCGTTACTTAGTAACGGGTACATCGCCTGGTTCGAAATGTCGAATCGTTACTTTCGAATACATTTCGTTACTAGTTTCGTTACTTTCGTTACTTCCGCATGATTACGACTCAAACGATGGAAATACGATTTGGTTGTTATCAGCAGATTTGTGCGGAACAGTACAATCGATTCGTCGTACGTAAGTGTGCTCGACGGCAAGCGGCGATACATTTAGCACGTTTGCGCATTTGTTCTGTGCCGCCTTTTTCGCATATACGAGCACTTTTGCGAAGTTAGATATGTTGGAGCTCGCATATTTCTTGCTATTGAATCAATGCACTGTTGTGTCAGTTGAGCATTCAGGAAAATAAGTTTAAGAAGTGAATTTGGTGTCATATTTTATAAATTGGTATGTTATTTGATGTACTTGTCCGCGTTAGCAGTTTTGATAAAACTTGAGAATAAGAACCGTTTGCAAAAAATTCTTGATAATTTAAAGATAAATGCGGTTGTGAAGGCGAATTCTTTGAAATATTTAAATCTCCAAAACACCGTTAATAGTTAAAAATTGTGCCTTTAGTTGATTTTAAATAAAAGCGTTAACTCTATTTTAAAGAAATATTATTTGGTTCATTAATATCTCCGTAAAAATGCTTTAAAATTTTTAATGAGATTTGCAAAATGTCCCATGATCTGAAGAGGAAACATGTACAATGCTTTTTGTTGTTTCTCGATTTTTTCACTCCCTTATACGATACTAAATTTATGATAAAAGTTTCCTTTTTGTGTGAATATTTATTTTATTTAAAGACACGCGTTTCGAAAGGAGCGTAACTTTGAAAGGAATTTATTTATCAATGAAAAAACGAGCAAATTTTGAGTAAAGTCTAACTCTGCCACCAAATTATTATTTAACGGCGGCTCTTATTTGGTATATGTAGTTTTATCTTAACAAATTCAAGGATTTTCAAGGTGAAATATTTTAATCATTTTCATTGGCATCATTTAATATTGCAGTGCAATTTAAAATGGAAAATAAGAGAAGCAAGTTGTGGACATTTTTCACCACAGTCTCCGGGGATAAAGCCAAATGTGATCTCTGCCAAAGCTTATATTCAGTGAAAGGAGGCTCCACGACAAATTTGAGGAAACATCTCATGAGTAGACATCCGTCTTCCTTCGAAAATATTGCTCGACCTTTATCAAAGCTAACAGCTTCCAAAACCTCAGAGCAAACTATAATTTCAGTGCCATCAAGCTTAGATTCTGAAATTCCAACTATGATGCCGGTGCCGTCAAACTCACAGAGTGAAGTTGTAACATCTTTGAGGTTCCATTCACAACAAAAGCAAACAAAAATTTCAGCATTTGTTAAAAAGCCTTTTAGTATGGCGAGAAAAAAAAGATTGAATGAGCTAATTCTCAATATGGTTGTGAGAGATTTGCAACCTTTTTCAATAGTAGAAGATGCCGGTTTCAAATCTTTGATAAATTATTTGGAACCACAATATTCATTACCTTCTATGCACACATTGAGCACGACGTTCTTAGATGCTCAATATGCAGCTGTGCAAAATAATTTAAAAGTGGAATTGAGCAATGCTAACTATATTTCCATTACAACTGACGGCTGGACCTCACGAGCAATGACGTCTTATGAAGCAGTTACAGCACATTATTTAAAAAATTGGGAACTAACATCAGCATTACTGGGCTGCTTTGAATGCCAGGAGCGACATACAGGTGAGTATCTGAAAACAGAAATTATGCGCTTGTTATCAGAATGGGAAATACAAGAAAAAGTAAACGCATGTGTAACTGATAACGCTGCAAACATGAAAGCAGCAGTGCGATTGACTGGCTTGGAGCACTTGACCTGTTTTACTCACACCTTAAATTTAGTGGTGCGTGCTGGTCTGCAGATAAGTGAAGTACAAACACTTCTTAAAAAATAAAAGCAATCGTTGAGCACTTCCCTAGAAGCTCGGTGGCTACAAAAAAACTACTTACAATGCAGAAACAACTGGGACCAGGCCAAAACCAATTAAAATTGAAAATGGACGTTATAACTAGATGGAATAGCACCCTTGAAATGATTGAAAGGATGATAATACTACAGGAACCTCTTGAAGCTGCGCTTGGACTTTTACATAATCCTGTGGATAGTCTCCTTGAGAATGAATGGCAAGTTCTTTCAGAAATTCAAAAAAATTTGAGTCCATTTAAGCAGCTTACAGAGCAAATTTCCTCACAAACTGAGATAACAATTTCAATGATAATTTCGGCCATCGATAGTGTTATAGAAATATATGAAAATTTGAGTCAAAATTGTGTAAGCACAGGTATTGGGAAGAGTCTTCTTCTTAAGATAATCACCGAACTCAAGAGCAGATTCAAAAACAGTCCAACACACCCAATACTCTCGAAAGCAGCTTTATTAGACCCTAGGTTCAAACGGCTTGCATTTAGCGATGAGCCTACATACGAATATGCCACATATAGTTTACAACTAGATATGGAAGAAATTGTCAGATCATCTACCATGACGGATCTTTCGGTTGCAACAGAAGCAGTGAATCAATCTGCATCTATTATTGCGGTGGAAGACAACTCGATTTGGAAGAAATTCGATGCGAAAGCTTCTTCTTACGCAGTATCAACTGTTAACACCAGTACAGTACATGGAGGAAAGAAATATAAGCAGACATGAATGTCCTCTAAAATGGTGGCAAGCACTAGAAATTCTTTATCCAGAGCTGTCAAGTTTAGCAAAAAAATACTTAGCAGTCATGGCTACTTCAGTGCCTTCAGAGAGTATATTCTCTAAATCTGGTCTGATCTTATCTGAAAAACGCAGTTCTTTAAAGCCAGACCGCATGGAAAAGATATTGTTTCTGAATATGAATCAAATATTAATTTAATAATAGAGTAAATTCAAAATGAAGGTTATTATTTTTACAGACTGATTATTTTTTTCCCGATTGATGAATTCTAATTGACTAAATATTTTTGTAAGTTAACATCATTTTTACTGAGTTAATATATTTTTTCAAAAACTATGGGAAGTGTGGCTCTTATTTCTTAATGGAAGCTCATTGTTGAAGATATTCTGTGACGTAAATTTAAAAAAAAATAGATTCAAGTATACCATTTTGGACAGAATTCATTCTTTGAAAAATCTAATCCAATTCTTTGAAATTTGGCATTGAGGCTAAGAATTATTATGTTGGGAAAATAAATGAAAAATGAGTTTTTGATGATGCTGTTAGCCTAGCCAAAAATTCACCAATTTTAAGTTTTCTCTATGAGATTATTCATTTATTTTATCTCTTACAATGCCACGAACGAAATTACTATATGAGGGAATATTTTAAATTGCACGAATCATACGAAAAGTATGTACGCACTAGTTCCATACGGTTCGAAAGTAACGATACTTTTGTAACGAGTACTTTTGCTTCAAGTAACGAATACATACGGGTACAGATTTTTTCGTTACTTTTACAGCTCTAGTATCCACTGGCAGGCTGTGCTTGAAACATTTTTCAGGAGAAAGCTATGTTCGAAATTTGACGCATGAAATGCTTGGTAATTTATTTTATTAAATTTGAAAGACTTCAGATGTCAGTTAATGATCCTAGGTATTCAAAATCAATACACCTACAAATTGAAGGAAGATGCAATTCCCGTGCTTAATCTGCCTTAATGGTAATGGACTTGAATTGTGCCAGAGAAAAAAAGGTTTATCGTTCGGCAACGAAAAGCGATTGTTAGCTCGATTACTGAAAGGTATGTATCTAAATTATATTAATTATTATATTAAATTCAATATTATATATCAATTTAATGTGTTTAGTGTTTGTGGAGAGGAAGAGGAGGTAAATGATGTTCTCTCAACTGTTGAGCTCCAGGGTGCAAGCCACAATAATGAGTCGAAGATCCGAATCGCCACACTTGAGGAGGAGGTTCGGCTTTGAAAACAAAAACTGTAAGGGAAAAGTATAAGCTGCTTATTTAAACAGATTCACAATAAATTATTATTTCAAACAAAGAGTGTACTAATGATCAGTTGCAGAAAGAATTGAAAAATACTCTGCAGTGCAAAACGGAGTCAGAAATAAATAAACACTCCTTAGATAATATGACTACAAACTTCCGTAGCATTTTCACATATAGCCAAATAAGAAAGCTTGCTGCGTCAAAAAAACATCCAATGGTCAGAAAAGGATATTTCCAAAGCTGTAGTCATATATGCTACTTATTAAAATAGGCTATCCATACCTTTCAATAAGGACTCTTCAGAGGTGGTGCCAGAAAGTCCAAATGCGGTCAGGAGTTCTTACCGCAGTGACAGAAATAATGCGAAATTCCGAACTGAACCGCCATATGAGGGTATGTGTCCTCTCATTCGATGAGATGAAAATCAAAGCTATCTACTGCTATGACAAACCACAAGATGAGATATTAAAACCAGCAAATTATGTCCAAGTTGCAATGATCAGAGGCTTGTTCGGAAACTGGACACAGCCTATATTTTACGATTTGGACTGCAGAATGACCAAAGAATTACTCCTTAAATTAATAAAAGCTGTTGAGTCTTATGGGTTCGCAATTCATACCATCGTTAGTAATTTAGGAGCTGGAAACCGAGTACTTCATAACGAGTTAGAAGTATCACACACGAAGCCCTGGTAATTATTAATACGAATTAAACTGACATAAATTGTATTTACTCATTTTTCAAAGGATCACTAACCCAGCTCATTCTGCGAGAAATATATATATAAATATATATATATATATATATATATATATATATATATATATATATATATATATATATATATTTATATTTATATATATATTTGCTGACGTTCCACATGTGATATTAGAAATCATTCCATCGATAGAGGCTTTATCATGCCCGATGGAGCTATTCTAAATAAATCAGTTGTGGAAAAAAGCCTCAATTGTACCACAGGCGATCTCTCGATAAACCACAAAATTTCTCAGGCCATACTAAACGTGAGAGGTGTCGAGAGACAAAAGGTGAAATTTGCAACCAAGCTATTTTCGCACACCACTGCAATGGCAATCAAAAGGATTGGTTCTTTGGGGTATCTGGAAAACGAAAACTGGTTGCAATGCGCAGATTTCATTAAAAAGGTCAACGACTGGTTTGATGTTTTGAATGTCCGTGTTCCACCTGTAGACTCTAGAGATCGAATGAAGGCATTTGGAATAAGTATGGCCAACAGCCAATCATCACAGCGATGACCACCATAATGAGCGATTTCCGAGTGGCTGGAAGCAAAAGCATCTTACTATTCCAAAAAGGTATCAACGCGATGATTAAAGCGAATGCTTTTTTATGTTAGTTAACGCATTACTTAGGTATTATACAAGCCAACACTGCTCTGCCTTTGCTGTTTGAAGCAACCGTAAGGAAACAGTATGGAACGAAATACATACTGACGCATAGGCTGAATCAGGATGTGCTGGAAATTTTTTTCTCTGTGATACGGAGTAAAGGTGGCCTCCATGATCATCCTGATCAGCTTGAATTTCAACATAGGCTGCGAAGCTAATAGTGGGCCATAATAATGGTGCTTTTGTTGGCGATACAAATGTCAGCGAAGACAACATGCCGGATTTAGAACCTACTTTATCAGGTAAGACACTTTGAAGCACACACACGCATAAAATTCGATGAATTTCATAAAATTTATTTTTTCGAAGTGGAAATCCTCAATTTGTGTTGTTTACAATAATATTGTTGCTTAGCCACATCCCGAAGAGTGAACTTTGGCTTACTCAAATGTACACACAATATATGTAGTACGTTTCGTTTCAAATTTACATCATCGATTTAGTTATGTCGTCGTGCTACTTTTGAAATATATTTTCATTATATTTTGCATAAATTATACAGACATTTTACATGTACTACTCAGCACATAATTTAATTAAACATATTTTGATCCCATCAGTGACGATTTAATGTGCAAACATGTATGCTAACACATTTTAATCACGGATTTTCAAAACGAGTCATGCAGCGCCCGTACATTTTACGCAAATGCTTTCGAGCATGCCGCGCGATGAACTTTCGCGTCGACGTCATGCGCAGAGAGAGAATAAAATGGTCACTCTAGTGTCGCTTTCTCTAGTGTTTCTTGTACAGTAAAACCTGTCTAAAACGGACCCTGTTTATAACGGAAACCTGCCAGAACGGAAAAATATACTGGGAACGGAGCGTTTTCTAATGCAAAACACCCTGAATAAGCCGGAAACCTGTATAACGCGGAAACGGAACGCGATTCGTGGTGAAATATAATTTGTTCGAAGGGGCCATTGTTTTTATTAAGAAGAAAGAGGGAGTCACCTAAATATCGGCGTCTAGCGCCAAAGCTGTTGGCATGCGTGAGCTGCCTATATTTCTAAAACAGCGCAAACGCCGCAATGAACAATTCAAAAGAAAAGGGTGCCGGCAGTCCAAATTCTCTAGTATGAATGTTGATTTATTCGTTGATTATCATTTCTTTTATAATAAAATATTGCTTATGTATAACTTACTAACTAATCAAATATTATTTACATATTCCTGACCTAAATCTATTTCCAATATTTTCCCATGGTCAAAAATGCAAGTGCAAGCAATAAAGTGTAGTTTATTGGCTTCAAGAACCTTACTGCAGACTAGAGTTGGGTCGTTCCGGACACACAAAGTTCTCGGAGACATGTCCACTGCTGGAACTATATGACATAGTTCCGAAAAGTGACATGTAACATTTCCAACATGTCCGAATATATTTAGGATCAGCGCATAAAGCACAGCCAAATCCAACAAAAATATTCCTAATTTCCAATAGTTAATATGTCTGAACTTCGGACTTGATAGTTCCATTCAAATGTGATAGAATGCAAACAACTCCAGGTCCAAAAGTTCCACAGGCGTCTCCGGATTAATATTGAGATATAAACACTATCCGACACCGGACCTAACTAGCACACAGTTCCGTGCGATGCGCAAATGTTTGATATTGATTGAGCCTGGAGATTGATATGCTTGGTGCAGTATGTATGTACATACTTACATACATTGTATGTATATGGAATGAGAATGAATATTATGTATGCATTCTTATCTTATATTTCGTTTTTGAAATTCCCAACAGACGAGTAGATATTTCAAATTTTATTACCCGCGTTTCATCTGTTTATTGTTTGTGGTATTAAAAACTACTGTTTCACACGCCATTGAGAAAAGCTAGTTGTATTCAAAGTGTTTATTGGGCGGTCTATATTGTAGTTCTTGATCTCAAAAGGATCAGTTTTTTGTACATTACAAGTTAAACTCTGTACCAAGTTCCGAAAATATAATTATTTTATAGTGTTGGATTTACAAATATTAATACTCATAGAAACATCAGGTAAGAAAAGAATAGTGCGCCCATTCAATACACATTTTCAAAATATTTCGCTTTGAGAGAGAGAAGCAGCTTTTTGGAATGGCACTACGTAGGAAAACAAGCAGTCTTTGGGATCATTTTTCTGAAGTTGAGCCCAAAAAAGCTAAATGTCAGTATTGTTCGCAGTGCATAGCTTTCACTTGTGGAAGCCTGGGAAATCTAAGCAGACATTTGAAAAGGAAACATCGAACTATTTCATTGGATCCAGTTGAGCGGCAACCATCAACATCTTTTCAGAGTTCAACAATCAATAACTCCAAGTGAGGTTGTTTTACCACCAAAGTCTTTTGTGCAATAAAGCCTTGATGTATTCGCACACCAATCTAGACCTTTGAATTCAAAAAGGAAAGCAACGATAGATGAACAACTTGTTTTAATGATTGCCAAGGAATATCATCCACTGAGGCTAGTAGAAGACATTGAATTTAAAAAAATTGTCACGCTTTTGTGTCCATCCAATTGCTTGCCTACCAGAAAAACAGTTTCGGAAGTGCTTTTGCCTCAAATTTATGAGAAAACTTTGCACCAAGTAAGAGTTAATATATCACTTGCCTCATCAGTTTGCTTGACAACGGATGCCTGGACATCTATCAATAACATTGCTATAACGGCAAATTATATTGATACTGAGAAAGTGATATTAGTGTCCAATTTGCTAGGTTGCCTGGAATACGATGGAAGTCATACAAGCATCAATTTGTGCAGCTTTTTGAAGTGTGAAATAACGAATTGGAACATTGAAAATAAGGTAGAAGTCATCGTAACAGAAAACGCAGCGAAAATACTCTCGGCAGTACAATTAGGAGGTTGGCAATCTATAGGTTGTTTTGCACACTTGCTAAATTTGGTAGTTCAAAATTCACTCAACAAAATTTTATCAATTGTGCAAAAAGTGAAACTTATTGTTGATTTTTACCAAAAATGTTCGCAAAGCCTCTACAAGCTAGAAGAAATACAGAAACAAGCAAGACGTGCCAACGAGATGGAATCCAACATATGTTAAGCTGGAGCGAGTGTTAAAGCTAAAAAATGCAATTATTGCTACACTGGCGTTAATTAAAAACGAGCTTTCATTATTTGAAGAAGATTGGAAAGTGATAGAAGAGGTAGTACCAATATTGAAAGGCTTCTATGACATAACCGAAGAAATATCAGCTGAAAAATACGTAAGTCTGTCTAAAGTCATAGTTTATTGTCGACTCCTGCGAAACTGTATCAGCCAAAAATTGATTGAAATTGAAACAGCAATACAAAATTTTCTAGTTCGCAAATTATTGGAGGCATTGCATGATCAAATATTCAAGCGTTTTCATAATATTGAAAAAAATCAGATCTATGCTGAATGCACAATATTGGAACCGAGATTCAAAGCCAAAGGTTTTCGTGAGCAAGCTTATTTCAAGATGGCAATAGAAAACTTAAAGTTCAAACTTCGGAATACAGTACAAGCTTCAGATTTTGCAGTGCCTACTATTTCATCTGACATTAACGTATCGACTACACCTGAATTTGCAAGTTCATCAATATGGGATGAATTTGATGCTGAAATCACCCGCATAGCTCCCGAAATTTCGAAACCTGCTGGTGTTGTAGAACTGCAAAAATATATTGAGGAACCATTCACCACTAGAAAGGAGGACCCACTTATTTGGTGGACCCAAAGAAAATGCTTTTATACTATTCTCTACGAATATGCATTAAAACGTTTAGTTGCAACGTCAGTTCCATGGGAACGATTTTTTTCGAAGGCAGGACTTATTCAAAATGAAAAACGAACAAGACTTTCTTCAAAGAAAATGTCTCAACTTCTTTTCATAAGTACAAATACTTAGTTTTATGAATTATACCTATATAAGTATACCTAGTTTTAAGAATTTAATAGATTTTTAAGAAATAAACTTTAAAAACACACCAATGCAAGATCTTAATGATTTTACTTTTATCTATGCCTAATATGTATTAGTAATCATTTTATTTTGTAGCTCCTTTTGAATTGTCGGAAACATTATAGTTCCTCGGACATGTTGTCTGGAACTAATTCCGACTACGAAAAGAACGATTCCATCTCCGTTCCGCCTCCGGAACTATATTTCGCACCTCTACTGCAGATGTAAGCAATAAAATGCCAACAACCCCGGATCATTTTCATTGTTATGCCATACTGAATTTGTTCCCAGTCGCTCTAATTTCATTGTTTGTAATTGGACTCGGGATATACCCACAAAGCCTGACTCACAATGTTTTGACTCGTGCAGGGCTATCAGATGGCAATGTATGAATATTGTTTTGTTTGTTGTGGCTTGTATTACACTACAGTGGAACGAAATTTTACACAGAAAACGGAAAACAGTTGAATCGTCAAATTCCCTTCGGCAGACATATTATAAACCTTTTCATATTTATTTAACATTGAGATGTAGACATGCATATGTGTACGCGTTCGCGTGTGTAATCAGAAGAGCGAACTATCCCGAGCAGATACTGAGTCATGAGCGATTGCACTATTCGATGTAAGCATGCATGAATGTAAACAATACGGCTTCCACTTGTTTTCAACTTTTCGAGCGAGTAAGATCTTAACGTTTCCAAATTTAATTTGTTATTTGTGCAGTTACATATGTCTAGAAAACACAAAACTTTATCGCTTGCTGAAAAAGTGACACTTATTGAAGAACATCAAATGGGAACACACACGGTCGGCCAAAGAATTGATGGATATATTCAAAGTTAAGAAGACGCAAGTGTACGAAACGTTAAAAACAAAGAAAAAATAATAGAAACCTGGTTAAATGGAGCACCCGGACAAATAAAACGCATGGGTAAAGTCTCATCAAACGAAGAAATAAATAAGATAGTTTGGGAATGGTTCGTTAGTGTCAGAGCAGAAGTTATGCCAGTTTCAGGACCTTTAATAAAATCTGAAGCTCTAGAAGTTTCTAAGAAAGCGCCCGGCATTGTTTTTCATCAAGTTTGCGGCGAAGCAAATGACATTAACATTCGAACTGTAATTGAATGGAAGGAAAAAAGTTGAGCTGTTCATATTCTTCAGCAGCTTGGAGATGAGCAAGACGAGATGGAAGAAATAGAAGAGAATGAAAAATCCCTGAAAATAAAAACATTCCGTGAAGCATTAGGATTGGTGAAAGATTTGCAAGAATTTTCAGCACACAAAAGTTGTCCTCAACTTTTGGAAGCAGAAGAAATTATTTTTCATAATTATGCGAATTCGGGCTGTCAGACAACTAAGACCGAGTTTTTTTAACGGACTAGCTAGGTACATACCGACATATGTAGGTATATGTAACCAAATTTCCCGCCAAGACATTTCAAAGAAAGTAAGCTCGTTTTCTTTATTTTTTAGATACAGAAAAGAAGCTGAGCTGAAATGGTTTCAATATGTATTCATGCAAGTGTAAAATAAGGAATTTTTCATGAAAATAGATAAGCACATGAGCTGTATTTTTCTTCATTAATTTTAACATACCGAAATAAATATCTAGTACATATCTTTATATAGACATTGTGCCCTGTGCGTTCTTAATGAGAATCTCTCTGAGGCTAAACTGCGTAAAACGGAAAACTGCTAAAACGGATCGAAAAGTTGGATACCAGAGTATTCCGTTTTATACACGTTTTACTGTATCATGGCCGCCGTGCAGAGCAGACGTGTTCTAGCAAATCTCTTGCTGCATACGCATCGCGAGTGAGTATCGTGTTGCTATTTTTAGAACGCATGTCAGTATATCGTGCGCGTGCTAAAACTTGTCGTGAATAGTTGGTTTATTTAAAGTCAAAGATAGAGACTTTGAAATTATCTTAAAAGAAAGCGAAATATAAAGTGAAAAAATAATAAGAGAATAAAATATCAGTGATAAGAGGACCAGGATTTACTTACCTCTTCCCACGTCCAGTGTGGGTAGTGAATATTACTAATGGCCCTTTTATAATTGAAGTTTTTTAACCCTTAACTGGTCAGCGGGGGTCTGACAGACCGCTTGAAATTGCTAATTGTATTTTCCCTAGAAATATCTAATTTTCAGGTCTGAGACTCCGGCTATTATCTAGTTTCTATTTCCTCTTTGATATACTGTAGGTAAAAATTAGCGAGTTCCTTCCAACTCCGAGATAATCTCATGCAGCGGTCTAGTAGACCGGTGCTGACCAGACACGTAACTTTTTTTTGGATGCGACATTGTTTTACGCAAAGCAATGTTCTTTGAGAAACTGCAGTTAAAAATTTTCCCACTCCCTCAAAAGCCGCGATAATCTGATGCAACAGTCTACTGGTTATTGTGACGACTTTTGTTAGTTTTTTTTGAAGGTGTTAATCTATGCACATCACATCACAAATATAGTGTGTAAATATTGTAATTCTAGTGTTTTTTCAATGTATTATGTTACAAAAGATTTTAAATTGTTGCGAAACAGTATAAATTTATTCACCGATAAAATAAATATATTTCTTCCATATTCTTAGCGTTTTGTCTTCATTATTCCAATAGCAACTTTGAACAAAAAATATAAGGTCCTCAAAAGACGGATTTATAAATTTCTTGTATTTTCTGTTTATGTTTTATGTTTGAAGCTCAATCAATCAAACATATAAACAAAAAGTCGTTCATTTTCTCATTTTTGTTAATTAACCAGCAAAGCAGCTATTTTTGACAGCTTTTAAACAATAAGCTGTAAATTATGGGAAATTCTTTTAAAAATTTTATTTTTAGGATTAATTTTAAGAAAACTCATGAAATAAACTAAAAATTTACTGCTTTTTGCATTCCCGCTTATCTGGTCGACAAAGCATAAAAATAAGAATAGCGGTCCAACAGACCGCGCTGACCAGTTACGGGATTTTTAGCCTGTTGACCAGTTAAGGGTTAATGTTAAAGTTGTTGGTTATATCCTTTTATAACAACAAAAATTATCATTCTTGTATTATACGCTCAACTTATTATCTGTTCAGCTCACCCTGGAATTGTTTGTTTAGGATATTTGAACAGCTGAACTTTAACTCACATAATGAGTATGAGTGTGCACAGATGGTGTTATTGCGTCCTAAATGTCTTTTCCTTTTACCAAAAATAAGATATATTAAGATACATCTCCAGCGTGCGAGTTTAAAAAATAAAATATATGCGATTTGCACCTCAACCAAACTGGACTTGTTTTTCTTACTAGTAGAGATTGGAATATCCTATAAAAATGATAGTAAGCGCGTTTTTTTTGGCTCCCACTCGAGAGTAGAGTTCCAAATCCAAACCAAAAAAACGAATCAGGTTCTATACAGGTTTAAATTTTGCGCGATGCAGTTGGTAGCATTGTCAGCAAGAAGGTGACACTGTCTTGTGACATTCAATAAGTGAAATTAACGAATTGAAGCGGTTATTATTTCAACAGAATCTGTATTATTTCGACAGGGTGAGTTATTAATGAAATTAATTAGAAAAGGGACATTGCGAGTAATTCTAATCAATTTTACTCAATGCTAAATGGACAACATAGCATGTCACTTTTGGAGTCTTCTGAAGAGGAGAGTGAATTGTCAATGAATTTCGCGGGTATCGATGAAATATTTCTATCCTTTTCATCCCGACAGGAAGACGATGATTACGAACGGCATGCAAAAGTTGCCAATTTCATGGATACCATCGATGACTACTCTGAAGCAGATTTTAAAAGCCATTTTCGAGTAGAAAGGTTTCCTGCGAACTACACGACAGGTAGGTCATGTTGTTGTTGTCCAGTTCTAGGTTAGATAGATAGATAGTTGTTGTTTTACGTATGTTTTGGGTTAGCAACTCTAGAGCGGGAGCCAAAAAACGCGCTAAGTGAAATAAAAATGTAGAAAGTTTGTTATAGGACAACATCGCCGTAAACTATAAAGCCGCCGCGAAATCAAAGTTGACTTGCCGTCGGGAAAATTGATTTAGTGTTTAGCCATACAAGCTATTGAAAAGCTCTCGAGAATCGATGTTTTTGAGCTATTCAATAAACAAAATTGTCATTTAAAATCATTTCTTTGATATCGCCAAAAGCCGCCGGGATAGCCTAATTGAACTTAAAACAATAGTTTTTGCTCAAATCTACAGTCGTTGTTCTATTAGTGTCAGAAATCTGGTAAATTCGTCGGAAAACCTTTGGAATTGTTGTAAGCTGTAAAATCCGTCGCGAAATCAAAGTGGAATTCCGTCAGGAAATGGTCTTAGTGTTTAGTTATGAGAGCTATTGAAAAGCCGTCGGGAATTAATGATAGGTATTGTAAACTATTGAATAGCCGCCAGGAATTGATGTTTTGAACTATTTTATTGAGACAATTTTGATTTATAATTACTTTTTGATATCCCAAAAGCCGTCGGGAAAGCGCGGTTGAATTTGAAAAAGGATAATTTTGCTCAAATCTCAATTAGTTGCTTTGTTAGCAAATACACAGTTGTCTCAAACATAAAAAAGTGCAGTACTCAGTAAGATGTCAACAATGAAAGGAATGAAAAATTTCAAGAAGAAAAACCAAGACGTGTCTGCTAACACCAAACGTCTCAAAGTAAGTACAAGCCCTGTTGTCTCTTTGGATTTGGATATGAGTAGCAGCGAATCAAGCGAAGATATGCCTGAGCAGCGTATTAACCTGAAAGCCGCTCTAAAGGAGTTTCAAGACAAAAATGCCGCTTTAAAATCTCCCCCAAAACACCGAAATTAAAAATTTTGTCGATCCCCACATTCCGCAAGTTGATAAAGTTGTTGCCAAATCTGTCGTTCCCGACCAAAATATGTTAAATACTGAAGACCCACTCCCAGTATACAAGAATGTTAATAATTATATAGAATTCCTAGAGAATCTCTAAGTGGAAAATGAAGCAGGAGTTACTGTCGTTCACCACGTCCACCAGTTATCTTGCAGTATAACTGACAAGATACACAAAGCTATTGATGGCCCATACTGTGAGCGTCAAAAGAAAGTGTACACCTATGTGTAGCATATTCAAAGCGTCATAAAATGAGTTCTAGACGTCGGATTTTAAAAATGTTTTGTCTTTTGAAAAGGTTTTTCTATTTTCTAAAAGTAAAAAATTTGATGATAAAACATTGGACTAAAAATTCAACAACAAAATAACAAAAAATACTTCATTTTTTACGCGTCAATAAGTGTACAGCTTGCATCACACCCTGTATTTGATGTGTTTATCAGGAAAATTTCCGTTAAATTCAGTTTATAGTTCTTCAAAAATGCAAACTTGGTTGACATGACGCGATAATTCAATCATTCGTAATTATATTTGCACCATAGAACGATCTAGTTTCTACATTTTTTAAAATGGGTAAGCAAAGTGCAATTGAAATGCGAAAACTTATTGTAAAATTAAGAACGGAAGGAAAATCGTTACGGGAAATATCACAATTGGTGTGTAGAAGCCATAACACCGTGAAAAAACTTCTGGACAAATTCGAGAAGTTCAAAGACGTAAATGATCGGCCTCGTTCCGGTAGGCCAAAAAAAAATGTCCGTATGTGATGAACGATTTATTGTGAGGAAAGTGCGAGAAAATCCAGCAGCGAGTGCAGTGAAAATCGCGAAAAACATAACAGTAGATTCTCAGGTCAGTGTCAGCGCAAGTACTGTCCGCCGAATACTTAATAGGAATGGGTTACATGGCAGAGTACCCCGTAAAAAACCATACGTTTCTGAAAATAATCGGAAACTCCGAGTGCTTTATGCCAAAAAGTATAAAAAAGAGCAGCGATGAAAGTAAATTTGAAATATTTGGTTCCAAGAAATCACCCAGAATATGGAGAAGTAAGCAAACCGAATTTGATCAGAAGAACATAAGTTCAACCATAAAGCATGGTGGTGTTCGGTTATAGTCCTGGGGTGTATGGTGGCATTAGGCGTTGGAAATCTGGTCTTTATTGACACTACAATGAACAAAAATGATTACTTGGACATTTTGAAAGAAAATTTACTACCTAGTGTGGCAAAAATAGGGTTAAATACATCATGGGTCTTTCAGCAGGACAACGACCCAAAACACAAGTCAAAGCTAGTGCAGGAATGGTTATTGTATCGAACACCTAAGCAACTGGATCATCCTCCGTAATCCCCAGACCTTAACCCCATCGAGCATTTGTGGGATTATCTCGATTCACAAATCCGAAAACGGAATATAACAAGCAAAGAATCGTTGAAGTCCATTTTAATCGAAGAATGGCAGAAAATTCCAGTCAGTTTGACTAAACAATTGATTGAGTCAATGCCAAGACGACAAGAAGCTGTTTTAAAGGCGAAAGGGAGGCAGACTAAGTACTTATTTGTAGATGTTTGCTTTATTTGTTCACTGTACACTTATTTTTGACGCGTAAAAAATGAAGTATTTTTTGTTATTTTGTTGTTGAATTTTTAGCCCAATGTTTTATCATCAAACTTTTTTATTTTGTTATTAGAAAATAGAAAAACCTTTTCAAAACACAAAACATTTTTAAAATCCGACGTCTAGAATTCATTTTATGAGGTTTTGAATATGCTACACAGTGGTGTACACTTTCTTTTGACGCTCACTGTATACTGTTCAAAAACAATTTTTAATTATAAACATGACCATGAGTGATGGAAGAGCCCGACTAAGTGGCGCGAAATACCGAAAAAAGGCCAAAGAAAAGCTAGTAAACGAAGCGGAATTGATAAAGAAAACTAGAAAATTAGATGAGTTCTTTCAACATCCATTTTTGGCGGAACATATTTCTCGCCATGGTAATCCATGCAGTGGACACACGAGCTACCTTTCTTCAATAATTTGCGAGGAGTTTATAGGGTGCATGGCAAAAAAAAGTGATAAACATAATTTTATCGGAGATCAAATTAGCTAAATACTTCTCACTTATCGTGGATTCAACGCCGGACATCGCCCAAGTCGATCAGTTGACATTGGTAATTCGTTATGTACAACTGAATGGTGTACCAATCGAGCGCTTCCTGAAATTTATTCCCAGCGCCGGTCACAAAGCGCAGGAAATGACAGATGCTATAACCACGGCAGTCACGTCAGCATATATGAATGCTCAGACGTGTCAATAAAACTTATCACAAATGCAACAATGTTACGTATGCCTCCAACATATTCTTAACGAAAGCACTTCTTAAATTATTAAATATCTGAATGTTGCATTTGCCCTGCACTTCTTAAGTAGCATACAATGTCACTTTTAAATATCTTGATGTTGCACTTGCTCAGCACTTCTTAAGTAGCATTCAATGTTGCCGTAAGTATTTTAATGCTGCATTTGCCCAAAGCATGAAAGATAAACAGGAGTCGCGATACTCACAAAGAGCTCAAGTACGTAGGCTGCCTTTTATGTTTCGGGGTCTGGCAACCCTGGTGGTGCAATCTGGTAACTGACAGCTCTATCGTAAAGTTGGCCATTTTTGAGGTTATACGCACTCAGAACGTTTTGACATACGAGCGCTATTTGTGCTGCTTGCAGTAAGTTAAAAGATTTATCTCAGCTCAAAAATGGAATTAAATCGTGAACATTTTCGTGCGATTATTTTTTACAAATTTCGACGTGGATTAACTTAAACAGTGTTTATCGATGGTATGGTGAATTCAATCGTGGTCGTAGTTCACTTCAAGACGAATTTCGTGAAGGTCGTCCAAAATCAGTTGTTGTTCCGGAAACCATTGATGCTGTGCGCAAACTGATATTGGAAGATCGTCATGTGACCTATCGTGAGATTGAGACAACCTTAGGCATTAGTAGGACCAGCATACATTCAATATTGCATGATCATTTGATTGTCAAAAAAATTTGTTCGCGTTGCATCCCGCATAATTTGACAAAAGCTCAAAAAGGTGCTCGTGTCAATTGGTCCAAAGAAATGCTCAAAAAATACGATCGCTGTGCTTCCAAACACGTCTATGACATCGTGACAGGCGATGAATCGTGGATTTACGCGTATGAGCCCGAAAGTAAACAGCAGTCGACTGTATGGGTGTTTCAAGATGAGCCTAATCCAACAAAAATTGTTCGCGCACGAAGCACTTCCAAGCAAATGGTCGCCTGTTTTTTCGGAAAAACGGGACATGTCGCAACCGTACCACTAGAACAACGCAGAACAGTCAATTCTGAGTGGTACACAACCATTTGTTTGCCAGTTGTCTTCGAAGAAATCAGGAAAACCAACCGCCGAAGACGGATCACTCTTCACCACGACAATGCGAGCTCTCACACATCGGCTCAAACAACTGCATTTTTGAGCACTCGAAACATCGATTTGATGAGTGATCCACCGTATAGTCCTGACTTGGCACCGAATTACTTCTTTTTATTCCCGTAAAAAAAATACTGAGAGGTCAACGTTTTTCGACACCTGAAGAAGCGGTTGCCGCATTCAGAATGCATGTTATGGAGATACCTCAATCAGAGTGGCAAAAGTCCTTCGACAATTGGTTCAAACGCATGCAAAAGTGTCTAGATTTTCATGGGGAATATTTTGAAAAACAATAAAGTGGTTTTCGATGATTAATATTTGTTTTTCTTCTCTAATCCCGAAATATAAAAGGCAACCTACGTAGCTATTACAAGAAATCGGTGTGCGGCCTACTCGCTCAATTTGGTAGGAGAGACAGCTGCTGAAAGCTGCAAAGAAGCTGTTAGATTTGTTGCACTTTTACAAGACCTTTATAATTTTTTCACGGCATCAACACACCGTTGGGATGTTCTTCAGGTTCAAAACTCCTCTAAATCAGGTTCGCAAAACTTCACCTTGAAGAGTCTGTCTGCAACTCGCTGGTCTGCTCGTGCGGACGCTTGTCAAAGCTTGTATGAATCTCGAGATAAAATCATCGCTGCGCTGCTCTCTATTGAAAGCGATAATCAACAGAAGGCGACTACAAGATGTGAAGCTAAAGGTATTCGGCTTAACCTTGAGAGGCTAGAAACAACTTTTATGAGTTGTTTTTTGGGATTCGTACTGAACCGATTGAATACGACGAACAAGAAATTACAGTTCATTGTAGTACAACTGTACGATTCGCTAATCGCTCTCATTTCCTATACGCGCGATCAATTTGACGATTTTGAAGAGAAGGCACTGAAACTATCGGAACAGCAAGAATACGAGACGGAAACAAAAAGGATAAAAAAGCGCAAGATTTGGGCAGGTGAGAGTGCACCAGAAGAAATGGTAATGACCGGCAGGGAATATTTGCGAGTAGAAACATTTTTAGTTATTATCCACAGCCTGGTCTGCGAGTTCCGTAAGCGGCGTGAGGCGTATCAACGCTTTCATGAAAAGTTTTCTTTCCTCACTGATCTACGTGCCACGAGCATAGCTGACGTTAGAACGAAAGCAGAGACTTTACAAGCTCTCTATAGTTCTGACCTCGAAGAAAGCTTTGCCGATGAATGCATTCATTTCCGAGGACACTGTTTGTCGATCGCGGAAAAACCTATGACTGCATTGTCACTATTGAAATCGATTCGAGAAGATGAGCTTCATACTGTGTACCCCAACGTCGATATTGCATCACGCATGTGTGTCTGCGCTACTGTAAGTAACTGCTCAGGAGAACGGAGATTCTCATGTTTACGTCGAGTTAAAAATTATCTGCGTTCTAAAATGAAGGAAGATAGGCTCAACGCTCTCTCTATTCTCAGCATCGAGTCCGCATTACTGCGATCTCTCGATTGTGATGAATTGATAACTACGTTCGCGACCCAGAAGGCAAGACGTGTGGCGATGTAGGATATATCCCAAAAAATTTTGTTTCTCGTTTACGAATGATAATATAATTGGCAGTGTATAATTGAAATGATTGTTAAATGAAAGATTGATTATTTGATAAATTGATAAACTATTCGTATGTTTCTATGTTTGGCATGTTTTCTTTTCTTTTCGTCGAAAGTCTTTACATATAGCAGCAAGACTGCAAGGTGGAACCTTGCAAATTGGTACTTTTCGGTTCTTGTTTTAGGTACTTGGTACTTTTGGATTCGTTACCGTGTGTATTTTAATAATTATTTGTGTGGCAAGGGCGTAATAATAGTGAAATTTTACGAACGAACCAGTGCCGTTTTTATTCTGATATTCCTCTTTTGCAAACTCTCTCGCAATGAAAAACAGCGAAATATTCTAGCGAATCGAAAATAAATCGCGCATTATTACATATAATATAATTATCGAAAAGGGCGGCAAATATTTCTGAGGCCTAGGGCGGCGATATGGTCAAATCCGCCCGTGAGTAACCCATCTCTATTTTGCATAGGACATCAGAAACGAAAACCATGAGATTGGTTGTAGTTGATCAGCCCTTGCGAAAACCATGTTGTTGTTCATTTAGAAGAGGCTGAATAATAACTGACGGTTTTTGGCAAACGATTTGTTCGAATAGTTTTGGGATTATAGATAGTATGGCAATACCTCTATAGTTCAGGACAGACCGCTTGTCACTGCTCTTAAAGATAGAAATTATATGGGAAGATTTCAAATAAGTTGGAAAATTCCCCTTTGTCAAAGATTTATTAAAAAGAAAGTGAAGAGGTACTTCAAGCTGGTCCATACACTGGACCACAAAATGGGGAAAGTAAATCTGTGCCAGGAATCTTATTAACGTCAAGGTTATTAATAGCTTCAGCAAAATCTTCCCTTGAGAGATACATGTCCACAATCAGTACCATTGGATTACTTTAAAGGACTCCGTATCTACCAAAATATTTGGCAGTGAAAAAACTTTTTGAAAATAGTCAGCAAAACGATCATAGATTACTTTCGGAGAGGAAAAAACAATATTATTTTGGGTCATTGACGCTGCATAATCCGATGATTTCCTCTTGAGATTAACAAAATCAAAGAACTTCTTAGGGTCTCTGATTATGTTTTCGCCAGTTAAATTTACGCAGCGTTCATAGGCCTCGCTTTATTTGATTTTGTAATCTTCTGACAAGTCAAAATATCTATTTTTTTCAATTCTCGCTAGCATTGCTGTTAAGCTTTAGTAATTTATAGACTTTGATTCTCTCATTCGTCAGGGCGCACAGGTTGCTGTCTAGCCAGGGCTCAGATAACTTTTTTTCTTAATTTTCGGTTCAATGGCGTCCAGAATTATTTGGTAAAATGAGGATACTGCCTCGACCAAGTCTAACGTTGAAAGAGTGTCTAACCAGTCAACACTGGAAAGGTAAAGTTTAATGCTTTCGTAGTCAGCGATATGAAAATCGTATACATAGTAAAGAGATGCTCCACAGCATTAGTAGGAATGATCACTACATCGTCATAATAATTTGTGAATATTAAATCCAACCAATGACCGTTTTGGTTGGGACTGGGAGCGATTTGCTGTAAGTCATTGCTATAAAAAGCACTCACCAGATTCAAATTACAAGAGTCAAAAACATTTGTAGGGAGAAGACTGTTACCATATTCGTCCGTCATAAGCGATAGATTATGTATAAAAATTGTTGTTACTGTTTTTTTTTTGTTATATTACTGAGCTGGAAGATATATCTTACCAGTTATGATAATAATAATATATCACTTAAAACTTATGACTTTTCTCGTTGAGTTGTCCAAACATGTTAACATATCTCCGTAGCCGAGCTGAAAATTCAAAACAATATTCTAGTTCGATGCACCGAGCAACGCAATGCAAGAACTCTCATACGCAACGTTATTACATTCCCTCTTGCTCCGCATTCCTTTTACCTTCCAACAACGAAGTACATTAACCAATTGACCTAAATTCCATATATTGCCAATTGTGCAATTTGTCCAACAGGTGAACAACATTGCGACAAGTTCTGATGCACATTGAACTAGGTGTTGCAATATTCGAATTGCTACAATTAAACTTTGTATTTAGCGTAAGTTGCACTTTTAACTTTTTGTATAGATAAATTTTAGCTTGAAGCTCTAGAAGTTGTTAAAATTGTATTCGAATAAGCGCGTTTTTAAAATTTAAACGTTGTTTTTTATAATAAGTTTCCTGACGGAAAACCTAACTTGTATGCTAAGACGTAGCAATGAAAATTATCACTTTCAGCATATTTTAAATCAAAGTTATGATCATTTTAAGTAGCATACAATGTTGCCATTAGGTATCTAAATGATGCGATTGCCCCAAGCATGTCTTAAAGTAAATATATAAAAGACTAAAACGCATTATTGAAGTTGCTTAGTTTCGGTTCCAATCCAGTAGAGTATATGGTAAAAGTACGAGGGGTGATCAAAAAGTAATGAGAAACGGTTATTTCCAGTCCGCATAAAAATCCAACAAATTTTTTTTTGGCTATTATAGACAAAAAAAATGAAAAAATCATATAAATAGACTACGATTCACGGGGGGGGGGGACATTCACTTGCGTCCGAACCGGTGAAGAGATAGCATCAAAATGGAGAAAAACGAAATTAGAGCAGTCATTAAGTACCTCTGTTTGAAAATAATGTCTACCAAAGCCATACACAGCGACTTAGAGGAAACATTGGAGAACTCTGCTGCTCCATATTCCACAGTTGCACGCTGGGCCAAGGAGTTTAAGCTGGGAAGAACAGCCACTGAAGATGAACACCGCGAAGAACGCCCATCTACGTCCCACACTGAAGATAACGTGAAAAAGGTCGAAGATGTTGTGTTGACAGATCGAAGAGTGACCGTCAGACATGTAGCTGAGGTCACGGATAGGGATGGTATGCTCTTTCACAGCCTGTGATTTTTTCACTGCGATTAAAAATTAGCAGTCGCATACTGCGATTTGAAATCAAAAAGAGCTGCGATATGAAAGAGCAGTCAGCTTCAGTCACAGAAAGGCATGATGCCAACCTTATGCTTGACAGTGGCTGCTCTTAATTTTGCACAGTCGCTGCTCGTTCGTGTTTGCTGCTCATTGCTACTGCTTTGTCGTCTGCTCTGTATTTAGAAGAACTTGGAGGAAATTCAACAATGCAAAACTGAAAGAGTGTGGTTCTTCGAGTGTGCTCATCGCGTTGCTTCTGTTTGCTAGATTTGAATATGACTGCGTGATTTTAAAGAGCGAGCGAGATCTAAAGAGCAACAGCATAAATGAAAATTTTTCTATGAATTGGGCTAGTTCGATATGTTATTACTTTTCCTAATAATTCGGTTCATTGTGTTTTTGAATCGAGAGTGTCTTATTTGAGTATTTCAGGTGGACTTCAATTAGCAAAGTTATTCATAAGACAGCCAATCTTAAAAGCTCTAAAGTAAGCATTTACGTTAATTTTTGTAGAATAAGTACTAAGAAAATACTTTAAAATTATAACTTCCATTATATGGTTATCAAATTTTCAGGCATTGTTGAATTTAGTCTGGAAAACTAATATGCATTATTTTATTCAATATCATAGTCCTTTTTTGTGTTTAAGCTAAAAATACTGACGAAACAAACTAGAATTTAGCTACAACAAATTTAATATAAAGAATTTACATACTCCATATGAGTTTTGAAATTTATATTAAAATTGGAACCATTAGATAATGATAATAATTATTATCAACATAATAAACGCCATTGCATTCATACAACGGTTTCGACTGAATAGAACATATGCATTGTGCTAAATTTACACAGGTTGCAAGAGAAGTTGATTCATTTATTGTTGCCTCACAAATTATCCTAAAATAAATACTAAAGTTTAATAGCTTGTTGCGGTTAATCTGAAACCAAAAACACTAACTAAAATAACATATATTTCCTGGAATATATGTTTTAAATAAAAACGTTTTTCTAAAACTACGTCTATTCACTTATTTAATTCTTATAGTAAACAACGAAATCAGCAAAATAAAATCTATTGATTTGAGTGTCCATTTTTAAGTTTATACAAATTTTGCAATTTTTCAACATGAGCCTTAAATTGAAAAAAATTAGTCCAATTTGGGACTTTTTCGACGTGCTTGATGACTGTTTTGCTAAATGCGCGATTTGCAAAGCAAAACTCTCTTACAAGACATCCATTACAAATTTGAAACGACATATGTCTATAAAGCAACCAACAATTAATGGTAGATTCACATATAAAGGTGTTCCGAGAAATGCCTCCGTGAGTATTTTCAGCACAAAAATTTTTTGTGCTTGCATCTGTCTTGCGGTTAATTTTAAATTTTTGTATATATTTTGTCATATATTTTAGAATGAAACTATTCAAAATAAAGATATGACGCCAACATATGATGAACCGTAACCTTGTACGAGCGTTCATACTCACATCGATGCAATCAGTCGAACAAACAATTCTCCGAAGCGACCTGCGCTAGTCCTAGGCACTTTGTACAGTTTTGTACCGAAAAAGTTAACTTCCACAGCAAAGCAGAAGATCGACGAGGATTTAATGTACCTATTTACTGTCGACTTCTTCCTACACATTACTAAATCGACGTCATATTTCCGACACTATGCTACCTGCGATGTACGAGAAACTTTTGACGGAAGTTAAACTTCTATCGAAAACCGTCACAAGGTGCAGTTTAACTACGGATTGTTGGACTTCCACCATCAATGAAAGCTTCATAGGAGTTACGGTTCATTTTGTTGATCCTGAATTTAATTTTAAATCGATTTTGTTAGGCTGCGTGAGCTGTAACGAAAGCCATACTGCATTAAATTTGTCACGAAAAATTAAGCAGATGACCGATGAATGGGGTTTGTCCAACAAAGTTTGCCTTGCAGTGTCTGATAATGCTGCAAACATTAAATCAGCGATTAGCAACTATTTACGCTGGAAGCATTTCGGATGTTTGGCTCACAGCATAAATTTGATTACGCAGGACGCCCTGAAGTTTCTTACATCTTTGCTTGAAAAAGTTCGTAAAATAGTGGTCCATTTCAAGAGAAGTTCAATCGCAGCTAACAAATTTCCGCAGTATCAGTGGAATGCAGGTAAAGCCGAAAAAGCTTGTTGTAGATGTAGCGACTAGGTGGAACTCAACATATTATATGCTTGAACGAATTTTGGAACTGCAAGAGGCAGTTAAAACCACTATTGCACTTCTAGATAAGGATCTCCCAATTTTGTCAATAGATGAATGGACAATAGCAGCACAGGCAACAAAAGTCTTGAAACCATTCGAAGCTATTACGAAAATTGCTAGTGGGGAAAAATATGTGACAGCTTCTCTCGTCGTTGTGCTCATCTATGGCTTGGAGTGAGCGTAGTTGATCAGCTTCAAAGCGGAGATTATCATCCCACTGTAACATCAGTAGTTTCTACATTGAAATCTGGGCTTACTTCAAAATTTGAAAATCTTGAAGCTGACAATACTCTATGTGTCGCAACATTTTTGGACCCACGATTCAAAAACATTGCATACCTAGAAGAATCGACTGCCAATCGGGTTAAAAAGAATGTTATTGATGATTTTGATACTAGGATAAATAAGAGTGTTGATGGAACCACTAGCTCAGAGCAAGAAGATGAACTTGTAGCAGACAATTTAAATGATGAATTGTCACTATGGAGTACCTACGACAAGGTAGTATCGGAAGTGAAGCCGATTGGAACGGCAAATTCAAGAGCGATCTTGGAGGTTCAAAGGTACCTAGAAGAAAATCTTCTTTCGAGGAACAAAGAACCGCTGTTATGGCGGCGGGAAAATAAACATAACTACCCTTATCTTAGTCAAATAGCCAGGGAGCATTTATGTTCAATAGCTACTTCCGTGCCTTGCGAGCGCCTCTTTTCAAAGGCGGGCTTTGTTCTTAATGAACGTAGAACGAGACTTCAGGCTCAAAAAGTAGAGCAAATTTTGTTTGCCTTTTTGAAGACAGGACGAATAAATATGCTTAAATGATTTTTCTGTTTGTTTTGTTTATGAACTCGTACTTTAGTTCCAAGAAATCTTCTCTTATTTTTGTATGTATGTGTAAATATATTGAATTTATATTTTAAACTCAGTAATTTTTCTTAAGAATTCTTTGTTATTTTGCCTGTCGATGTGTGTAAATATATTAAACTAAGTTAATTACTTACATTAAAACTGCATTTTTCACAAAAAAATCATATAAATTTCTGAACATTCCTTCGAAAAACTTTTTATTTTTGTCTTGGATATAAGAGCATATTCAAATCACTGCGATTGTAGAGCTGCTCTTTATCACAGTTATTGAAAAAGAGCAATCGCAGTCCCCTACTGTGATTGGAAAGTAGCAGAGTCTGCCATCTCTAGTCACGGGGATCTCATACGGTAGAGTTCGAACAATCCTTGTGGACGAATTGCAGATGAAAAAGGTCTCTGCGCGTTAGGTACCGCGAATGTTAACCGACGAGCACAAGAAAAAACGAGTCGATATTTCAAGGGTGAATCTGCAAAAGTTCCAAGCAGATCGGAAAAAATTTCTGTCACGTTTCGTGACCATGGACAAGACTTGGATCCACCATTGTGATCCTGAAACCAAACAACAATCGATGACTTGGAAGTGAGCTTCCTCACCAACACCGAAGAAGTTCAAAGTGTCAAGTTTGGCGGGAAAGGTTGTGGCGTCCGTTTTTTGGGACGCCGAAGAAATAATTATGGTGGAATATTTTGAAAAGGGAGTCATTGTTTCGGGCTCCTACTACGCGGACCAAATACGAAGATTGCGGGAAGTCATTAAGGCGAAAAGACGCGGCAAACTGCGAATAGGAGTTCTGTTCCACCAAGACAACGCTCCGGCTCACAAAGCCGCAGTTGCGATGACTGCCATTCAAGAAACGGGATTCGAACTGCTGGAACACCCACCCTATTCGCCAGATATAGCTCCCAGTGACTTTTACCTCTTTCCTCGTCTCAAGCAACACCTCCGAGGCAAGAAATTTGAAGACAATAGTGAAGTGATGAAGTCAAGACAAAAAAAAATTTCTCAGGGAATCCTGGGTTTAGAGAAAAGATGGACTAAATGTATTGCCTTGTTAGGAGACTATGTAGATAAATAAATTATTTTTGTAACTGTCATCACCGTCTTTTATTGTGATTCTCATTACTTTTTGGTCACCCCTCGTGTACACTCTTGTTTCAAGAGGAAAATGTTACTTAAAAAAAGGAAAATGAAAGCCTTTTTTAGCACCGAAACTAAAAAGTGAGTTTTTCATTTTGTTTTTGTTTTCTGGTCGTACTTTTACCGTTTTTTTAGATAAAAATAGATAAAAAGGTCGTTTAATTTTATTATTTTGGTATGAATTAAATTTGCTCATTTTTATTATTGCGTTATTATAAGTTAAGTAGTATCATTAATATTATTAAGGATACCCTTTTGGATTCAAGTTTTTTTCATAATAGAAAAAAATGGATTAAGGGGATATGCTAGTTTATGCACTTTAAAAACTTTGATTTTTTCATTTTTCGAAACTAAATATCTTTGAAAATTTCGTGTTAAAATTGTCGAATGATCCGAGCCTTCTAAGTAGTTAATTGTATCATTTTTATAAAAAAAATTATAAAATAACTTTAAACGCGTTTTTCTCAAAATCATGTCTTTGCGATTGTCCCAGGGATTTCTCGAAAACTACTCAGTCGATCTGTCTGAAATTTTGAGCACATGTTTGTTACATATATAGGTATGGTTGAAACTAGAATCATCAAAAATCTAAAAAAAGGGTATTTTTCGATTCTGTTTGTTCAAACAGCCGCGATTTTGTTATTTCTGCTCCAAAATTTAAAATTCTAGTTCAGACGATAGCCAGCAGCCTACTGAATAAAAATTGTTTTTATGTTTCAGATGTTCCGTTCCTGCAAAAACACTAGGACACTGCGCACCGTTTTTTTGTATGTCTGTTTAGATGGCTGCATTATATATATATATATATATATATATATATATATATATATATATATATATACATACACACATATATATATATATATACATATATATATATACATATATATATATATATATATACATATATATATATATAGAAAAGATTTAAAACAATATCTTAGATTGCTAAAAAAATCGTGAAAAACACCAATTTTTGGCCGATAAACTAGCATAGCCCCTTAAAACTTCATCTTTGAGAGTTTCCTAAGGGTTCTCCCTCCTTCTTGCTTTTCAGGAAAAGAGTTCACCCCGGTTGAACTACGCGAGCGCTAGGCCCTGGTAGGGCCGGCCAGGCTGCGACATCTGCGCCTGGCGAGCTCCACTGAAATTCGTCATCTATCCGGGGACCACATCAACCTCGAATCAGCAACGACAAATCAAACACATACCGGTATTCAGCGGAGAAGCAGGAACGTTGCCATCATTCATCGATACCGTGGACCAAATGTTGCAGGATTTTGGGGATCAAGCGCAAGCAGCATTCAGAGTGATTTACAATGAAAAAATTAACGAAGCAGCGAAAAATTTCTTCGCAACGGAACGAACAGCTACATGGAAAGAATGCGAGAATGACTTTGTAAGGTAACGTAGGAATCGCACGAGATGCATGACATGATTTTTTTCGTCGGTAAGTAATCGGGCAAATAGATGGTTGAATCCCTTGAAATGAGATTCAAGACTGATGCCAGAGAACGCACCCACAACAGTACGCGCCGAACTGAGCTGGCCTGCCAACAGCCATCACACCTCGAGCTAGGTAGAGGCCGAACCCGAATTAATCTGAACGACAAAAGGGTTCGTTGCCTCGACCCCGGGACTTTATGTCCATGAGGCCAACGAGACGTAGCTCTTGTCGCATTGAATTTTCATAGCGCCATCGCCTTCGCCTCTAAACACATTTCGTTACAAATAGAATACGTTTTGTTTCGAATTAAATGTATATTTTCTTATTTATTTTATGTGTTTTATTTACATAATTAAAGGAAAGTACTATATTTCGTGTCCGTCAAGGTACTCCATGGCGTTTTGGCGCAACAGCGCCAGCACACAGTACTGTGCCGGGACTAACATTCGAGTCAAGCTATCAGCGCAGTAAAATTCAGCGAGTTACACATGACTAACTGTTATCGTTATCGTATCTATAAAACGGAATTGCTTGTCATGAAATGTTCCATAAAGTCAATTACACAATTATCGCATGATTGAAGCTATTGAAAGGAGATAGGAAGGAAAATCCTTTTCAAAGATATACATATTTCATTCTTGAGTAAGTGGCAAGCTGTTGCGTCTCTAGTGTTCAGTGTCATCATATCGCGAAGAGCAAGCAGTCTTGCTAATCACCACGCATTATAACTAAATCAGTCCAGAAAGTTTTCGATCGTTTTTCAACGTTCACGCGAGTTGACGAACGACTCGCTCAGACGAAAAAATACAGTGACCCTGTACACTCAGCGATATTCGTATGTATCCACTTGGAAAACATAATATATGGAAAAAAACTGTAACTGAATCGCAGCGTTCTACAGCTGTGCAAACACAATGCAGGTACTTGCAATTAAAGAGCAGCTAAAGCTTTGGGATAATAACATTTCTAAGATGTTCATTAAAGTTTATGCAAAATATACAAAAAATTATATAAAACCGAAAGAGCCCAACAGAAAATAGCCAGTAGTCATTCAAAGTGTGCTTCTACGTTATACCCGGTTGTAAATACAAAAAATTTGTAAAATAAAAAATGAATATAATTTATAAGTTTTTCAAATAGAAAGTAACTAAGTTTTTATTAACGTGGAAAAGGAAGAAGAATTGGATTTTACTGACATCCAATTTCTTCAGGAGAGCGAAATCCCATCAGAAAAAAAGTCAGAGGAATGGATTAATGATCCTGGGCCTTGTTACGACCCAGCAACTTCAGAAATACACCTGACGTTGTTAAACGCGGTAAACTTCCTCCTACAATGCCTTGCGGAAATTCAACTTTTATTAATAACTCTCAATTCTGTGAAATAAAAAGGAAATAAAATCGTGCAAAATATTATGTGAAAAAGTTGTGTTATATTAAAAATAGCTGTGTAAACATTATTGTAGGTAAAATCTTCAGGCTCAAAACGCACACACATTTCATCATGCCATCCGGCGTCACCTTTCAAATGGTGGCACAGCTCAATGAAGGCTGCTGCCAGATGCCCAGAAGAAATCGAACACTGGGTAGACATTTTACCCACCGTATTACTCGGACTTTGCAACAGCATGAAAGAAGATCTAGATACTTCTCCCACTAAAATGGTTTTTAGAACCACCAGGTTAATGGTTCCTTAATGATAGTAGCAACAGCGAAACGTGCTTATTTATTGTCACCAATATTCGCGAACAAATGCGAAAACTTCTGCCAAAAGAAATTGTTCATCACAACAACAGAACAACTTGTGTCCACAAAGATCTAAGTACCTGCTCGCAAGTTTTCGTGATGGTAAATTTTATCAAAAAGTCGCTCACCCTGCCGTTTATTGGATCCCAGTAGTGGAACCACATGTTCATTTGTACTATACCGCACATGGCCACAATGTATCTACGAACAACATAAACACAAAATACATAAATCACAAGGATCAATGAGAAAGAATTGCTTATAGAGCTATGCCAGCCCGAATGTGGTTGAAAAGTGTCAAATGAACACGGCGCTCTTTTGATGATTTAGCAAGGCATTGTAGAACGAAAACAAATTGTTAATTGATTCCAACCATATGCATCGGTACTATGGGAAAATAGTTGTAGGTCAATGATTTGTTCATATGAGTTAGGCTAAGATTTTTGTATAAAGAAGCGAGGGTGATGGAATAAATTAACATTCTTCCTAGACGACTTGGAATGCCTACATCGGCATCCTTTTCATTTAAAAAACTGTTCACTGCGGCGTTTGCGCTGTATTGGAAATATAGGCAGCTTTTGCATGCACCGGTAATGATAGATTATGATTAAAATGTAAAGGCAACCTTATTTCATGGCGATCCTGCCCACGAGAAGCTTGTTTCACCCCAATTGAATCATTTTTCTGCTGCTGTCTTTACTTTTGACATCTACGTCAAGCGAATCAACATATCAACAGAAAAATTAATGCTGGCATATGTAGTCATCGGTCCATACAGTCCTTCAACACCGCAACCATCTTGTACTGCATCAAATCTGCAACGACTTTCGTCTACCTTACGTCGCTACATAGTAACCAACATTTGCGGCAGCCAAAGCAGCAACACACGTTCTCAAGTGCAAAATCAAATTCGCATTCCACTCCTGCAATGAAAGCTACAGTCCCTGGCCATATTATTAGACCCATGCTGAAAAATGAATATTTCAATGCATTTTTTGTTGTTTCATTGCAAGACTGTTAACTTTCGCTGGAAAAACTTCTAGTTTAATACTTATGGTAACATTTTATGTAATTGTTCATACAGTTACCACGTTCTAATTTAGATGGCAGCAGTTCTGTAATACAAACTTAAAGTGAATAAATAAACGTCAAATACAGTGCAACAGGCTCTATTGTGTAAAATACCTATTTCCATTGCGTGAAATACACAAACATTGCTGAAGTAAGTTCTGTATTGATGCTTTGACTAATTTTTAAGAAAATAGAGTAAAACTCTTGCGACTTGTGATAATTATGTAATTTTCAGAATGGGTAAACGACGTGATTTGTCTCCTACTAGAATTGGCCAAATTGCCGGTATATTGAAAGCTAAAAACATGAGCCAGTATGAAATAGCTAAAATTTTAAATGTCTCACGAGGTTCAGTGAAGCATATAAAGAAAAAGATTGACCTTGGCGAAGATTTAAAGGTCAAACGCAAACGTGCGTCTGGTCGTCCTCGAATAACTTCCGAGAGGACAGATAGAAAAATTCGTGATATATGCATCCGAAATCGAAAATTGGCCTTGAATCTTTTGGAAAAACAGATTACTGAAGCCGGAATACAAGTTTCTGAAAGAACACTACGACGAAGGTTAGCTGGACAAGGTCTTGTCTCCCGAAGACCGGCACGCAAACCTAGGCTCACACCAGCCATGATTACAAAACGTTACAGATGGGCCCAAAAGTATAAGAATTTCACAAAGGATGGCTGGAAAAAAGTAGTTTTACAATATATTTCTATTATAAATTCAATTTTTAAGTAAAATTTGTGACCATTCTCGGTATTTTTAATACGTTACAGGTAAATTTCTCAGATGAATCCATTTTTCAAGTATAGGTCGAAAAGGCTCAGTTTGTTAGGCGTCGATCGAATGAAAAATATAAGAAAGATTGTATTGTTCCAACAATAAAACATCCTCCTTCGGTTATGGTATGGTCTGTTATAAGTATGAAAGGTCCAGGGCCCCTGTACATCGTGGAAGGTACAATGAATTCAGAACAATACGAGAAAGTGTTGGAAAAACAGCTACTTCCAACGATGAAAAAATGGTTCAAAAAACGCGAGAAGCCTATTTTTATGCACGATGGTGCACCGTGCCACCGTTCTAAACGTATATCAACGTACTTAGAGAAGAAAAAAGTCACCGTTCTTGACTGGCCTGAAAATTCTCCAGACAATAACCCTATAAAGAATGTTTGGGACTTTATGAAACGTGAAGTTTCTAAGCATGCTCCTACAGCCAAGCAGGATCTGGTTCGTTTACTCAATGACACCTGGAAAATTAACATAGAGATCAGGAAAAAGATTGAGAATTGCATTGACAGCATGCCTCGTTGTATAGCAGCCGTGTTGGCTGCTAAAGGTGGCCATACAAAATACTGATTTTGACGAAAAATCGTGTTTCATTAACATAAATGCTTGAATCTAATGTAAATCACTACTTTTTGAATAAAACTCATTGTATAATATATGCTTTCTCATAATTTAACTAAAACTGTCTAATAATGACCGCGATGTGTAGTTAAAATGGAAAAAAGGTGATTTTTCAGCATGGGTCTAATAATATGGCCAGGGACTGTATTAGGGCACACCACCAACAGTTTCACATTCGCGCGGATGCTTTCAAAGCGAAGGAACGTGGTAGCGAGTGTCCCTTCTTGGAGGAGTGCTAGTGTCAAGTTGTTCAGGATAGTGAGGTGACGTATCGCCCGCATCGACGAAGTGTTCCACCAAGAGGTTCTCTGATGTTTTCGGATTATGTAATTTACATAAAAAAGTATTTGACTTATATAGTGATAGTAACTCCACGCGTGCGCGAAGTTCAATAACCAAAATTTTCTCCATAGAACATATAAAATATAGTGTGACAATTCTGAGAGAATACGTTAATTGGTACTGGAAAACCAAAAACTATCCAATTAGAAGAAACTGCGTAGTGTTCCTTGAAGAGAAGCTGTGATGAGTGGAATATTGGAATATATTTCATAAATTATAAATTTAAAAAAAAAACAAGTGGGGAAAAAGAGACGTCAAAATGAACCAAGAACGGCCACCCCAACAAGAAGTGAATAAAGACTGTATAATCGCTGCGCGGCAAATTGAGTTGGCAGAGCAACGAATCATCAATGAAGAGCTCAAAAATAGGCTCAACAAACTGCAAACGACATTAGACAAGCTGACGGCCAATCTGACGAAACCACAATTATCAAAAAAATTCGAAGTGCAAACGGAAGCAGAGTGTTTTCCCGACAGTGCCAACGGACAGCGACGAGTCTATGACGGAGACTGACGCGACGGAAAAATAATCGACTGATTCAGAGAGCAGTGATGCCAGATTTGGCGGAAATTCGCTATTCATAGCGGAATTTTCCATAAATGTCGACATAGCGACGCCTATGTTGCATATGTTGCTCATTAATAGCGGAATTCGAATTCACTCGTCTGTAATCTCTTGGTGTTCATCATAGTCAAAATCATATTGACTTAACAAACATATGCCACCTATAATGAGATGCAATAACTATCGACATTTAGAAATTCATGTTGGCAAAACTGAACGGACCAAATGTTTTCGCGGTTAGGTTAACACACTTTGCAAGATGTCACATGTCACACGACACGTTGCTAGTTTGCCCTTAAATTTAATTGCCTAAAGTGTTTGAAAGTGTTATAGCATTATATTTGCAGGTACGTCTAAGGATTTTAATATTATATGTTGCTTTTAACTCCAAGTAAACGTTCTAGCTATGACCCAACAATTAAATTTGAAAGATTTTTTAAAATCTAATCATCCAAAACAATCAACATCCCGACATGAGAATTCTTCTAGATTAATCGAAATTGATACTGAGGAAATGCCTCCAACCAAAAAGAAACATCTGGCGCAAAAGTTCATAGTCAAATGGTTGGATATTCCCCAACTGAAAGGCTGGATACAACCAGTGGAAACCAGTCAGTATAAAGCGAAATGTTCTGCATGTGATGTAGTTTTAGGAACGAAAAAATCCGATTTGCTCAAACATGCGCAGAGCAAAAAACACTGTGCGCAAATAGAAAGTATTTCAAACATGAGGTCGTTAGATCGCATTTTTCAAATGCCTATAGACGAAACTGTCAAAAGACAGAACATAATAGCAGATTTGAGGTATGCGCTGCTGATCGTAGGCCATAATCTTAGTTTTAAAGTTGTAGATCATATTATCGAAATTTCAAAGCTTGTTTTTGTCAATTGTTCACCAGGTGCAATAGGAACCAAATTGAAGCAAAAAAAAAAAAAATGTACACATATAATGAAAAATATTCTTTCACCCGAAATCACACTAGCTTTAACCGAAAAACTGCGTTCTAGAGCTTTCTCGATTTTAATTGATGAGAGCACCGATATTTCAAATTGTAAGCTTCTTTGTGTTCTTGTTAGATATATTGATAATAATTTGCTACAAACAGATTTATTAGATATTATGCGTGTAGGTGCTGATGAAGGATCAGCGAAGGGGTTATATTCTTTGTTCAAAAAATGTATTGCCAAATTTAATATAAACTTATCGAACTGTAATGATATGCATAAACAAATATAAACACATTTGTAAACAATATGCATAACCTAAAACACACTATACGTTCCCATTCATGTGACACTATTAGCTTTTGCACATGTGCACTTTTGGCCCGTGCCATTTTTGATGACCACACACGAGATGGCTTGCCTTTGGCGGCATGGTAATTAATCATACATAAACAATGCATTTGTTTATGCTAAGTGTCGGGAACGTATGTGGATCGATGCATTGAGTCATGTTTGGGTAATTTGATTTGACCCATTTTTAGGGAAGAGAAAGTCAACATGTGACCGAATTTTAGGCAATAAGAAATAGTATTTAAGCCGTAGCATGTAAGAATATTGTACAGTCGATTCTCGATAATTAAAGACTGGAGTGCTAGGCATACTGGCACCTCGTCATATAGAAATTGCAGCACAGGTTGGTATATCCATCCGATGCCATTATTTCGAGCAAGTGCTAACTTGCTCGGCTTAGGTGGTTTTGGTTACTTATCCAATTCTGGTTAGGGCGTTGTAATAACTCTTGTTTCTTTTACATCTTCAATTTGGACCAAATCAACGTAACGTAAATCTCTATAGTATATGGTTGGAGTTAAGCAGTTAAAATTGAATGATAGTTTATAATAGTGCATGAAATGTGAGCAAGCATTGAATTTTGTTTTGACCATTGTTTGTGTGTTGGTGGTTTGCAGATGCATGAACTGTGCAGGGGAGTGGAGCAATAGATTGTCCTTGCCACTCAATTGTGTTTTAATGATTAATTTCGGGGAAAGCACGTTAAATCATACTTATTCTGTACACATATAAATCTATAGATTGAACTACGGATGGAATGATTGGTAAACGATTTTTTTGTTTTCAAGAAATTTTTTGGTCCCAAATATCGGCTAATTTCGAAAAAAACGCCGCCATTTAGTCAATTGTCGTCAAAAAAATTCAATTAATTAATCTATAGCGGCTTCGTTGCTGATAAAAACCCCGTTTTTGTTTTTGTTTTTCAGACGTTCCAGTGAGCATCACGTCCACCATGATTTTTCGATGTAATTTTCAAAAACCTGCAGCAGCCAAACACGCTAAATAACTTCATAAAAAATTTGTATAGATTTTTTTTTACATAAAAATAAATATGCAAAGCTTCAATAAGATATCTCTTTCGTTTCTTAAAAAAATTGGCTATTAAAAAATTTCATTTTTTTAAATGTCCTATTAGACAACACTATAGGTCAGAGGGTAACTATAAGGGCATTTGAAGACAAATTGAAAGTTCAATTTGAAATCGAAAAAAAATATTTACGACATAAACACCTTTCCAATTACAAATGCAATTCGATAGAAACTAAGAATCATTTTATGCAAATTGTTTCGTCAAATTCGTCTAGAGAAATAAGTAATGAGTTCGATCTACACAAAATTAAAAAAACAGCTTGTTTTTAACGTGATAAAAAATATTTTTGTATCATTGTTTATACTGGATAATATTGTAACTGTATGGCATCTATCATCCAAAATGAGGAGAGACGCCACGGCTTATATGATGCGTGTAGAAAAAAACTTATAAGCTGAATTTGATAAAAAGACAAGCTAAAAACGCACGATTACTGGTTCCGGATCAGCAGGTGTATCGTGTCTGATTCTATTAAGAATGATACTAATGTGTGCGTTGGGTGTTGAGAACATTATTTTCGAACAAACAAGAAGACTGATTTGATCAAATGTGGTGGAGGCCTAAAATGGCTCCATGAAACATGTACTATTGCAATGATTGTGAAGGGAAATAGCACACCAAAAAAATCTTAATCAGACAAAATAATATATACTAGCAGAATCCAGCACTCGAGATTCGAGTGCAATGATGCTTTTATTATAACTGACTCTAGAAATTCGATCGAATAATCATCAATCTCGCTTTCACAAATTTAAGTTAATTCAAAAACCTTTTTCCAAAATTTCCTTAAAAACGTGTATTTAAACTTTTAAAGCAGATGTACACTTCTTCTGGCACTCCCAGACTTCTTCAGTGTATAACTAATTCCCTAAGTTCTGTGTTTCTATTTCAATCCCAAACGTTTTACATTTTCATCGCAAAATTTAATCAGCTTAATTGCTCCATTTTCTAAGTTAATATTCATTCTAATCCCTACAGGTACTCTACTATATTTACTCTATCTCTATAGTTTCCCTTATGTAACCTGATATATCCCACTTTTTTCTCCTCCTTCCAGTTTGTCTTGTTCCGTCGATATGCTATTTTTTAGTTGAATACCGCTCTTTGGTACCACTTCGATGTTGTATTTTTTAACATGCGTTTCAAGTCCCTGTGCATATCCGACAATGTTATGAAGAAGTCTGGGTGTGCCAGACGAAATGGTTTTTGAATTTAACTTAAATCATCAATCAATATAAGAAAACGGCAAGCTAAATTTGTTTTTCTATTGTGATTAAATAATGTTTATGAGTTTTAATAGTGTTTAAAAATCTTTATTCAATTATTGGCGCTTCAATGCGTCTCGAACGTATAACAATGCTAAGCGTTTTGCGCATGTCATCATTCGATTTTCACATTCTTGAGATCTACCAAACCGGTTGTTGTAAATAATGTTAGGAAAATCAAACATCGTTTTTAAATCTTGAAAGTTTTCTTCAACTGAAAACGCTTTTTTGTGGAATGGTAGACGACCTTCAGCAAAACAAACTAAAAAAATATGACCAAATATTGATGAAATGTACGTATACATTTGCTTAATGAACGGCGACGCTATACACACGAATGATCCTCAGAAAGAAAGCAATCACACAACACCGAACCAGTGAACGCACAATCCACATGAACGGTATAAAGTGTGAATGAAAATATTCCTAAATGTGGTGAAATTTGATGATTAGCTTCCAAAAAAGAAACTAAAACACTTGCAACAGTCCTAGATATGAACCTGGGACTCCCGCGTGCAAGGGCAAATTGCCACTTCATGCACTAAACAGCCTATAGAAGATGAGGGTTTTTATCTTGGTATTGAAGGCTAGTATACCATGGGTATTTATCGCTGTATGAACGTTCAACGATGTGTATGATTGGTAAGAAAATTTATTTTCAATTTTTTGTCTATATTTTCCGAACAGATTTTCACAAAAAATACAATTCAGCACATCTACAGGATATTCTCTTTCCATTGATGTATTTTTTACGAAAATCAATTCATGTTTACCGCGGCGACGCTAAATACAATACACACGAATGGTCCCCAGAGAGCAAGCTATAACACAACACCGAACCAGTGAACGACTAAATACAATACAACATGAACGGTGTAAAGTGAGAATGAAAATATTGCTAAATGTAGTGAAATTTGATGATTTAATAGCTTCCAAAAATGAAACTAAAACACTTGGACCAGTCCTAGATACGAACCCGGGACTCCCGCGTGCAAGGGCAAAACACTATCGTATGCACTACACAAACAATACACCTTTGGAATTTCTATTTTAATACTGAAGGTTAGTATACCATTCGTATTCAACGCTGTGTGAACGTTCAACGTTGTGTATGTATTAGTAAGAAAATCTATTTTCCTTTTTTTCTCTATATTTTCCGAACAGATTTTCACAAAAAATACAATTCTGCACTTCTACAGGATATTCTCTTTCCATTGATGTATTTTTTATGAAAATCGGTCCAGAAACAACGGCTAAAATGGTACCACAAGATTCATGTTAGCCGTTTAATTATATAGATGGCATCTCTGCCACATAGTGTGGAAGAGATGGCATTTTGAAACTTGTGATATTTTAATTTCTAGATTACTATTTTTCTGAAATAATATCTTAAACTGAAATAATAGTGCATACGAGTAACTTTCCTGCTAAAACTAAAAGATTTGATTATATTGCATTATTTCTTATAAAATTTCATGTATCATGTATGTATCATGAATGGTCAAGTAGGTAACGGCAGATGAATCGTTTTTCTTGTTGTTGCTGGGGAACTGTAGATTGAGGGTGAATATCATTAAAATAACGACTTCTCTTCCGCATTCTGTATCAGTTTTTGTGTTGTTGGTGGAAGCATGTACATGTAGTACATATTTTACACCATATTGCGAAATGGAGTAATTAAGTGAGATGGTTCAATTTGCAATGTGAATTAATTAGTTTCATGAGAAATCGACGTTTGGTTAACACGGCTGGTAGCACAGACTACATGCATATGCTTGCAATTTGTACATTGTCAATTGTGGTGCGTGTGTTTTGATTAAAGTCGTTATAGGGTTGTCGCGAATGGGTTCAGGGGAAATGAATTCATTGTATTAGCATTATACAGAAGTTGACGGAAAAACAAAAACAAAACATCGCATAAACAAGATACGTCCCATAGATGTTACCGTAACAAATGAAGTACATTTACTTGCAACAGTTTATAAGGCATTTTAAGCTTGCTTTAAGCACTCTAATTTGTTCAAAGTATTTGTATCGGCCCACAATAATACTCGGTTAAGAGCACTTTGGTCAGCGTTACACCAAATAATTTTTTCACTGAGGGTTGAATCATTGCATCGTTTCTAAGAAAATTTTCTATAAATGTCGTCTTCCCGCAGTCAGACGGGCTGAATGTCAAAGTGAAGAAATTCAAGTAAGCGCGAGTAAACGGCGGGAATAACTATGACTCTCTTTCTCTCTCGGGATGTAAATGGATCGCCTCCTCGCGGTGCATCCTGGGTAATGCTAAATGATCCAAACCGCAAGGGAAAGTCGCACAGTAGACCTTGTTTTTTGCTGATAGACTTTAGGGGAATCTGTCGTTTCCTCGGCCCCGTAGACACCGCAAGGAAGGAGCTTCCGTTAGGAGGCGTCAATCAGTAGAGATAAAGGGAATCTCTTTGAGATCCTCCACTTTTGCTGGTTGCCTTAAGGGAAGGTGGTCATTCCCTCGGACCTTAGACTACGCATGGAGATGTCACATGGTAGGAACTCGTATATCGAACTTTGCCGACCGACATCAAGGGAGTTTATCCATTTCGAGCTCGAGATGGAGCTCCATGTACGGTAACTGTAGCGAGTACACAGCGATCTCAGCGCGCCAGTTACACCTACCCTAAACACACCTATAAACATTACACCTACCCCAAATATACCCTTACCTAGAGAAATATCCACCAAGTTCATATAAATACTATTAACAACATTGTATCATAATGTTTACATTCACGCCCGAATTAATTATCTTCAGACCCAAAAATCCAATCTAAATGTTTATATTAAACCCACGAAATTCAATCTCCACTATTTAATAAACTTCCGATTCAATCCAATTTGTTTACACAAACTGCACGATCAGCAGAAAACTTAATTGATCTTTGTCCAGCGAGGATTGCTTAGTAAGCAATCTCGTGGGAAACTCTAGATAAGAATTTAGGATAAAAGACCGATGACAGCATCGAAGAGTGGTTATTCAATTAAGTTCAAGTTCGGTTTTGTCTTTTCGGCGCACAGTGGCATTACAGTTAGAATATAAGAAATAAAGTGTTTTAAGTGAAGAATAGTATTGAATAAAAAGTTTCTTTGAATAAAGTGTTTTAATTTAAATTGATTCCGCGAATAGGAATCGATAAAAATTCGTTTTGAATTCAGTGTAAACTGAAAACATAACTGGCGCAGTCGTCCATCTAAGGAGGGAGGAGCCTCTTTAGCAGAACCTAAATATAAAAACGGCTTTGCATTGCCGCCAGGACAGAATATTAAAAGTATTCGTCCTCCAACCGAAGATAATTCGAGTTGGCTAACAAACCAATTAGTTAAAAACTAATTTAAAACAAAAATTCATTTAGAGAAAAATCAATTTGAAATTATTAAACAAAGTTTTGCAAAAGTTCCCAAAAGTCAACTAAGGAAAACTTAGATTGATAATAAAGGAAACAACAAAAAAACAAAACTTAATACAATCGTATCCAGAAAATCTAATAAACCAATAAAGTTCTGATTCCTCATTTTAGAGAAAATCTAAATTTGAGACGGGAACTTTATAATAAAACTCAATAATAATTAACATCAAAACAAAAGTGCAAAATTATCAACAACCGTACACGGAACTAGTCCCATCAACGAACTAAGGAACCCAAGTTCATCAAAATGGCAAATCACGAGCACAACGAAGCTAACGTCGCATTACCCTTCATACTTTCCTTTGAAGAACTGTTAAAGGAAACAAGGCGATTACCAGTATACACAGGAAACAACAGAGAGTACGCTTTAACAACATGGCTGGAAGAAACCGACACCATCTTAAGTTTAGCGCAACCCGGAAACGAACAGTCCTACTTATTTCGAATCGTCCTGCACAAACTCCAAGGTGAAGCAAGAAACACCGTACAAAAAGTTCCAGATCCAACGTGGCCAACAGTGAAAAACATCCTCATAGCAACATTCGGAGTAAACGAAACATACAGCACATTAGTGAACCAAGTACACAAAGTAAGTTGTAAAAGTATAGACGATAGTTATTACATGTTGAATAAAATATTAAATAAATTAGATACTAAGTATCTGCAAGATCCCCACAAACTCTTGCATAACGAATTTAATCCGATTAGAAACGAAAGTCTGATTCTTAATAAATTCAAGTCAATTCTACCCGAGTATAAATCTTACCTCTTAGAAACAAGAAATTGTGAAACCTTAAATCAAGCACACAAAATTCTAAGAGAAATTCAGCAAAACACGGATCCTAATGTATTCAATCTTCAACATAATTCTAGACAAAATCAAAATTCAAATTTTCAAAAACAAAACTATCGGTACCAACAAAATAACTTCCGACAAAACCAAAAACGAACTTTTGATAACAACCGATTTCAAATTCGTCCTAATAACTTTAATCGTCCCAATAATTATAGTCATCCAAATAACTATAATCGTCCAAATAATTATAATCGTCCTAATAACAATTTTAATCGTCCTAACACTTACACTCGCCCGAATTTTAATCGTAACAATGCAAATTTACCTGAACCCATGCAGCTAGATAATTCTGATAGATTTAGACAAAATCCTAGAAATATGGATAACCGTAACTTCGAACCGATGGACGTAAATTTTCATCAAATTGTCTCGGAAACAATCTACCAATAGTAAACCTTACAATAGACAATGAAATAGTCCCTACCCTTATCGATACTGGCGCTTCTATATCTAGCATAGATAGTAAAATTCTTTGCAAAAATCAAAGATTTAACTTAACTAAATCCATATTAGTACACGGCTTAGGTGGTACTTACCACGTAACTGAAAAAATTAAATCAAACATGCCAGATGAGTTTAAACTACCCGATTCTCACAAAATATTATGGAACGTCATGAATTTCAAAATAAAGCTTTCAAAGCAGTAATTGGACAAAACATCTTATATCCCCTAAACGCGAAACTTAACCTCGGAGAAGGAAACATGGAAATTAATAACCAAATCATAAACTTCAATTACGCGATACCCGACGAAATTAATTTTCAAAACAAACTTGAAACGGATAATAATAAAGGAAAATTGTTTAATGGGCTGAACAATGAAGAAGGAACTTCTCTACAAAGAATACTCAGCGAATATGAGGACCTTTTCTTTGTAGAAGGAGAAAACCTCTCCTGCACAACCCAAACAAAACACCAAATTATTACGAAAATTAATAAACCCCTTTATTCTAAAATTTACCGATTTCAACCTGTAAATGAAAAGGAAGTCGAAACACAAATCAACGACATGTTGAGACAAGGGATAATCAAACCGTCAAACTCTCCATATAATGCTCCCATATGGGGCGTACCAAAGAAATTGGACAATTCAGGGAAACAAAAGTGAAGAATCGTGATTGACTATCGTAAGCTGAACGAAGAGACAGTAGACGATAAATTTCCAATCCCCAATATCGATTCAATCTTCGACAAACTTGGAAGAGCACAATATTTCACGTCTTTAGATCTAGCAAAAGGCTTTCACCAGATCGAGATCAACGAAAATGACCGATACAAAACAGCTTTTTCTACACCCCAAGGACATTACGAGTTTAATCGTATGCCTTTCGGATTAAAGAACGCCCCTGCTACATTCCAGCGAATGATTAACGAAGTCCTTCGTGAGTATATAAACAAAATATGCGTAGTATACTTAGACGATATCCTAATATTTGCCACATCACTCCAAGAAATGGAGATAAATACCAGAAAAATATTCGACACTCTACGACGATATAAACTTAAAGTACAATCAGATAAGTGTAATTTCTTTGCAAAACACACAGAATATTTAGGTCATACATTAACAGTCGATGGAATAAAACCTAATCCTGGAAAAATCGAAGTAATTAAAAGTCTGAAAGTCCCTAAACAACAACTGAAATAAAATCATTCCTCGGTATGACAGGATTTTACCGAAAGTTTATGAACAATTATGCAAAAATTGCATCACCCCTAACAGATGCTTTGAAAAAGTCAAACAAAATAAACCCAGAAGATCCCAAATACTTCATATCTTTCGAAAAATTGAAAGATCTACTAACCAACTACCCTATTCTCAGATACCCAGATTTCAAACAAAAGTTTGTCCTTACTACCGACGCTTCAAACAAAGCCATTGGTGCAGTCCTTTCGCAAAATGGACATCCCATCTCTTTTGCCAGCAGAACTCTAAACGAGCATGAACGTAATTATTCGACAATAGAAAAGGAACTATTATCTATTGTCTGGGCAACTCAATACTTTCGTCCCTATTTATATGGTGTCAAATTCGACATTAAAACGGATCACAGACCCCTTGTTTGGTTAAGTAACCTAAAAGAGCCAAATTCAAAGCTGCAACGTTGGAAAATAAAATTAAACGAATATAATTTTGACATTCAATACGTACAGGGAAAGGATAACAAAGTCGCAGATTTCTTGAGCCGAATAAATGCTGACAATTGTGAAATTAATGTTTTAACCGGAAACAGTTTGGAAAACAATGCAGACGCAATATACGTATCAGATACCGAAAACGCCACCATTCACTCAGGATACGAGGATCAAAACGATCTAATCCCCATCAAAGAAGCTATAGTAAAAATCTACAAAACTCAAATAATAATCTGTAAAGTAAAACAAAAGGAAATTAAAACTATTAACAAGAAAAGGAAAATATTTATCGAAGAGTCCGAAATAAATAACGAAAATAAGTTAATTAACATGCTCAGAGGTTATATTCCAGAAAAAGGTCAAATAGGAATATATTGCGAACTTAACGATAATCTTTGGAATAAAGTACAGTTAACCATAGTAAAATTATACTCTAACAACAAGAACCTAAAATTCATGAAATGTACACACCACGTAACCGACATTCTAGATGAAGAACAATGTTTCGAAATAATCCGAAAAATCCACGAACAAAGTAATCACAGAGGAATAATGGAAAATTACTTGGAAATAAAAAGCAAATACTATTTCAACGGCATCCTCAAATTAATAACAAAATTTATTAACAACTGTGAAATTTGCAATTTAACAAAATACGACCGTAAACCCTTAAAACCTGAGTTTAAAATAACTCAAACCCCATCAGATATTAACGAGATAGTGCATATAGATATATTTTTCATCAGTAAACGACAATTTTTCACAGCAATCGATAAGTTCTCTAAACATCTATACGCGAAAGAAACAACAGATAAAAATGCAATTACCTTCATACAACTTATTCGAGAAAGAAATGCTATATTAGGAAAACCCAAAACCTACGTTGCAGATAATGAATTTAATACAGTTAATGTCAGAGACTATTTTAGAAAAGAAAACATCGAATTTCATTTTACATCCCCGAAATCTCACACCGGAAATTCAGACATGAGCAGATGTCATAGTACACTTCTCGAACAGATAAGAGTATTATCCTTAACAGAACCAGAATTAAGCATCGTAGAACAAGTCCTAAAAGCGACAGAATATTATAATCAAGCAATACACACCTCAAGTTTAGAAAAACCAATTGATGTTCAATACGGAAAAATCGACAAAAGCAAATTAAACAAGTTACTAACGAATAAAAAGCTAAAATGGATTGAATATCAAAACAAAAATAGAGAAAAATAACCAAAAATTAATGACGATAAAATATATATTAAAAATTACGAAAATGAGAGACAAAAAGAAAAACCCAAGTATAGAAAAATCGAAATAACGAAAGACAATTTAGGAAATGTATTCCAGAAAACTAAAAATAATAAATATCCAGTTAAAAAAAATCCAAGGAGAATTAAACGAATAAAGAGATTTACAAATAAAACGGCAAATATAATTCAACCATTGCAAACAGAAGAAACCGTACTTTCACATGAACAAACGTTAATAATAGAAAACGCATTACACAACGGACCCCCTAATGAAATTTTAACATCAAAATTTAATTTAACCATATATAGAAGTGACATGAAAACTTTAGAAAACGACAGATGGATAAACGACCAAATAATAAATTTCTATCTTAACCTAATTTCTGAGCGCAGTAAAGAATCCAAAACTTTACCTAAAATACATTGCATGAGTACATTTTTTATGCAAACCCTTTCCACATCAGGATTCAGTGCAGTAAAACGATGGACACGTAAATTAATATATTTTCATTCGACATTCTCCTAATTACGATACACTTAAACAATAACCATTGGACATTAGCAGCAATTAACTTCAGAAATAAAACAATTAAATACTATGACTCATTAGGTAGCACAAATAGTACAATACTAGAAAAGCTTGGAAAATATTTGAAAAACGAATCGTGTGATAAATTAAAACAACGCCTAAACGAATCATTCATTTTAGAAAACGTTAGAAATACACCCCAGCAAGATAATAATAATGATTGCGGAATATTTTTATGCACCATTGCAGAATACCTTTCAATAAACAATAATTTAAGTTTCTCACAAAAAAACATACCCTATCTTAGACAGAAAATTATAATAGAAATAATGCAAGGAAAACTACTTCCCTAGAAAATAAACTATACACTTCTCTCTTTCAGATCCTTACACTCAAAACATTCTTGATAGTAATATTATTAGCAGTATTCATTCCAACAACAGTCAAAGCAGAAATTACCATAGAAAATGTAGAATCAGAATCAGGTATCATTCTAATAAAAAAGGACCCAGTAAAGATAATTCAAGGAACTAAACGCATATACCATAAAATAGACCTTCAACAGTATGAACACGCTTTAAATCAAATATCTAATGAAATTGAAAATAACCCACATAGTACAGAAACAATTAAAACTATACGCGGCGAATTAAAACTACTTCATTTCAATAATCCCCTTAACAACAACAAAAACACGAATTTAATACACAGAAATAAACGCGGACTAATAAACCCTATCGGAACAGCATATAAATGGCTATTTGGCTCAATGGACAATAATGATTTTGAAGAAATAACTGAACACCTAGATAGAAAATAGAAAACAGTAATAAACAAATAAAAATTAATAACGCATTTCAAAATAATTTCAATAATATTGCTTTAAACATAAATCAAACTAACAAACTCCACCTACAACTCGTAAAAGAAATAAATAATACAACTAAACAAACCAATAAATTATTAATTAATATGCAACTAAACCATAATTTAGAATTAATTAAAGATGAACTTGAAAAAATAATAGACAATGTAAATTCGGCTAGAACTGGAATTATGTCAAGATCAATACTTACACACGATGAAATCGAGGAATTTAATTTAACACTTGACGAATTAAAAGAAATAAATATAAACGTATTTATTAAGGAAAGTACTATAATTTTTGTAATCAACATACCTATTCTTACGCAACCTATATTATCATATTATGTAACAAAAATACCTAATAAAAATTCTGAAACTTTAAATATTAACATAAGAAGTATTATATCATGGAGAATATTTTGAACAAGAAAAATATGTAAAATATCTAAATAATAAACTAGAATGTAAAAACACTAAATGTATTATAAAATTTAGTAAAAACACATTTGTAACGGAAATTGAAAAAGGATTACTTGTAGTTGTAAATATTGCAGAAACGGTAAAACATAATTGTAACGAAAATACATACCCATTACAAGGCACATATGTCATTAGATTTAGCAACTGTAAACTAGAAGTATTAAGAAAAACATTTACAAATAAGATAAAAGAATTTCAACAAATCCTTACCTTAAACCCAATACAAAACAATGCTGGTTATATAGCAGAACCAAATTTTGAACACATACAAGTGGAAAACATGAAAAATTTAAATAAAATAGAAGAAATAAAATATGTAACTACTAGAAATACCATTACAATCGGAGCCATCTTAACAATAACAATAATTATACTTAAATCACTTTTTATCCTATATATCTATTGTAAAAATCATAAATCATATAAAATCAGTGTAAAAAGTAATAAACCAGAGGAAATTGAATTACCAACAATAAGCATTGTTGAGAATAACAATAAACTTAAGGAGGGAGGAGTTACACCTACCCTAGACACACCTATAAACATTACACCTACCCCAAATATACTCTTACCTAGAGAAATATCCACCAAGTTCATATAAATCCTATTAACAACATTGTATCATAATGTGTCCCTGGGCCAGCCCATTGCTACTCAAGCAAAAGAAGAACTCCGAATGGCGCCCTTGTGGAGACTACCGTCGTCTCAATGCGGTTACCGTGCCAGACCGATATCCGGTGCCGCATATTCACGACATAACACACCAATTAGCGGGAAGAAAGGTATTTTCTACGATCGACCTTACTAAAGCATACCACCAAATCCCTCTGGCGCAAGAAGACATCCCAAAAACGGCAGTCATAACACCTTTTGGGCTATTCGAAATTACGGTTATGACCTTCGGACTGCGAAACGCTGCTCAGACGTTCCAACGGGTTCTGGACACCATTTTACGAAACTTTCACTTTGCGGTAGCATATCTTGACGATATCTTAATTGCGTCAACGTCAATCGAGGAGCATAAAATTCATTTGCGCTTAGTGTTCGATAGACTCAACAAAAGCGGGCTAAAAATAAATCCCTCGAAGTGTATTTTTGGCGTCAACGAAATCGAGTACCTTGGGCACAAGATTACTCCCGAAGGAGTAAGTCCACTAAAGCATAAAGTAGAAGCAATACTAAACTTCAATAAGCCGACCACCATCCTCGAACTCAGAAGATACTTAGGAATAGTAAACTTTTATAGAAGGTTCCTGAGGCACGCAGCATCGACTTTAGCTCCGCTCAATAAATTCTTAGTTGAGAGCCGCAAAAACGATAAACGAAAAATCGAGTGGACCAACGAGGCCAACGAAGCCTTCGAAAAAAGCAAGAAAATGATAGCCGAAACGACTTTGTTCTCACATCCAGCCGCCGATGCGCCATTAGCGCTTTCAACCGATGCCTCTGATACCGCGGCGGGAGCTGAGCTTGAACAATATCAGAATGGATATTAGCAACCACTAGCCTTCTTTTCAAAAAATTTGGCACGGCGGAACAGCGATACAGCACTTACGACCGGAAACTGTTAGCAATCTACTTGACCATCAATAACTTTCGTCATTTACACGAGGGACGAAACTTTGTCATCCGGACAGATCACAAACCTCTCACATTTGCTTTCCAGCAAAAATCGGAAAAAGCCTCCCCACGACAATGTAGACAGCTACAATTCATCTCACAGTTTTCTACGGAGATAATGCATATCGCGGGAGACTTAAACGTGGTGGCAGACACATTATCGCGCGTAAACGAAATCGTAATGCCAGTAGCGATACAATACAATGAAATCGCCAAAGCCCAAAAAACGACGAAGAGCTGAAACGACTGCTGCAAACAACTTCCACATTGAAGTTGCAACAATTACATATCGGACCATCAAAAACTCCATTGTTCTGCGACATATCGACAGCGAATATTAGACCGTATATTCCAAAAGCATTCAGAAGACGGATCTTCGATATATTTCATCAACCCTCTCATCCTGGAGGACGAGCTACCAGTAAGCAGATCCGAGCGAAATACGTGTGGCCAAAGATCGACAAAGATATCACCGAATGGGCGAAAAATTGTCTCCAGTGCCAACGAGCAAAAGTAAGTCGACACGTTAAAAACGTGCCTCAACATTTCCATCAAAGCGCACGCTTCGAACATGTACACATGGATATTGTTGGACCACTACCACCATCAGACGGCAAGCGTTATATCCTGACGATAATAGACCGATTTACGCGTTGGCCGGAAGCCGTACCTATTGAGAACATCACAGCGGACACGGTGGCAACCGCCTTTTATACAAACTGGATAGCAAGATTTGGATCACCGTTCACCATCACGACAGATCAAGGGTCACAGTTTGAATCTTCGTTGTTCAAAGCGTTAGCAAACTTAACGGGATGCAAACGCACAAGAACATCTCCGTACCATCCAGCTGCCAACGGAATGGTAGAACGTTGGCACAGGTCATTAAAGACAGCGTTAAAGTGCCAGGAGACAGAACGGTGGACGGAAGTGTTACCAACAGTCTTGTTGGGCCTTCGAACTGCCATAAAAGCCGATCTCAAAAGTTCACCAGCTGAAATGGTTTACGGAACCACACTGCGCATTCCCGGTGAGCTATGGTTGGATAAGAAGATGCCAAACGATCCACAGATATTTATCGAAAAATTCCGAAAGGACATGCAACGACTACGAGCCTCACCAGTCGAGCATCATCGAGCAGAGAAGATGTTTGTCTTCAAAGACTTGTATACTTGCTCCCACGTATTCCTTCGTGAAGAGGGGAAAAGTCGTTCCAGCAGCTGTATACCGGACCTCACGAGGTCATCAAAATGTTAAATGACAACGTTTTCGTCATCTCCCTCAACGGCAGATATGTCGCTATCAACACCGAACGGCTTAAATCAGCTAACATTGTCCGAAATGACGATGACGACGATTTCACCGCTGCACCATCGCTAAGGACATACCAAAAACCTAAAACGTAACGAGTGCAATTCCACGACAACCCATCAACATCTGACAGTTGATCAGCTGACCGCGCGAAACAACTCTCAAATGTATGGTTATCTGGAGGGGGATCCTGTAGCGACTACACAGCGATCTCAGCGCGCCTGCTTGTGGAGCATGGTGATTGGCAACATAAAGATTATTTCGTCCTGTTCAATCACTACCGCCGCCGCGGACACACGCGAGCCTGATTATTTATTTAAGAAATCTGTAAACTTGTACATGCCCTTCCGTCAAACTTGTAACTCTCCCCGCTCACTTTTGTTTTATTGTTTATTATTGTCATCAGTCAGTTCTGTTCTTTTCCTGATAATAAAAATTAAGTAAACGTGCGATAAGATTCGGCTTCTGTTATCTACAATGGTAAAGCGTAAAACACTTTCATATGAAGACAAAATTAAAGTTATTAACAAGCTATGATCACCCGCGTGGAAAAGTGGTATAAATTGCAGGAAGGCTACACAGTAAAGTCATAATTGAAATTTCTAGCGTACATACTGCCAGGAATTCGGCGTTGTGGAATATCTGAGGATACTTACAACAGTAAGAGGTGGTGAGTAAATTATTTATATATATATTATTCCTAATTAACTTTACTTTCCTGTTACAGATAAAAAACAATTTTGTAAATCGCAGCCCGATAAAGGTCTACTTTGCAGCTGGTGTAAGCTAGCTTAGGGTTCACCATCTTACGTTTTCAAATTGTTTCAGTGCGAATATATAAAGAACTTTGAAAATGGTAGGTAATACAACTAAGTTTGATAGCTGAGGTTTACTATCAATTTTTCTTCTCAGAAAACTGTGGCACTTTTAGACAACATTTGCAACTATACCCCTGATCAACATGTTGCGCTTGCTACATTGGACGTAGGTAAAAAATACAGAATTAAAAGTTTTCGATAGATAACCACACAGTATGGAGCACGCATCACTGTCCATTGGTGGACGGAACCCACTGTTTTCTTCCGCCAAGATTCTCGGGGAAATTAAAAAAACAACGTCAGGTTGAGGAGCTGATCGAGATCACAAATTACAATCTCATATTCGAGGGTAAAGACGACACAAGGGGTGGTTATTTCAAAATAAAATTTGTTCAAGATTAGCAACGATGAATAAAAAGCATTTTTTGTCATATAACATTCTTTTTATTTCCAATTCACTTTTTCCATATCACAATTTTTGTATAATGCTAATCCAATGATAATTCCCATTCACACTAAATTCTTTCCACATGATACCCTTCAGAGTTCGGTTGAATCTATCGACAATTGACGCTTTTAACGCGCTGAATGTAGAATAATGGTTTATTTCATAGTTGTTCATTATCCGATGAAATGTTTTATTGAAAAATTCTTTTCCATCATCGGTTTGTAGATTTCGGGGTATACGTCTCTGTTTGAGAACTGATTCCATAGCTTAGCCACATCACATGAAATTTTTACTTTTGACGGGGAGAGCCCAAGCGTACTTGGAAAATGTATCAATTATTGTCAATAGAAATTTGTAACCGCGATTTTCAGATGCATATGCACTCATATCAACCAGATCTGCCTGCCTGCCTGCCTTCTACTCATCTTGAAAAATGTATAAATAAAAGTTCTGTAATAGCTTTTATAAGAAGTTCTTCTTTTCCAAACACAAAAAGATGCTGCACTTTAAACACCCGTTTACAATGATGATGGCAGGCCCGTCTGGCTGCGGGAAGACGACATTTATAGAAAATCTTCTTAGAAACGATGCAATGATTCAACCATCAGTGAAGAAAATTATTTGGTGTAACGCTGAACAAAGTGCTATACCACGGCAAGCGCCATTTGAAAATATCGAATATTTGAACTCTATTCCTGAGGAATTTCCAAATAGCAAGAATCAACCAATCCTAATTGTACTGGACGATATGATGTTAAATGCTTTTTCAAGGCAAGTATGTGAGTTGTTTACGAAAGGTTCCCATCATCGCAACCTCTCTGTTGTTCTTGTGACTCAGAATGTTTTTCATCAGGGGAAATTTTGTCGAGATATATCGCTAAACTGCAAATATCTAGTGTGTTTCAAGAATCCCAGAGACAAAACGCAATTTCAGCATTTGGCTAAACAGGTATATCCTGAGAACAGTTCGGAGCTTATGAGAATATATAAAGAAATCACAATGGCCCCCCACAGTTATTTATTAATAGACCTAACTCAAGATACTAAAGACACATTACGGTTTCGTACTGACGTATTTAAGGGGGAGATACCTGTAAAATTTTGAAGAAAAAAAAAATTTTTAGTATGATCCTTCAAGAATATGTCACTAAATTTTTAGAATGTGATTTGAAGTATTTCTCATATTATAGCGTATCAACCGTGACGCCTCTCATTTGTGTTCGAGCGCTGACGGAGGTATAGTAAGTGGTCGGCCCTCTTTACCTGCTTCCCTTGCCTTTTAGTTCTTGTATTGTTGAAAATTTGAATGGGTAGATGTTTCAAGATACTTATATTGTAAAATTCCAAGTAAAAGAAAGTTATATCGGACAGATCCGGTGTTGCTGTTAGTTTTGTTCCGTTTAGTTTTGGAGGTCATTCTGTGCGGAACGATATCGGAAACTAAAAAAAATGAGTGCATATCCTAAAGGATCGAAAGACGTTCCAACTCGGTCAGGACGTCCGAGAAAACGTACATTTTGTCGAAATCAGTTTTCCAAAAGTGATGAAAACGTGCAATCGAGTGCAAGTGCTAGAAAATTATCAGCTTCTACGAGTGAGGACATTCACTACAATCCGATGCATTGCTACAGATTTATTGAGTTTTTTACGGTGTTCTCTACATTCGGAGATCCAAAAGTATGTGCTGCCGATATTTGAAGATTTATCCCAAGATGAATAGCTCGAAAGATGTTGAGGTGGTCACACACAAAACGCGAATGAAAGTTTCAACTCGACCATTTGGCGTCTCGCTCCAAAAAATCTGCATTCGGGTTCAAAAATCATTGCAATAGTTTCATATATTGCAGCTGGAGTGTTCAATGAAGGATATTCATGTATTCTGCAAATAATGAACAGTTTGGATATAATTGTTGGCCGACAATGCAAATCGTACGCCGATAAAATTGATGAGCAGAGAGTGACGCGAGAGAATCGGCGCAGCTCGTTAGCCACTAGAGAAGCTCGTCAAGCACGTCTTCAGGAACTTGCCGAACAAAATGAGTTCTACAAGACTACAGAAGGACCAGTATATGGCGCTGGCATCGCTGATTAATCGGTAAGTCACTATAATCATTTAATCTTCCTGTATTTAAACTTTAAACGCGTTTTTATCAAAACCGTATTTTTCAAATTGGCTGCCACGATAACTCAAAAAGTTATTGACCGATCTTCCAAAAATTTTGCGCATATCTTTTTAATAGCATTATTCACCATATGAACCTACATGTTTTTGAAAATTTGTTGAAAAAATAATTTTATCGTAGCAAAACTATCGAAAAATTCGGTGAAAAATTCATTTTATTTTTGTCAAGTCTTTTATTCCGCAAAAAAAAATTTCTTCATTTTTTTAGGTTCATCTGGATAGCATGACAATAATAAACATGCAAAATTTTGGTTTTTATTTTCAGATCAATAGAACCGAGGCTACAATGGCAGCCGATTGAGACGTCGCACTGCGACCCTTCCGGAAGAAGTCAGTGTACATCCGCCATTTTTAATCAAAATAAAATAAAAATTTGTTTTTGTATTACTTAAATGTATAAATAAATCAGATGTTAATTTTCAAAAACCTCAAATAAATCTTTCATTAAAAAAATTTTAATGAAAATTAAGTAAAATTTGGGTATTTACAGGTATTTCCCCCTTTATTAGAAGATTCGTAACGTGTTATTGCTCTTCGGACAGTTTGAAAGAACACAATGGTATCACGAATGAAACGATTGAGGGACACCAAGCATATGCTGTACGTACTTAAAGGTGCTGGACCTTGTATGAGAAATGCTGTACTTAAGACAGCCGATCCGGACGTAATTAAAACTCTTTGTGAAATCACAGTAAATACGCTGAAAGGAAATCATTTGTCTAGAAGAAAAATATTCTCCCGGCTTTGTAAATATAAAAAGAGTATGCGTAAGCTAGCGGAGGCTAAACGATCCGTTTCACGTCAACGTAAAGTGTTAATTCAACAAGGCGGATTTTTACCCGTATTGCTAGGAAGTGTACTTTCAGGTGTTATAGGATCACTAATTGAGAAACATGTATAGAAACGACGGACTTAAAAAAATGCTTTTGTTGTCGCCAGAGGTCTATGAAAACTTGAAGCAGAGACAATTGAATGTTCTGGTACCCAATCTCTGTTTGACAAAGCTATAAATAAGATATTGAAAACTAAAAATCTTGGAGTTAAAGAAAAGTGGTACTTGTACAGAAATGAACTTATGATATTTTTAAATTCATACCGCATTTTTAGAAAAGAAAGGTTTACCGATTGAGCAAGCAAATAAGCAGCAGTATAAGAATTTGCGAGATAATACCACTCAGACGAGATTCGTTTTCACAGAAGAAAGACCTACGCAAACTTCACCCGATCGTATGGAAGGAATATTTGAGTCATTAAATGAGGTGAGTCCCCCAAGACAGGTATTAACATCCAGCGCTAAACGCCGATTATCAGCGAGCGGAATACCGAAAACTCTTAAGCCACCATCGAAATTCTGGAAAAGGACTAGAGATGTAGATGATAGACCAGACAAAGACTATAGGATAATTACCGACGATGATGGAATAACTCAGTACACAGTTCCAAAGAATATGAGTATTGCGGATATCAATGATGTTTAAAATGAAGGTATTATCGATCATGACGCTGATAATGATGATGTTGACGAAGGCGCTGCTGTTAGTAGCGACAAGGGGCTAGAGCAGATCAATACACCTTCTGTACATTCTAAATTAAGGCCCTCACGCCTGAATCCACAGCAATACGAACTTGCTTTTCCGATAAGGAAAGCAACGCGACAAAGCGAACGACTTAAGGATAAGACGGAGCGTAGTTCCAGTGTGCCAAATTTAAATTGAGAGAGAATTTAAAAAAGAAAACAAAATGCCTATGACTATAACGGATATAGAATTCTACGTGTGCATTTGAAGCAACAGCTCTCTGGACATTTATCCTGTCATCATTAGAAAACATATTACCGAGTACGTGCAAGTTTACTGGCAATTGGAGTGTGGGTGTAACGAAGATCGCTCTAACAAAAAGTAAAAATCTGAAAAGTGAAAGAGGTAGGAGCGGTATTTCTAAACGGTCTATACCTTCTGAAGCAGGTACAGATGTAAACGATCCCAAAGTACCACGACCTTTGCAGTTTCCGAAAGAATTAAGGGGGTATTCTTAATTAGAATTTTCCAAAAAAATCGATTTTGAGTTTTGATAGCAAATTTTGATTCTGATAGCAAATAGTCTTAAGAATGTTGTGTCAAAATTTCAGATCGATGCGAGCATTTTTCTAATAGTTATGCTCGATTGAAGCGAGCGCGCTCCGCACACGAAAATTCACGTATTTTGTACATATTCGCGCAGCTGCTCTGTCCTTTCTTTTAGCTCTATATTTATGAACAGATGGCTGTGAGATACAATACAATAAGTATAATAGTACTGTTATATTGAATTCCAGAGCATAAACTTGCCTAACTTGTATTTTCAAAGCTGTTAGTCTCACTGTGATCGTCAGATTGAAACCATCTTTTCCTCACGCGCTTGATAAAAATGAAACGCCAACGGGATAACAAAGGTTGTAGATCAAACCAAACGCGTAAAAATAGGACAAAAAAGCGAAAGTTTTCAGGAAATCAATATTCTTTTGATGAAGATAAAGAAGCTACTAGTAAATCGGCCGAAAAACTTCAGAAAACCTCGCAAAAAATCAAAGATAGACGTGAAATGTGAAAAACCATCAAGTTATTGCATTTTGAATTTTTTCATGATTTTTTCTGAGTTACAAAAATATGTGAAATGTAAAGAGTGTGATGGTGATTTATCATTTAGCCAATATGGACAGCGAGGAATTGGTTTTAAATTATGTGTAAGTTGTACAAATTGTGGCGATAAATACATCGATTCAAGTCCTACAGTGACAAACGGTTACGAAATCAACCGTAGATTTGTTTTTGTGATGAGATTGCTTGGTATTGGATTGCGCGGTATAAATTTGTTTTGTGGTTTGATGACTATAGGAAATACATTTAGTATCTGCGGTTATTATAATATTGTGGAACATATTAGTATAGCGTCAAAAAGTGTTTTTCGCGTTGTGCAAAATCGAGCTTGTGACGAAGAAAAGCGCTTGAATTTCGAAAGAAAAAAACTGAAAGATCTTGATGTTAGTGGTGGTGGTTCTTGGGCAATACGAGGATTCACTTCTCTTGTTGGAATCGTATCTTTGATTGGACTTTATAGTGGTAAAGTTTTAGATGTGAATGTGCGCACGAGTTATTGCAAAGCTTGTGCTGCTTGGAAAGGGAAAGAAAATACTGTCGAGTATCAAGCTTGGTATGATAAACATGAAGATAATTGTTGCGCAAACCATGAAGGAAGTGCCGGAAAAATGGAGGTCGATGGTGTTGTGGAAATGTTTCTTCGGTCTGAAGAATTATTTAATGTGCGATATGGCTCTTACATTGGAGACGGTGACAGTAAAACGTTCAAAACGCTGCTCGATGTTCATCCATACGGTGAAGACTTCCTTGTTAAAAAAATAGAGTGCGTTTTACATGTCAAAAAAAGAGTATATAAACGAGCAGCAGAAGGCAAAAAAAACTGACTCAAAAAAAAATGTTAAAAGAGGCTGAAAAAAAAGCTGCAGAAACTACAAGTCAAGGGAAGACAAAAAAACAGCCACCCAAACAGAAACAAGATCCTGCTCTAAAGACTGCTGATTTAACAAATAAGTTAATGAAAGAACTGTCGACCTACTATGGTCTAGCCATCTTGCGCAATAAAAATTCAGTTGAGGATATGCGCAAAGCTATCTGGGCAATATACCATCACAAAATTTCAACTGACTCTGAACCACGGCATGAGAACTGCCCTTCGGGTAAAGACTCTTCGTGTAAATATAATCTGTGTGCCGAAAAATCTAAATATAAACATAAACCTCCACTTTCTCAAGAAGCTCAAGAAATCTTGAAGCCAATATTTGAAGATTTAACTCAATATGAATTACTAGAACGATGCTTAGGAGGTCTCACCCAAAACAATAATGAAAGCTTCAATAGTTGCGTATGGTCGATCGCTCCAAAACATATGTTTTCTGGTGGAAAAATTGTTGAAATTGCAACCCACATTGCAGCTTGTGTTTTTAATGAAGGATTTGCTCCAGTCTTGAAGATTATGGAGGTCATGGGTATCCCAATTGGCCCCATTGCTTTGAAATACGCTAGCACTCGCGATGACCAACGTATTTACAAAGCGAATCGCGAAAGCACTGGATCTTCAAAGGAAGCCACAACAAAGAGGAGAGACGCCAAATCACGTGAAAATGAGATGTACGAAGAGACTGAAGGCATTTTATATGGAGCTGGCATTGCTGATTAGACGTAAGCTCATTTTTTTCATACTTTTTCCTAAAAAAAAAAACTTTAAATGCGTTTTTCTCAAAATGACTTTTTTCAATGTGGTAACCAACATTTCTCGAAATCTACTCGACCGATTGCTCTCAAATTTTAACCACATATTCTACACGTACATGGCTATCCTGTGAACCTTTAGATCGGAAAAATATTGAATATAAGTACCTTTTCTTACCTAAAAATCACCGAAAAAAAGCGTTTTTTGAGACACTTACATTCAAACACTTGCAATTTTTCCCCCTTCAATATATCATCATGATTGAGGTTCACATGATAGCCACGATGACAATGAATAACTACGTTTTTGAATTTTTTGTTTCAGAGCAATTCCCGCTTCGGAAACGTGGTTACCGTTTTGCTTTACGATTTTTGGACGCTCATACGAAAGCCGCCATTTTGCATAAAATAATAATAATAATTAAATAAAAAAATTTTTTACAATACTTTAAGCGTGTATTTACTAAACCCAAAAAAAATTAGAGCCATACCTGCTTCCACTTCCTCATAAAAAATCCACAAAAATAGCTCTCTAAAATAGGGTTCTAATTAAGAATACCCCCTTAAGAACCATGATTGTTCAAGTTGTTGTACTGAAAAAATACCTTGTTCGTTTTAAATGGGAAACTAATGATTTGCAAAAATTATACCATGAGGGAAACGACATGAATTTTCAACATATCTTTCGTCGTTTTTCTTAGCAATTAGACCTAACTATTATAGCTTTTACCTGGCCGAAATTATGCGATTGTATCGAAGAAGACAGAGACGAAAAGACAAACTTAGACATAAGCAATGTTAAAGAAAAAGGAGGAAATTTTTGCATACACATATATCAGTCCGGAAAGTTCGCTGAAAAAGTTTATTTAAAATTTAATGTAAAATTCGAAACAATCAGAGACTTTATAAATTATATAATTGGGCAGATTCCAAGAAAGAAACGAAACCATACCAAACTATTACATATGATTGATCGATATATTTTTTCGGCAAATAGTCTAAAGAAGAAGCGAGATAAAGAAGCGGGTGTTGAAACGACCACCAACACTTTTCATCTAAAAGATTAGGGCGTGAAGCTTAATGTAGAGCTACCTATTCCGTCACCGATTAACATTACAGATTTCATTGCTCTGTTACTAGGCGGAATTGAATTCAATGATGAAGAGTTGCTTGGTAGAGCAAAGTCAATAGGTATCACAACATTTCAGCTACGAAAGTAGATGTTTAACAAAATCGCCTCGGCAATTCGAGGGTCTAAAACTCGTGCCGCTAAAGAGTGTGACACTGTAATATCACCCGATGCTTGGATGAAAACTGATTCCCTACAAAAAAGCTGATGGATATGGTTTAAAAATTGAAACTGAACATGGTCCTGAACATGTGGTTAAGTGTAAAGGCATAACTCTTAATTTCGAAAACTCAATAGTTGTAAATTTCGAATGTTTAAAATCTTTAGTTTTGGAAGATGATTTACCTGATGGCGTACAGAACCCGAAAAAAAACTCCTGAGATTTACTTTTGACAAAAGAGTTATGTCGGATGAATAGTTCTCGTATCCTTATGGTTTTAAAAGATGTAGACCAAACAATTATGGTAGCATTTAAAAAATTTGTTTAAAGAATAAATATTATCCATTTTTATTGTATGAAATTTTATATTTGCACTTTATAGTTTAGATATTCTTATCGTGTAAATAATTTGTTAAGTGCTGTTTGTCTTGTTATGAAATTAAGTAATTACTTTTAGATCATATGATGAAATTCGAATAGTTGTTGAAATAAAATATAAGTACCATTACTCTAAACATTTCTTTCATTTCATTACTAGTTTTGCAACCATCAGATATGGCACATATTATTGTAGACATCCAGTTTGTGTGTGTGGAAATAACGGTCAATATTTTGCGAAAGAGCTTGCTGTCCTACAATTCGGATCACTTATACCATCAATGTATCATCTTTCACCACCGTATCCACACCAGGAGTTATCTTTAAAGGGATGCAAACAGAACGACTTTGACGTGGATAACATTAACGGTTTGCACTGGAATGATGGTAATATCAATTGAGGCACAGTTTTACAAAAGAGTACTGTTCGAAAAAGCTGAATTTTCGGGAATCAAAAACAACAACAATTATACTCTTGGCATTTTCATTTTTGAAAAATTGAATTGTTGCTAAATTATCTGGAATGTAGTGAGATTGCATTTATCTATCAAATTGATTCAATTACCTGTTCCATCATATGGGAAGTTAACTATGAAATTGGGGAGGTTTCGCAAAACGGTATACATCCGATTTCTATACCGTTTTGCAAAACCATTTCCACCGTAACCCAAGAGATGGGTTTTCTATTGATGCTATTTGATTTAATTTAATTTAAATCTCACTGTTCTGTGATGTTGTTGACACATTGGTATCAATTTTATTTATAGGAAAAGGATATAAAATATGTAAAATTTTGAAAAAACTTCATGCTTTTAAGGCGGGATCGTCCCGTTTCGACAAACCGGAACGTGACCATTCGATTCCTCGTGAAATTTTACATGAAAATCGATATCAAACTCGATTTTTTCGATTTTGGCGCTTATACCCTTTTGCAAAACTGTGCCTCAATACCACTAGTGTGGGAATGGTTCTGGCAACGCTGTTGCGCTGACCCAACACACCCAGCTGAGACACGGAGGAGGAAAAAGACGAGGGCACCCAGCAAACCATATAGCGAAGGTTCACCTCGAAGTGAATGTTTTCGAATGTTAACATTCACTATAGGTGAAAGATAGCGAATGTTTCGCGAGTTTTTGTGATCGGAAATGCTCGATTTTCAGAAAATTGTAACATTTGCTCACGGAAATGCACATGTGTCGAGAATGTTCTGAAAGTTAAGTTGTGTGATATTTGGTCATTAACATTGAACGCGCAGGTTAGATTAGACGTTGTGGTTTTGTTTTATTAAGTGAAGTGTTTGAAAATCAGGGACTTTGTCGTAATAAATGTGAGTAATATTTTAGTAATTAAAAATGTGTTGTTGAAGTAGTTTGTGTTCAGATGAGTTTGTAGAGTGTAAAGAGGGAAGCAGAAGAAGTAGTTCGCTGCTTGAGGGCAATCATTGAACCTGCAAACAGCGGAAACTTTTGGCAAACGGCTGAGATTCCCCTTTCCAAACTTCATGTTCCTAATCCAAGTAAAAGCCATACTAACTCTAATGAACTAATGAATGTACTAGGTATAAGCTATAAGCATTTACCCGAAGTTTCCGAAAGGCATAGTGTTTCTGACAAAATTGGTCAATGGAGTGTCGATCCAAAAGTATTTATTCGAAGTAATTGGAGGAATGTTATTACTGATGAATTAGCTGACTCATTTGCATGGAGGGGAACGCAACAAAAAATATGAACACGTGGTTTCAGAACAACACAGCTCTTAAAAGTAATCCACATTTTTTAATAAATAATTCTCACTGAGTTTGTTTCTTATTTAGGTGCATTCCATCAAAAATTTAATGTAGCAGAAGAAGTTTTTGATGCAACTTCCATGCGCTTTTTCCAATACTCGAAGGACCATCTCCAAAAAAACTTAAATATAACACGAGCTTGAATCAGCGAATGCAGATTTAATTTCTTCAGCAATGTCGTTTATTTTTCTTAGCAATAATAATTAAAAGTTTGAATAAAATTGTTTTGATTATTAAATATTTATTTATTTTTATCTTGCTTCTATTGTTTTCTTGTCACATGAGCTATGTGAGTCTAATTTCAAATAATCTTTCTCAGTTTATTTAGAATTTTCAGGGAGACATCATTATTTACATTTATTAAATGTGCTTATGTAATTCGCTTCAATATATCGCTTCACATTTTAAAGGAGCAATTTTTCAATTAAGATGTCATATTTAAACCAGTTTCTATATTTTTTATTCTTCAACAAATTCTATTCTCATAAGTCACTATGCCATCAACGATTCTTCGCTGTACATTCACCAGCGGCTCACTTATATGAACAATTTCTCCACCATGCATCAGCGAAAACAATTCGCGAAATCTTCACTAATGTTCGCTTGTAACGAATATATAACCACTATGTACTCACTTTTAGCGAAGATTAATGGTTTACCGGCGGTTCAAGAAAAACATTCGCCGCGAACATAAATTTAGTCCGGTCGGTGGTTCACTAGCGAATCATTCGGTTTGCTGGGCAGAGACAGCAGAGAAGTCAGAAAAAAGACGGAAGACGATACGACGAGACGACGCGTTGAAGTATTAATAAATAAGATATTTAAGTGATTAAATAAACCTAATTCCTACACTAGTCTACCAGATATATTTGAAAAATATGCTACATCGACGATCTATGTAAAAGGTGAGATGAAAGAGCAGTTTGTGAAAAAATATCTGTGTATTATGTGCACATATGGAGGACGTGAAGGTATAAAAAAAAGATATCACTCGATAGTTGTAATACATCTTTAGCCTTACATCTCACACTTGTAAAAACTATGACGTCTCTCCCACTTTTCCCCTAATTAATTCTAGCAAGATTAATTGTCAAAAATTTAGGATATTTGAGACAACTAAAATAAAACTCCAAGCTATCAATAACGTGACTGCAGAAACGATGGAAAGAGTAATAGCAAATATGCCCCGAAAGTTCAACTATGATCTTCGAGAGGTAATTAAATGGTATAAGAGGGATCTATGAGATAGAATGATGTGCTCATTTGTTTATTGTTGTTTAAGCAAAATTTTCAAAATGTTGAATTTTTACTGCAAAAACATGATGAAAATTCCCATATTTTCAGCTGATAACGAAGCCACTTTCGATTTTTCCAAACTCAGAATGGACCTAAACCACTTGAACGAAGAAGAAAGGGAATCGATTAAAACTTTGTTGGAGAAATTTGAAAACTTGATACCCAAGAATGGGCACCAGTTAACCAATACTGATTCGGTAACTCAAGAAATAAGGACAGTCGCTACGCGTCACCTACATTAGGGGACAATGAGAAAATCGAGAATAGAATTGGGAACAGCTAGATAACTAATACTTCCTCCCGCACTACACTGTACTACAATTGTTCAACGGACGCATCCTGCACCCCTCAGTGTGTATGCGATAGTAATAGTAATATTAAAAGGTCAAACGAGTTACAGAATCACCTTCCCAACATTACGATCACACGTGCCATTAACCAGGCCATCAAACCTGGATCATCGTCGCTACACGTGCCAGGTCATCAGTCCATCGTTCAGAAATTCGCTAATTCAATAAGTCCAATTTCAACACATGCCGGATGCATACTCATCAATTTCTATGCTATAGATTGTTAACTGAATTTGTGGAAATACAAGTTGTAATTAATCAGTAGAAGCAGAAGCTCTGCTCAAATAAATATTGAAAATCAAAGAATTGTTGTTGTTTTTTATTGAAGGATAACTAATATCCTTAACTCACGCGAGTTATGTCAGCGGCATCTTTCCCGCCACCTCCATCACAAGTACCAAACATACATCCAAACATAGATTGGTCAGCATAGTTCAAATACCGAAAATCATCATTTCATAATTACGCTAAATCAATTTCATGTTTCAATATTTCTTAATTCTGCAATTAGCAATACTGATAAATAAGTACATTCACATATTATTTCGTAATTGTGCCAGTTATGCAAATACAGAACCTAAGTTCATAAGTGCATTGTACGACTTATTTCCGATATTGCAAAGCTACAATCATGTAAATTCTGATTGATCATACCAGCAATTATTATTGCTGACATATTGTAACAAGCCGAAGTACGAGGGTAGATTGAAAAGTTTCCGGAATCGGCAATAGATGGCGCGCGGATTGCCAAGTTGTTATGATGTTGTCAAGGTGACGTTGTTTTAGGAAAGCTGTCAAATTTTCAGACAGATACTTCGTACGGTTCTTGATTACCAGGCAGTTTTGTGAAGGAAGTCTGGCACTTTTGCAAAAATGGATAAACACGAATTTCGTACAGTCATCAAACATTTCTGGATGGATGGGAAAACGGCGATGGAGATACGAGATATTTTGCAGGAAGTTCATGACATCTCCACACCTTCATTTTCTACTATCAGTTTCTGGGTGAGCGAGTTCAAACGTGACCGTACGAGCACTAAGGATGAACCACGCACTGGACGTCCAAAAACAGCCACAAATGAGGAAATGGTCGACAAAGTCCATGATATCGTGTTAGCCGATCGTCGAGTGAAGTTGCGCGAAATAGTAGAGACCACAGGCATCTCATATGAACGTGTGCAAAATATCGTGCACGAACATTTGGGCATGAGGAAGCTGTCGGCGCGATGGGGGCCGCGTTTGCTGACTGTGTACAATAAGCGAAATCGTGTGACCACTTCAAAAGAGTGTTTGGCCCGTTTGAAGCAAAATTCGACGGATTTTTTTCGCCGATTCGTGACCGTGGAGGAAACATGGATCCACCACTACACACCGGAAACCAAGCAGCAGTCGAAACAGTGGACTTTTTTAAACGAATCTGCTCCGAAAAAGGCAAAAATTGTCCCATCGGCTGGAAAGGTCATGGCCACCGTTTTTTGGGATTCGCAAAGTGTGATCCACATAGAATTTTTGCAGACGGGAAGAACGATCACGGGGCAGTATTACAGCGATTTATTGGATCGATTCGACGTCATATTGAAGGAGAAACGGCCTCGTTTGCAGCGGAAAAAAGTGCTCTTCCACCACGACAACGCGCCGGCCCATTCATCCCGAATCGCCACGGCCAAATTGGTTGAATTGGGCTACGAGGTAGTGCCGCATCCCCCTACTCTCCAGACCTGGCCCCGTGCGACTTCTTTTCGTTCTCAAATCTGAAGACTTGGCTCAGGGGCAAGCGCTTCACGTCAAATGAAGAGGTCATCGCCGCCACGAATGCTTATTTTGCAGAGCTCCCGAAATGATATTTTTCTGAGGGCTTAAAAAAGTTGGAGCACCGCTTGCAAAAGTGTATCGCCCTAAAAGGAGACTATGTTGAGAAATAAAAATAAAAACCTCTTCAATTACTGCGTTTTCATGCCCATTTCGGAAACTTTTCAATCCACCCTCGTATAATGTAAAGATACCAATTATCGATTAAGCAGTTGTAATCAGGACTCGTCGTGAATAAAGCTGTGAATTTCGAGACGGACCACTTGTCTTTTGTTTGTTTATTTTTCCAAGTCGAACGCAAGAAACTTTCATGGCGCAGTCGGTAGTACACTGGCCTAAAGATTGGATCCTTGTTAAAGAAAATAAAGTGTTTCGAAGTGGTAGTATCATATCTTAAGATTGATACATATCTCTGAAAGTGATTGAAATCAATTCCAACACATCCACAACAGAAACTAGTAATTAAAGTAAAAGAAGTGAATTAATTTCTATATGTGAACATATGAATGAAAAAAAAAGTTTGTTCAAGTTAATTAAAAGTCGTGCAGTTTTTAGAAATAATTAATGCCGAGAGATATCAAAGGAAAGGGTAAGACCCCATCTCATCCATATCCAGTTAGTGACTATTCAAAAACAAACATGAGTGTCCAACCACAACCACGGACACCAAACGATTCCGGATTATCAACAAGCTTTTCAGTATCGCAATTTGCTGTGCCGGGAACACAGTTGTCTTTTAGTTTGTTTTTCCAAGTCGAACCCAAGATACAAATTACGTATAACGTAGCTACGTAGTTCTCACGTGCGTCCCGTATGCATTTGTAACTTTATGGCATTGTCGGCATTTCACAAGAATCCTTCCCTTTTTAATTACTTTGTGGCATTGTCGGTATTCCACACTATCTGGACAAAAACTGTGTAAATACAATTTTTATTACTTTAAGGGAAAACGAAGCCAATGTAGTGTATTTAAGAAAAGTGTCTAGCATATGTTTAGTTGCAAAATACTATATAATTTAACGACCAACAACCTGCAAGTCGACAGAACAACATGCGCCGGAAGAAATACACGCGCAAACCCAATTTTATCCAATAAGCAAATTCATCGATATGCAATTTACTAATTTCAAGCGAAATGATGGAATCGCATCAACAGCAACAATTTTAGTATTTATGCGACGTATTGTAATTTTTTCGAGTTAGTCGTTTGTTAACCATTGTAAGCATTTTAAATAATTTGTTTTTATCACACTTAGATGTGATTAGATTAACTGGCGCCCAAGCAGGGACCGCGCTCGCGACAATTTCAATAGTAAAATATATCGTGATAACCAAACGTGTACTATCGCTAATTCCGCTTTACGATAACCAAGTGCAGCGGGTGTTTTAAGCAGTGGACAAGCCCCACAATCCAAGTGAAATTGTTTTTACGGAAGGAGCTGCCCTAGTAAACCTGACCAACAGGATGAACGGGAATCACCCGGGAGTGACATTGGCCCTACGTACAGCGACGCGGTTCACCCAAAAGTAAAAGAATGCAGTGTAGTGTATTCCTAGTTCCAAACCCGGAACTAGCCTATACACAACTAATCTCCCCCAGAAGCTTCCATAAATAATCTCCCCCAGAAGCTTCCATAAATAATTTCCCACAGAAGTTCCCATAAATAATTTCCCACATAAACTTCCTATATCACCGAAGCACATCCTCAAATTAATCCCTTAGCAAAGATCTTAACCTCCATACTAACTACATTGGTATGGTAGTTTAAAAATTCCCTTTTTTGTCACCGTGCGAAACTCTTAGAAGATCGTTGAACCTAGAGTAAACAAAAATATAATTGGGGCAATGCAAAGTACATTGGTGTAAGCAATATTGCAAGCGACGAATTTCGTGGGAATTAATTTGAATCGCGTTCGATTGGTTAGGGTAAATAGATTTAAGACTAGAGTAGGGATTTTTATATGATAAGCAATTTTAAATGAACATACCAGTAAGTGAAATTTTGAAATAAAAGAACGGACTGAGCTGAGGCTCGGGGCAATAGTGATCTTTTAACGGAACAAGCTAGTTGTCAATAATAACGTTGCCTTCTATTCGGCAACCAGTCTGCCTTTACAAATTGGCAGACAGCGAATTGCCTCATACATTGGCAATTCATTCTTACTTAGAAATATCGGCTGCCTGTCTACTCGGACTGTGCCAAACATGTGGCAACCCAAGGGATGCCTGTAGGTGGTAACAAATCTTTTCAACCCTTTCTCTGTTGACGAACTTATATCCTAGAAGAGTGAAGACCATCACCTTAGAAGAATACCAGCAAAGACGCAGCCGTGAATCGAGTACGCAAAGCAACCAAACGGATTACCAGCATAGAGGACCACGAAAATCATTACATGGCGATCCAGCATCATTACATGACGATCCAGCATCTTTACAGCAGACCAAACTTAGGCTAATTAAAGAAGAAATTAACAAATATAGAATATGCCGTAAATTTAGCAATAAGGAATATCGTCAATACAATAGTGTTATCAAAAATGAAATAAAACTAGCTACCAACATTCTCAATAAAGAAAATTTGCTTTATTTAACGCCAGAAGAAGCCTTGGAATTTTCTAATGTTAAAGTCATAACAAACCATCTTTCACTTCTATATATTTTAAACATTCCTGTTACAACACCAGAAATATTTGAACAAATCATTCTAAAATCCGTTAAAAAGAAGCTGTAATCGAAATTCCTCACAATATCATTTTGCGAAAATCTGGCCAAATATTTAACGTTATTCAAGATTGTAATAATTACACTGGACATCACGACTTTTTGCCCTTACTTTAATTATATATTTTCGGTAACTTTAATGCATAAATATTAACAGAAAAATAATTTAAAAAATCTATTACATCGAAATATCTAAATAAATAACAAACCATATATTTGACATAATTTATGACGGTATTTCGAAAAAAGTATCATAAATTGGTCTTAGTAACAAAAACAAGACTGATACTTGTGTTTATGAAAAAATTAGGCTATGAATATTCACCAGATAAATGGAGACTATTCATTGACTCTTCAAAATAAGTTTAAAAGCAGTCTAACTACATAATGGCAATGTTTTTTCATCTGTACCTTTAGCACATGGCATTCACATAAAAGAAACTTATGTAAATATTAAAAACCTACTCGAGATAATTCAGTACCAACGTCATTCTTGGAAAATATGTGCAGATCTCAAAGTTGTTGGAATATTACTCGGGATGCAAGGAGGTTACACAAAATATTGCTGTTTTTTATGCGAATGGGACAGTAGAGCTAGAAGTCAACACTTCATAAAAAAGGATTGGCCAATGAGAACTAATTTTATTCCAGGACAAAGGAATGTGACTGAAAACCCCTTAGTAAAAGCAAACAATATTATTTTGCCACCTTTGCACATCAAATTAGGTCTCATAATTTTTTTTTGTTAAAGCCATGAATAGAAATGGTGAAGGTTTTCTGTATTTAAAAACATTATTTCCTAGACTGAGTGAAGCTAAATTAAAAGAAGGAGTTTTTGTCGGGCCAGATATAAGGAAGATAATGAAGAATTCTAATTTTATTGCAAAATTAACCACTGAAGAAGAAAAATGCATGGCTTTCTTTTGTTGAAGTGGCGACAAATTTTTGGGGAAATAGAAAGTCTGCAAGCTATGAAGATATGGTTTCTAAACTACTACAGGATTATAAAGCTTAATGATGTAATATGTCCTTAAAGATTCATTCCCTTCATTCCAATCTCGAATTTTTCCCGAAAACTTAGGTGCAGTGAGCGGCGAACACGGAGAAAGATTCCATTAAGACATCATGACAATGGAAAAACGAAATCAAGGAAAATGGTCACCGAGAATGCTTGCAGATATTTGTTGGACACTAAAACGGGATCATCCATCGTATAGTTATAAGAGACGAGCAAAACGAACAAAAAAACCTACAGAATAATTTTTTAAAACTTGATTCCTTTAAAAAATAAGTTGTTTCTTTTTTTAAATAAATGTATATTTCCGCGGAAATGAGTGTTTCAATTTTTTTTCACACACATATTTTAAGTTATCTCTGGCCAAGGTATCAAAAAAACAGTCGCGAACCACGGCAAAAAATAAATAAATTTTTTGTTGTCCTGTGTTATCTTAGCTTATCTATATGTGATCAAACTAATTTGTTAGAAATAAGTAATTCAACATGCATTCCCAAAATCCTCAACAGTTCCGAACCTACTTGTAGCAAAGTAAATGGCCAACAAATATCTACGCTAGAAGAAGTCACTTTCGGCGTGTTGATGCTCAACGAATTCCAAGGAATCATAGAAATCGACAAACATTCCAAAAAAACTAAATGCAACATTCTTCATTAAGTTTAATAATGCAACTATCAAAACTAACGAACGTGTCTTTACAGCCAATGAGATTTCTAGCCTGACCGCATTACCAGCAATCCTTCAACCTACACCCAAGGAGAACCAATATAGAGAAATCCCCTCATTAGAAATGATGCACGAGCTCCAGCTTAATAACACCAGGACCATCGAACTCCTCAATAAGGACAGCATCATCGAGAAGCTATCAAGCTATAGCCTCACTGTGCTCCTATTCGGAGTTCTGGTGATAGCGATACTACTAAGGTCGCGCAGCATCAACATCAACCAAAATGCTGCAGCTTCGAACTTCAAGACCAAGGTACATTGAGATCAGAGCAAGAGGCTCCAAAACCATCATCAGATCACAATTGCTGCACCAATGCCACGGCAATTCTACGATACCCTCTTTTTCTGAAAAAAGATGAGGACATCCGTACTTAAGGTGGGAGGAGTTAACGACCAACAACCTGCAAGTCGACAAAACAACATGCGCCGGAAGAAGTACACGCGCAAACCCAATTTTATCCAGATATGATTAGTTTAACTTATATAAGTAGGATTTTTTTAAGCAGATCAATCGTTTAATAGTCCTTCAGAAATAAACCATTGAATTTTTGAATCGTTTTTACTTTAGTCGATTCGTTTATCGTAATTACGTAGATAATAATATTACAACCAAATTCTCGAAGTCCCTTTCCGAATGATACAACGTTGCATTTTTTTTGCAAATATCATATCAGGTTACATCACTCAGCGAAGTTTAATTAAAAACTGTGATAAACAAAAAGTGCAATATCCGCATTTAATTTGGAAAGATATAATGTGTTGTTGTCCAGGAAAAAATGTCGCACAACTTGTGAATTTACCAATTTTCCGTTAAATTCTTGACTTTTCAGTGCACACTCAAAATAATTTATTCGCATAGAAATCTTGTGTTGCTGCCACTAATTCCACAATAGGCAGTTAGCAAACATTGTATCGTTTCTTTTAAGACAACTTTTGTAAGGATCTAATCGGTAGTTCTACAAAAAAAATTGCACAACTTGTATATTTACTAATTTGCTGGGAAATTCTGGACTTTACAGTGCGTCTTTCGAAAAAAAAATTTGGCATAAAAATCGCGTTTCGCTGCCGCTAAGTTAACAGTAAACTGTTAGGAAATATTTTATCCTTTCTTGTGAGACCAATTTTCTAAGTATCTAATCGTTAGTTTTCGAGAAGAAAAAAATTTGCGCGACTTGTATATTTACCAATATGCCGAGAAATTCTTAACTTTTCAGTACATTCTCAGAATATTTTTTTCGCATAGAAATCGTTAATTAATCGCTAATTTATCTGTTAACAGCTAGCAAACATTGTAAAGCCTAGTACACAGTTCGATTCAGAACAGAAAATTTTGCTCGTCTCCACATTTGGAAAATAATTTGCTGCTGGAAATTTGACATTGGAGACTATTGAAGACAAGTGGAGATTAAGAAAGACTTTTGATGTTGCTTGTTTTGTTGTCATTGAAAGCTAAAAAAAAATGCTGCCGTTTCTAGCAGCCACAATCACTGCTGGTTTTTTACAACTGGTCCTGCAAGATGCCCTAAGGAAACGGTGCCGAAGTATACATCCTTATTTAAGGGAAAGGAGAATAAAAGAACGTTTCGTGAAAGATGTATGTTCACTGCAAGTAGATTGTGACACAAAAAATTAATGTTTATCTATGTGAATTAGTTCGATGACTTGGCTCAATATCCGGATAAGTTTAGGGAGAACTTCCGGATGGACAAGCCAACTTTTGATAAACTGTTGGCGTTGTTAGAGCCATATTTAGCCCAAAAGAGAAACACAAGGCCAAAGGATGAAATTTCTCCCAAAGAGAAGTTAGCTATTGTACTTGAGTATGGACACTTGATATTTGCAAGTAAATTATTTATTACTTATGGCTTTTTTTAGATACTTAGCATGCGGTTAACTACAACGTCACATGGCTTGCATATACCGATTCAGCAAACAAGGAGTTGGGTTGATTATTGACCAAGTATGCTCTGCATTGTGCTCGGCGTTGGAAAGTGAAATTCGGCAACTAACTCTTTCAAAAATGTGGGAGTTGCGAATAAATTCAACTACAAATGGCAATTTCTCGAATTACGCAGGCGCACTTGACGGAAAACATGTGGGGATCAAATGCCCTCCTCGAGGGGGAAGCATGTTTTTTAACTACAAGGTAAGTTGTTACCTTCTTAACACATTCACTGCCCATGACGCACACGTGTGCGTCATGAGCGGCCTGGCCAACAGAGCCCATGACTCACAGTGTGAGTCAAATACTCTACGATTTTCAAAGAGAGTTTACAACGAAGAGCATGGCAAGTAGGTTGTTTTCCAATAATGCAACGTATTTGGGACAGTCTCTTGTACGGAAATGAAGTGTTGGTTCAAAGTTCAAGCGTTTCTAGCCTCTCCTTTTCAGTTGTTTGTTGTCACTCGATCGGGCCGCTTGTTCTTCGTAGTTTCGGGTTATTTTCTCGGTTTTTTCGATTCAAAGTGATCATGGATTATAAAAAAAGACTGTATTGAGTGATGAAGACCTATTACGAATGTTGGAAGAAGATTCGGAAGATGATGTTGAGTATTTGGAGGACGAGGAAGACGTAAGTCATGACCGCACCGAACAGGTTGATTCATTTCATTTCCCTTCAAATTTTGATGATTGTGAGCCGGTACAAAGAGATAATGAAACGACAGGTGATGTAACATCTGAAATTATTGACATTTCTTCTCTTCCAATTGTATTTGAGGATGTGGATATGATTCAATCGTCGCCAACGCCGGGAACTTCAGTCGATTTTTCCGTCCCACCTATTCGTTGTCCATCGCCAATACAGGGAACGTCCGCTAATTTTTCCGTTTCACCTGCTCGTTGTCCATCTCCACCATCGCCATCATCAGTTGTTGAAACTGATGAATCATCAGAATCTGAGGAAGATAGTAATGAAAGCGGAATATGGTACTCTTCTCGGCCAAACGTACAAAAAATAAAATTTACTGGCCAACAAAAACTCAATATTACACCTGTTCCTACTACTCCCATTGACTTTTTCAACATTTTTTTCAATAATTCCTTTTTAGAACTGTTAGTGGAAAAAATGAACGAATATGCTGTGATTGCTTTACATGAGACTTCAACAAGCGAGGCGCGAATTACACGCTGGAAAGATGTAACTACAGAGGAGCTAAAAACATTTCTTGGGCTGTTATTCCATATGGGGATGATTCGGATGAATCGCATAAATGACTGTTGGAGAACCCACTATTTATTCCCACATGCCGTATTTGCCCCGTACATGAGTAGGAATAGATTCTTACTCCTTCTAAGGGTTTTGAATTTTGATAACAACAAAGATGATGATAACTTGCGAAAGATTCGCACTTTGATTGAGTTCTTCAATTCAACCATGGAGAGCACATATGACCCTGGAAAGGAACTATCATTAGACGAGTCGATGGTCCACTGGCGGGGGCGGCTTCGTTTTCGCCAATTTATTAAAAATAAAAGACACAAATACGGATGTAAACTATATTGTGTAACCTCCTCTAAAGGCCTAGTTCAAAGGCTGTTGCTGTATCAAGGATCGTCAGATAATGAGGTGGGAGGAGTAAACCACAGATCAAAAGTCGTCCATCACCTAATGAATCTTAGAAAAAATGTAGGGCACAGTGTTTATATGGATAATTATTACAATAGTGTCCCACTTGCTGAAGAGCTTTTGAGGGAAGGGGTCTATTGCACTGGGACCCTACAATCCAACAGGAAGGGAAATCCTCCTGAAGTGGTGCAAAAAAAGTTGAAAAGGGGTGAAAGTATTTCTCGTTACACCAAAAGTGGAGTATGCGTAACAAAGTGGAAAGACAAAAGAGATGTGTTGGCATTGTCATCAGAGTTTCCAGGAGACATGGTTGAAGTAGGATCCAAGAAAAAGCCCAAAATGATTGTTGAATATAATAAGTTTATGTCAGGGGTGGACAGACATGATCAGTTACTTGCTTATTACCCTTCAACACATAAGACTAAGCTAGGGATTCATATATTCCAAATGATGATGATAAATGCCCAATTATTATGTAACGAATTTGGACCTAAAATCAACGGATACGACTTCAGATTGACAATTTGCGAAGCCCTTCTTCCTTACAAGCCACCTCCTATGAGGCCTTTGAGTTGTGACATGCACGTTCCAGATGAAGTGGAAAAGGTTGACAAGGGAAAACGTAAAGTGGCAAAACGTAAACGTTGTAAGCAGTGTTACAAAAATGGAATTCGTAAAGATTCAAACTACTTTTGTCCAGACTGTCCAGACAAATCAGGATTGTGTTTGAAACCTTGCTTCCGAGAATATCATCAAAATTTACAGTGAAAAGTGAATTTATGTATTTTATTTGATATATGTTGTATTTTTGCATCATGATTGATGTACTTTTATCATATTTTTTTTATATATTCCCATAATATGTTGGTGGCAGTTCTTTTATTATATATTGTTTCAGTATTTTTTAAATTACTTATTTGCATAAATATAATAAATGTTTAATAATATGACAGTTATTACTTCTTCTACCTATTTCTAAATTGACGCACACTGTGCGTCATGGGCAATTTTGAACCAGAAAAACTGAAAACCGGGCTAGGGACGCCCATGACGCACAGTGTGAGTCACAAGTGTTGTTGAGGTTAGGAACCAGTGGGCAAACTCCGTAAACCCAAGATTGGGCATGGGCAGTGAATGTGTTAATAAACTTTCTTGACGCTTATATACAATTACTTACAGGAATATCACCGCATAATTTTAATGGCGGTGGCTGATGCAGCTTATAAATTTCTGTACATAGGTGTTGGTGCATACGGTAGTGAAGGGGATGCCGGTGTCTTCGCAAGTTGCACACTTGCTAAAAGAGTACTGCAAGGATCATTGCAATTTCCACCGGATACAACCGTTGGAAATCATTTCTTGCCATACTTTTTTGTTGGTGACGACGCCTTTCCTCTACATAAGCGCATTATGAAACTGTATGCACCAAGAAAATTATCGCTTTTGGAGGACGAGCAATCCATATTTAATTATAGATTGAGTAGAGCTAGAAGATGTGTCGAAAATTCATTTGGCATCATGTGCTCAATGACAGTTTCAATTACAGCTATTGCCAAACGTCAACTTTCTGCATCAAGAGAAATGTCGAAACAATTAAAATTCAAGTCTGAAAAGTGTGGAGAGTACTTGGTGCTGCGGTACTACCATCTACCGAGTTCATCGATTCTGTGCAGAAAACTTTGTACTGCTTCTGCAGAATTGATTCTGAAATTCTGTGCGGAATTTCAGCATTTGCAGAATTTTCATATAAATTTCTGCGCAGAACCGAGCTGTGTACTAAGCTCAACAAGGAACAAATTGTGCAAATATAAATAAACAAAATATAAATGGAATATATGTGTAACAAATAAAAATTGCATGTGCGCAAAAAAGAAAATGAGCATGTAAGTAAATCGAGTTTTCCTTTCATTTTACGATTTTAATTCAAGTGCCGAATCAATAAAAATTTAACTGATCTTTGCCTAAGAGTAACGATTTCAAAACAAAGAATAATTTATATAGAATTTACTATCTATCCCTGACATGGATCGAAGCGAGAATTGAATTCAGCCATTAGGCCTCAGCTTAGAGAAAAACCCCAGTTACACCTTACGTAGATAATAGTATCTGTACTAAATTCACAAAACTGCTCTTGGAATAATACAGTGTTGCATCAACCATATCACATCAGATTCACATCAACAATGTTGACCTTGATCTTTATATACAAAAAATGCAATATCCGCATTTTATATCCGTTGCTCAACCCATTATCTGTGATGATGCCATATGGCATCAATCAATTCCGGTTCATTCAATCGAGCAATGCTCACACATGCATGTACATATTTACAAACTGACAGCTGTATCGCGTGGAGAAATGTTTGGCGCGTTTGCTGGTATGTTCATTTTGACATTCCAAGTTGAAATTTAGCCAGATCAACATCACAAACACGAGTGTCGTTTTGTAAATTGGAAAAAAGTGCCAAAATGAGTAGACGTGATCGGTAAGTGCTTCATATCTCTATTTTCCCATTTTTTTGTATTAAAAGTGTATAATTTCTGAAAGTGCTTGAAGTTAGCTGCAAATTAGTAATGTTAGCATAGCATATAGAATACATAGCACGGACACTCCAGCCAATTTACCACATATCTGTTATACAAACCAAGTGGCCAGCCTGTGCCTAAGTATAGGTAAATGCATATCCATGTTCCCTAGCATGAGTAACAGAGTAAGCAAATTGCATGTGAATGGTTCGTGCACGAAAGACAGAGATGCACACAGAAACTAATTTCGTTGATTCTTTGATTCGTTGAATCGCGACTGACAGCGAGAAATGTCGGTGTGTATTTGACAGTTCGCGAGTGGAATATCGCGTGTTATTAAATTTTTGATGTTTTTAATGCAAATTGAAACAAATCGTAGTGACAAGTGCGAAAAAAACAACGCGGTCAAAATTTGTGATCATCGGTGGCCCGCGAAGTAACTAGCGAAGTGTTTTATGGCCATAATTTAAATCAATGTGAAAAGTGACTGATAATTTTCAAAAAGGAAATAAAGTTCCTTCTTCGGTGATCTATTTAATTAGGAATATCGAGCAACGAAGAAGGGATTGCATTTCCTTGGAACTCCAACACGGAATCAGTGAAAACTCCTTGCTAGTGAACGTGTGCAGGAATCAATAGTTGGGTGAAATTATAGTGAAAGACTCCGCGGTAACGTTATGTTTGTATGGTTTTCGCGTTCGTTTACGATTATCAGCTCTGAGTGATGGGTAAAGCGCGCCAGAAACCGAAAATTTGCAATTCTGTTAGTGAGAGAGATTACAAAGAACTTTAAAAACCAAGAAAGTTTAAAATTAACGAAATTTCAATTTAGGTGGTATGCTAAAACACCTTATTTATGTTTTTCAATAGTCACATACAGAACTTTTCAATAAAATTTATTGCTATTTCAAATTGCGATGCCGCGTATTTTCGTTGTTTCTGTTGATCGGGCAACCCTAAATGCTTCGATCGCGTATTCGTATCGGGTATTAGCCGCATTCGTTGATTTCACGCACACTAGTGTTAAGTCAGCTGATTTTGGCATGCACACGTATACGGTTAACTTTTATTAAATGGCGAGCTCGTCTCTCTACATATGCACAATCTGGCCTGGAGAAATTTGAATACAAATTTCAACCTTCCCTTTCGCGCGCGAGCTTGGAAACGAAAACCAGAGAGCTCTGATAGAAGGAGTGATTTAGGCATCTTTTGTCTCAAGTCGACTTTGACAGCTCGGAGTGTCCGTGCTATATATTCGTTATGCTATGATGTTAGTTTGAAAATATTTTGCATTGGGTATGAGATATTGTCATTCCGAAATGGTTGATGCCATCTGGCATCACCAGGGTTCAGCGTATGAATCGACAAAAAAGCATCTCATCCAAGAAGATGAAATTACTGAGAGATTGGCCGGTATTTATATCGAACCGCCAGACCCTGCATATGATTCGGCAGAGGACGATGCCAATAATGATGAGGGCGGTACACTCCTGGACTTACATCACACTCAGCCCAACCAAATTGTGGAAATTGAATTCGAAGGCCAAGCAGGCGACGACACATTGTATGCCATTGAAGATGTGGAGGTTGAAGCATATGCCGGTCCATCTGTAGACCCTGACAGATTGCCTGTTCCATCACTACCATGGAAATATGTTGGCGCGGATTTTGATGTGCCCGACCATTCAAAAATTTCAACTGTTTCCAAACAAGTGCACAAATGGTCAAAAACGTTCATAAATAATTCGTTGCCCATTTTTCCAGCTGCGAATTATGTGGATTGTACTGTTCAAGCCTACCAAATTTTCAAGCGGTTTTTAGACCAAGAAATTCAGGAAATGATTTGCGCCGAATCAATTGAATATGGCGTACTATGCACTCAAAGAAATCCGGACATTACTGTAGTGTATTCCTAGTTCCAAACCTGAAACTAGCCCATACACTACTAATTTCCCACACAAGCTTCGTTAAGCTCTCTATTATACTGAAGCACATTCACAAACCTATTTCCCGAATTAATCCCTCAGCAAAGAGCTTTACCTTCATACAAGCTACATTGATATGGTAATCTAAATTTCCCTTTTTGTCACCGTATGAAACTTTTAGAAGAACATTGAACCTAGAGTAAAGAAAAATATAACTTACGCGACGTTAATTGGGGCAATGCAAAGTAAGCTATATTGGATGCGACGAACTCCGTGGGAACTAACTTGAATGGCGTTGGATTGGTTATGGTGAGTAGATTTAAGACTAGAGTAGGAATTTTTATAAAATAAGCAAATTTAGTGTACATAGAAATTAAGAAAGAAAATTGTGAATAAAAAGAAGGAACGAAGCTGGGACTCGGCCTCGTAATTATTCCATAGTTGAACGAGGTTGCTTGTTTTAATCTGCAACTTTTGCCTTCATATCGGTGAAACGTTTAGTAGGAATATTTTAGCGAAGTCTGCCTTATTCGGCAGGATTACAAGTTGCCTTTTAATTTGGCAATTTGGAAACTTAGCAATATTGGCTGCCTGTCCTTTTGGATTGCGCCAAACATGTGGCAATTAGACAGTTGCCGGTAGGTCCCTGATAGATCCTTGCTGTTTCTTTTCGCACTCTGAGAATAACTTCTTCCACAGTGAGAAGATCATTTCTCTCGAAGAATATCGTCGAAGACGTAAGGAAAGCACGCAAAACATCCAGCACCCGAAACGCATCAATCACCAGGTCACTCTCGGCTGAGGTCAGGCTAGAAGGGGGGGGGGGGGGTCAGCAGGAATAAGCAACCCCCGACCACGAGCAAACATATATGACATGGACATGACAACGGAAAAATTGCGGGCAGGGATATCTGCCCAAACGTCGGTAGGGGCTTTGGCGGCGACTATCGGCGGGCACGGGGAAGAGTCTGACTCTTCTCTGCGTGTCGCCAGCGGCCAACAAGAAACGAGGAGTGCGGAGGCTGGTAGCTCAGCGCCACACCCCGGGAAGGAGGAAGAACTGGACTCCATAGGGGAGACAGTTGAGTATATGTCGACGGATACGGAGGAGAAACTTCTCGCCGATCCAGAGACTAAGAAAAAGAGGCGGAAGCCGAGGAATCCAACGGAGGGGATGAAGCGGAAGAAGCAGTTTATGGCTGCTAAACGTCTGCTGGGAATCCTCCTTAAGAAGAGTTCTGAGGAGTGGACGGAAAAAGAGAGGGCGAGCTTCTGCTGGGCGGAAGGCGTCGTCAAAAAAGATGAACTCACGAGGCCTGTGGCGGGTTCCAATACCGGAAACACCACGGCCGAGGCCAAGAAGGTAGAGTTCAGGAAAAGCAAGAGAGTCAGGTCTACGGAGGAGACGGGCTCGGTTTCTAAAAAGACTAGGTATGTCTCCAAAGGGAAGCCGGAGGAGACTGCCTTTTCAGGAACTAGTGGTGGGGTTGCTGCTGAAAGGGTTGCTGCTGGCGGCAAATCGTATAGCGACGCGGCGAGAGAGTCACTGCGGCTTGCGGTTGTCGACAGCAGCAAACCGGACGGGCGGTACTCTGGGGAACAGTGGAAAGTGGTGGAGAGAGTAATCTCTACATCACTTTTCAAGTTCATTGCCCAGAACCCAGGGAGACCATGCCCGACCTTCGGGGCTGCAAAATGGCAGTACGGAGTTCGGGTATTGGAATGCAAAAATGACATCTCGCGTGAGTTCCTTCATCTGACGGTCGCGGAAATGAAGGCGCCATGGGAGGGAGCGAAGCTTCAGCTCGTCGATGTCAGGAGGATACCGAGCCGGCCGAAAGGCAGGGTTTGGATCCCCAATGACGAGGTGAGTAGGAAGCAGCTGCTCAGCGTCCTGCAGGCGCAAAATCCTGACGTCCCAATGAAGGAGTGGGAGGTCATCGGGGAGGAGCCGCCAAAGGAGAGAGGTAAGTGCTTCGTGATCCTCATGGATACGAGGTCCGCCACCACCATGGCGAGTAGACAGGGAAGATTGTGCTTCGCACTAGGCGAAGTCCACCTTCGCCTGTTCAAAAGGAGCATGCCAGCCGGCGATGGGGCGGTGGTGGAGGTGGAGGTTGTTGATGATGGTAGCTCTAAAGGTACTTCAGATCAACCTCCATCACAGTAAAGCGACCTCGGCCAACCTGGCATTGGTCCTGCTACAGGACGATGCCGATGGAGCCATAGTCCAAGAACCATGGATCCATAACGATCAGGTTCAGGGGCTAGGAGTAAAAGGACACGACATCTTCCACTTTCGTTAAACAGGTAAGATTCGATCATGTATTATGATGAAAAGATCCTTGAATGCACTAATGATTCCTAATCTCTTAATCTTCCGGACAGCAAATGTTGGATTGCCTCTGCCTACTTTGCGCACGACGATCCAGAAGAACCACCACCGGTTGCAGTCAGGACGCTTGTGGAGGTCGCGGAAAGAGGTAAGATTGATTTAGTGCTTGGTTGTGATGCTAATGCCCACCATACTCTCTGGGGCAGCAGCAACATTAATGATAGAGGGGAGTCCTTGTACGATTACTTGTTGGAGACTACCCTCTGGGTATGTAATAGCGGAAACGAACCCACGTTCGTGACCTGCAACAGGAGAGAGGTTCTTGACTTGACGCTTGTCGTGGGATCTCCTAAATCGGCGGTATCGGGGTGGAGGGTCTCGGACAGGGCATCCTTGTCGGATCACTGTATGATCCACTTCGATATCGAGGTATCATCGTCGACTGTTGGGTCTGGCAAGTTAAGAAATGCGCGGAAAGCCAACTGGTTGAGTTTCGCAAATTTGGTTGAGATAGGATTAGAGGGGTCCCACTTGGGAGGACTGTCTACTGTGAAGGAAGTCGACTCGGCGGTCGATTCCCTCACAAACATCCTGAGCAATTCTTTCAAAAGCTGCTGTCCCTTACGAAAGTCCGTCTCGAGGAGTCTGCCGCATTGGTGGAGCCACGAGATAGAGGATTTGAGGAGGGCTGCAAGAAGGCTCTTTAATGAAGCCAAGTACACTAAATTGCCAAATGACTGGTCCAAATATAAGGATGGTCTAAGAGCTTTTAAGAGTGCAGTCAGACAGGCAAAAAGGGAGTCATGGAGAGTGTTTTGCGCGTCAATAGAGAAAACGGCAGAAGCGTCCAGACTCCGAAAGGTCCTCTCATTTAGCAGGAGCTCTCCTAACTTTATTCAGGATTCGGACGGAAACTGGACTAACACGGTCACAGCATGCCTACATGAGAGGAAGGTCCGTAGAGACTGCATTGCACTCCGTAGTCTCCACTATCGAGAGTGCCCTTCGGTACAGGGACGTAGCACTTGGGGTATTCCTGGACATCGAAGGGGCTTTCAATAACGTTGAGCCGGGCGCCATATGTCGTGGGCTTCAACAAAAAGGTGTTAATATGAGCCTTTGTAGGTGGATTGATACACTGCTCAGAACTAGAATAGTTAGCTCGTCCATTGGTGACCTGACTATCAGGAAATACGTGGACAGGGGAACCCCTCAAGGGGGAGTTCTTTCACCGCTACTATGGCTGGTAGTAATGGACAATCTTATGTCGGAATTAGAAAGGGAGGGTTTCAAGGTCGCTGCTTACGCCGACGACGTGGCCATCATAGTACCGGGCAAATTCATCGACGTCAAACTACTGGATCAGCGTCAAAGGTGTTTCGAAGATGGCTGTGCCGAAAACACTTTAACTTTTGCTACCAGAATGGATGAGGCACGTGAGAAGCTCAAACAATTACATCTATGCTCATTGGACTTTGCAAAAGCATATGATAGTGTAAGCAGGCATGCCGTTACGGGTGCTCTGCACGAAGCTGGTCTGCCCTCAGGATTTGTCGATTATATTAATAATACTTACAATAATAGTACAACGTTACTGGAAGTACACGGAACCAGGTCCGAGAAAATTAGGGTAAGGAGGGGAGTCCGTCAGGGTGACCCTCTTTCCTCGATTCTCTTTTGCCTGACACTGGACAAGATAATAAACCAGATGCGCCCGGAAATAGGCGCCGAGCTGCAGGGACAGCTAACTAATTCGATAGCTCATGCAGACGATATTATTATTCTCTCAGAAACCATCCAGGGTATGAGTTTAAATTTAAAAATATGCGAGGAGAGACCCTCGGAACTAGGCTTAGAATGGAACAGTACTAAATGCCTGGCTTTACCTGTCGTTCCCGCAGGAAAACAAAAGAAAAGAAAAATTTTACCGACACCGCAATTCCTTCTCAAAAATGGATCAAGTATAAAGCAATTAAGCCCGATAGATGAATGGACCTACCTGGGTATCGACTTCAGATATACAGGAGCGTTACGCGCTGGTCGTGTAATGAGCTCCTTGTTTGAACGTCTTTCAAAAGCCCCTTTAAAACCACAGCAACGTATTAAGATAGTTAATACCTACCTTATCCCTAGACTTTATTATAAGTTAGTTTCAGCAGGAACAACCCTTGGTAAACTTAGAGCACTTGACAAACAAATTAGAATGGCCACTAGGAAGTGGCTTAGGCTTCCCCATGATGTCCCTGTAGCATACTTTCACGCCGCGGTTAAAGATGGAGGGCTTGGTCTACCGGCGTTTGAAACCTCCATACCGCAGTTAATGTTACACCGAATAAAGTCCCTTGAACCATCAACGAGTAGTGTTGTTAGTGCAGCCTTTAATTCTGGCTTTCTTCAGAGGCGGCTCCATTGGGCAGAAAAGGCATGCACTAGGAGGGGTTTAGATCTGCGGTCACTGGAAGGGGTCAAACGTTGGTGGGTCAAGTCACTCCACCAATCCATCAAGGGATTTGAGCTTCGCGAAAGCGGTAAAGTTAGAAGTTTCAGCGCGTGGGTGGACCAGTCGTTCAACGCGGTCCCGGGCAGGGACTACATACAGTTTCACCACGTGCGGATTAACAGCCTCCCAACGAGGATCCGCACTTCGAGAGGTTTACAAAGATTGACAAGGGATATTCGCTGTAGGGCAGGATGTTGGGTCACCGAAACTGATGCCCACATCATTCAGCAATGTCACCGCACACATGGCGGAAGAATTAAACAACACGATGCTGTTACAAAGGCCTTGGCCTCGGCCTTAAAAGAAAAAGGATTTACCGTAAACGGAGAAACCAGGTTCTCCACTAGTGTTGGAGTTAGGAAACCTGATCTATTTGCGAGAAAAGAAAATACATTGTTTGTAATCGACACACAAATTGTCAGTGGTGCCTAGCCATTGAATGAGGCCCATGACAAAAAGGTAAATAAATATAGAGACATCGCAGATTTAACACCTAAGATTGCGGAGAAATTCAGCGTGGATCCATTTAATATTTCGTACACATCTTGCACCTTATCCTGGAGAGGGATTTGGGCGCAAAAATCAGCGCAGGACTTGAGACAACTCGGTATAACATCGCGTGTATTGACATCTTCGACAACGCGGGTTCCTCAAGACAGCCATACGAATTGGATCCGGTGGAATAAAATGACTATAACTGTGAGTCACGGCGCGGATTTCCCCCGGATGGGTATCGGCTAGGGTCGATGTTATTTTATCTCCACTTTTGTGACCTTGGTCACACTTTATTAGGACAACAAGTTGTACATGCCCTTCCGTCAAACTTGTAACTCTCCCCGCTCACTTTTGTTTTATTGTTTATTATTGTCATCAGTCAGTTCTGTTCTGTTCTTTTTCTGATAGAAAAATTAAGCAAACTTGTGCGATAAGATTCGGCTTCTGTTATCTACAATGGTAAAGCGTAAAACACTTTCATATGAAGACAAAATTAAAGTTATTAACAAGCTATGATCACCCGCGTGGAAAAGTGATATAAATTGCAGGAAGGCTACACAGTAAAGTCATAATTGAAATTTAGCCAGATCAACATCACAAACACGAGTGTCGTTTTGTAAATTGGAAAAAAGTGCCAAAATGAGTAGACGTGATCGGTAAGTGCTTCATATCTCTATTTTCCCATTTTTTTTGTATTAAAAGTGTATAATTTCTGAAAGTGCTTGAAGTTAGCTGCAAATTAGTAATGTTAGCATAGCATATAGAATACATAGCACGGACACTCCAGCCAATTTACCACATATCTGTTATACAAACCAAGTGGCCAGCCTGTGCCTAAGTATAGGTAAATGCATATCCATGTTCCCTAGCATGAGTAACAGAGTAAGCAAATTGCATGTGAATGGTTCGTGCACGAAAGACAGAGATGCACACAGAAACTAATTTCGTTGATTCTTTGATTCGTTGAATCGCGACTGACAGCGAGAAATGTCGGTGTGTATTTGACAGTTCGCGAGTGGAATATCGCGTGTTATTAAATTTTTGATGTTTTTAATGCAAATTGAAACAAATCGTAGTGACAAGTGCGAAAAAAAACAACGCGGTCAAAATTTGTGATCATCGGTGGCCCGCGAAGTAACTAGCGAAGTGTTTTATGGCCATAATTTAAATCAATGTGAAAAGTGACTGATAATTTTCAAAAAGGAAATAAAGTTCCTTCTTCGGTGATCTATTTAATTAGGAATATCGAGCAACGAAGAAGGGATTGCATTTCCTTGGAACTCCAACACGGAATCAGTGAAAACTCCTTGCTAGTGAACGTGTGCAGGAATCAATAGTTGGGTGAAATTATAGTGAAAGACTCCGCGGTAACGTTATGTTTGTATGGTTTTCGCGTTCGTTTACGATTATCAGCTCTGAGTGATGGGTAAAGCGCGCCAGAAACCGAAAATTTGCAATTCTGTTAGTGAGAGAGATTACAAAGAACTTTAAAAACCAAGAAAGTTTAAAATTAACGAAATTTCAATTTAGGTGGTATGCTAAAACACCTTATTTATGTTTTTCAATAGTCACATACAGAACTTTTCAATAAAATTTATTGCTATTTCAAATTGCGATGCCGCGTATTTTCGTTGTTTCTGTTGATCGGGCAACCCTAAATGCTTCGATCGCGTATTCGTATCGGGTATTAGCCGCATTCGTTGATTTCACGCACACTAGTGTTAAGTCAGCTGATTTTGGCATGCACACGTATACGGTTAACTTTTATTAAATGGCGAGCTCGTCTCTCTACATATGCACAATCTGGCCTGGAGAAATTTGAATACAAATTTCAACCTTCCCTTTCGCGCGCGAGCTTGGAAACGAAAACCAGAGAGCTCTGATAGAAGGAGTGATTTAGGCATCTTTTGTCTCAAGTCGACTTTGACAGCTCGGAGTGTCCGTGCTATATATTCGTTATGCTATGATGTTAGTTTGAAAATATTTTGCATTGGGTATGAGATATTGTCATTCCGAAATGGTTGATGCCATCTGGCATCACCAGGGTTCAGCGTATGAATCGACAAAAAAGCATCTCATCCAAGAAGATGAAATTACTGAGAGATTGGCCGGTATTTATATCGAACCGCCAGACCCTGCATATGATTCGGCAGAGGACGATGCCAATAATGATGAGGGCGGTACACTCCTGGACTTACATCACACTCAGCCCAACCAAATTGTGGAAATTGAATTCGAAGGCCAAGCAGGCGACGACACATTGTATGCCATTGAAGATGTGGAGGTTGAAGCATATGCCGGTCCATCTGTAGACCCTGACAGATTGCCTGTTCCATCACTACCATGGAAATATGTTGGCGCGGATTTTGATGTGCCCGACCATTCAAAAATTTCAACTGTTTCCAAACAAGTGCACAAATGGTCAAAAACGTTCATAAATAATTCGTTGCCCATTTTTCCAGCTGCGAATTATGTGGATTGTACTGTTCAAGCCTACCAAATTTTCAAGCGGTTTTTAGACCAAGAAATTCAGGAAATGATTTGCGCCGAATCAATTGAATATGGCGTACTATGCACTCAAAGAAATCCGGACATTACTGTAGTGTATTCCTAGTTCCAAACCTGAAACTAGCCCATACACTACTAATTTCCCACACAAGCTTCGTTAAGCTCTCTATTATACTGAAGCACATTCACAAACCTATTTCCCGAATTAATCCCTCAGCAAAGAGCTTTACCTTCATACAAGCTACATTGATATGGTAATCTAAATTTCCCTTTTTGTCACCGTATGAAACTTTTAGAAGAACATTGAACCTAGAGTAAAGAAAAATATAACTTACGCGACGTTAATTGGGGCAATGCAAAGTAAGCTATATTGGATGCGACGAACTCCGTGGGAACTAACTTGAATGGCGTTGGATTGGTTATGGTGAGTAGATTTATGACTAGAGTAGGAATTTTTATAAAATAAGCAAATTTAGTGTACATAGAAATTAAGAAAGAAAATTGTGAATAAAAAGAAGGAACGAAGCTGGGACTCGGCCTCGTAATTATTCCATAGTTGAACGAGGTTGCTTGTTTTAATCTGCAACTTTTGCCTTCATATCGGTGAAACGTTTAGTAGGAATATTTTAGCGAAGTCTGCCTTATTCGGCAGGATTACAAGTTGCCTTTTAATTTGGCAATTTGGAAACTTAGCAATATTGGCTGCCTGTCCTTTTGGATTGCGCCAAACATGTGGCAATTAGACAGTTGCCGGTAGGTCCCTGATAGATCCTTGCTGTTTCTTTTCGCACTCTGAGAATAACTTCTTCCACAGTGAGAAGATCATTTCTCTCGAAGAATATCGTCGAAGACGTAAGGAAAGCACGCAAAACATCCAGCACCCGAAACGCATCAATCACCAGGTCACTCTCGGCTGAGGTCAGGCTAGAAGGGGGGGGGGGGGGTCAGCAGGAATAAGCAACCCCCGACCACGAGCAAACATATATGACATGGACATGACAACGGAAAAATTGCGGGCAGGGATATCTGCCCAAACGTCGGTAGGGGCTTTGGCGGCGACTATCGGCGGGCACGGGGAAGAGTCTGACTCTTCTCTGCGTGTCGCCAGCGGCCAACAAGAAACGAGGAGTGCGGAGGCTGGTAGCTCAGCGCCACACCCCGGGAAGGAGGAAGAACTGGACTCCATAGGGGAGACAGTTGAGTATATGTCGACGGATACGGAGGAGAAACTTCTCGCCGATCCAGAGACTAAGAAAAAGAGGCGGAAGCCGAGGAATCCAACGGAGGGGATGAAGCGGAAGAAGCAGTTTATGGCTGCTAAACGTCTGCTGGGAATCCTCCTTAAGAAGAGTTCTGAGGAGTGGACGGAAAAAGAGAGGGCGAGCTTCTGCTGGGCGGAAGGCGTCGTCAAAAAAGATGAACTCACGAGGCCTGTGGCGGGTTCCAATACCGGAAACACCACGGCCGAGGCCAAGAAGGTAGAGTTCAGGAAAAGCAAGAGAGTCAGGTCTACGGAGGAGACGGGCTCGGTTTCTAAAAAGACTAGGTATGTCTCCAAAGGGAAGCCGGAGGAGACTGCCTTTTCAGGAACTAGTGGTGGGGTTGCTGCTGAAAGGGTTGCTGCTGGCGGCAAATCGTATAGCGACGCGGCGAGAGAGTCACTGCGGCTTGCGGTTGTCGACAGCAGCAAACCGGACGGGCGGTACTCTGGGGAACAGTGGAAAGTGGTGGAGAGAGTAATCTCTACATCACTTTTCAAGTTCATTGCCCAGAACCCAGGGAGACTATGCCCGACCTTCGGGGCTGCAAAATGGCAGTACGGAGTTCGGGTATTGGAATGCAAAAATGACATCTCGCGTGAGTTCCTTCATCGGACGGTCGCGGAAATGAAGGCGCCATGGGAGGGAGCGAAGCTTCAGCTCGTCGATGTCAGGAGGATACCGAGCCGGCCGAAAGGCAGGGTTTGGATCCCCAATGACGAGGTGAGTAGGAAGCAGCTGCTCAGCGTCCTGCAGGCGCAAAATCCTGACGTCCCAATGAAGGAGTGGGAGGTCATCGGGGAGGAGCCGCCAAAGGAGAGAGGTAAGTGCTTCGTGATCCTCATGGATACGAGGTCCGCCACCACCATGGCGAGTAGACAGGGAAGATTGTGCTTCGCACTAGGCGAAGTCCACCTTCGCCTGTTCAAAAGGAGCATGCCAGCCGGCGATGGGGCGGTGGTGGAGGTGGAGGTTGTTGATGATGGTAGCTCTAAAGGTACTTCAGATCAACCTCCATCACAGTAAAGCGACCTCGGCCAACCTGGCATTGGTCCTGCTACAGGACGATGCCGATGGAGCCATAGTCCAAGAACCATGGATCCATAACGATCAGGTTCAGGGGCTAGGAGTAAAAGGACACGACATCTTCCACTTTCGTTAAACAGGTAAGATTCGATCATGTATTATGATGAAAAGATCCTTGAATGCACTAATGATTCCTAATCTCTTAATCTTCCGGACAGCAAATGTTGGATTGCCTCTGCCTACTTTGCGCACGACGATCCAGAAGAACCACCACCGGTTGCAGTCAGGACGCTTGTGGAGGTCGCGGAAAGAGGTAAGATTGATTTAGTGCTTGGTTGTGATGCTAATGCCCACCATACTCTCTGGGGCAGCAGCAACATTAATGATAGAGGGGAGTCCTTGTACGATTACTTGTTGGAGACTACCCTCTGGGTATGTAATAGCGGAAACGAACCCACGTTCGTGACCTGCAACAGGAGAGAGGTTCTCGACTTGACGCTTGTCGTGGGATCTCCTAAATCGGCGGTATCGGGGTGGAGGGTCTCGGACAGGGCATCCTTGTCGGATCACTGTATGATCCACTTCGATATCGAGGTATCATCGTCGACTGTTGGGTCTGGCAAGTTAAGAAATGCGCGGAAAGCCAACTGGTTGAGTTTCGCAAATTTGGTTGAGATAGGATTAGAGGGGTCCCACTTGGGAGGACTGTCTACTGTGAAGGAAGTCGACTCGGCGGTCGATTCCCTCACAAACATCCTGAGCAATTCTTTCAAAAGCTGCTGTCCCTTACGAAAGTCCGTCTCGAGGAGTCTGCCGCATTGGTGGAGCCACGAGATAGAGGATTTGAGGAGGGCTGCAAGAAGGCTCTTTAATGAAGCCAAGTACACTAAATTGCCAAATGACTGGTCCAAATATAAGGATGGTCTAAGAGCTTTTAAGAGTGCAGTCAGACAGGCAAAAAGGGAGTCATGGAGAGTGTTTTGCGCGTCAATAGAGAAAACGGCAGAAGCGTCCAGACTCCGAAAGGTCCTCTCATTTAGCAGGAGCTCTCCTAACTTTATTCAGGATTCGGACGGAAACTGGACTAACACGGTCACAGCATGCCTACATGAGAGGAAGGTCCGTAGAGACTGCATTGCACTCCGTAGTCTCCACTATCGAGAGTGCCCTTCGGTACAGGGACGTAGCACTTGGGGTATTCCTGGACATCGAAGGGGCTTTCAATAACGTTGAGCCGGGCGCCATATGTCGTGGGCTTCAACAAAAAGGTGTTAATATGAGCCTTTGTAGGTGGATTGATACACTGCTCAGAACTAGAATAGTTAGCTCGTCCATTGGTGACCTGACTATCAGGAAATACGTGGACAGGGGAACCCCTCAAGGGGGAGTTCTTTCACCGCTACTATGGCTGGTAGTAATGGACAATCTTATGTCGGAATTAGAAAGGGAGGGTTTCAAGGTCGCTGCTTACGCCGACGACGTGGCCATCATAGTACCGGGCAAATTCATCGACGTCAAACTACTGGATCAGCGTCAAAGGTGTTTCGAAGATGGCTGTGCCGAAAACACTTTAACTTTTGCTACCAGAATGGATGAGGCACGTGAGAAGCTCAAACAATTACATCTATGCTCATTGGACTTTGCAAAAGCATATGATAGTGTAAGCAGGCATGCCGTTACGGGTGCTCTGCACGAAGCTGGTCTGCCCTCAGGATTTGTCGATTATATTAATAATACTTACAATAATAGTACAACGTTACTGGAAGTACACGGAACCAGGTCCGAGAAAATTAGGGTAAGGAGGGGAGTCCGTCAGGGTGACCCTCTTTCCTCGATTCTCTTTTGCCTGACACTGGACAAGATAATAAACCAGATGCGCCCGGAAATAGGCGCCGAGCTGCAGGGACAGCTAACTAATTCGATAGCTCATGCAGACGATATTATTATTCTCTCAGAAACCATCCAGGGTATGAGTTTAAATTTAAAAATATGCGAGGAGAGACCCTCGGAACTAGGCTTAGAATGGAACAGTACTAAATGCCTGGCTTTACCTGTCGTTCCCGCAGGAAAACAAAAGAAAAGAAAAATTTTACCGACACCGCAATTCCTTCTCAAAAATGGATCAAGTATAAAGCAATTAAGCCCGATAGATGAATGGACCTACCTGGGTATCGACTTCAGATATACAGGAGCGTTACGCGCTGGTCGTGTAATGAGCTCCTTGTTTGAACGTCTTTCAAAAGCCCCTTTAAAACCACAGCAACGTATTAAGATAGTTAATACCTACCTTATCCCTAGACTTTATTATAAGTTAGTTTCAGCAGGAACAACCCTTGGTAAACTTAGAGCACTTGACAAACAAATTAGAATGGCCACTAGGAAGTGGCTTAGGCTTCCCCATGATGTCCCTGTAGCATACTTTCACGCCGCGGTTAAAGATGGAGGGCTTGGTCTACCGGCGTTTGAAACCTCCATACCGCAGTTAATGTTACACCGAATAAAGTCCCTTGAACCATCAACGAGTAGTGTTGTTAGTGCAGCCTTTAATTCTGGCTTTCTTCAGAGGCGGCTCCATTGGGCAGAAAAGGCATGCACTAGGAGGGGTTTAGATCTGCGGTCACTGGAAGGGGTCAAACGTTGGTGGGTCAAGTCACTCCACCAATCCATCAAGGGATTTGAGCTTCGCGAAAGCGGTAAAGTTAGAAGTTTCAGCGCGTGGGTGGACCAGTCGTTCAACGCGGTCCCGGGCAGGGACTACATACAGTTTCACCACGTGCGGATTAACAGCCTCCCAACGAGGATCCGCACTTCGAGAGGTTTACAAAGATTGACAAGGGATATTCGCTGTAGGGCAGGATGTTGGGTCACCGAAACTGATGCCCACATCATTCAGCAATGTCACCGCACACATGGCGGAAGAATTAAACAACACGATGCTGTTACAAAGGCCTTGGCCTCGGCCTTAAAAGAAAAAGGATTTACCGTAAACGGAGAAACCAGGTTCTCCACTAGTGTTGGAGTTAGGAAACCTGATCTATTTGCGAGAAAAGAAAATACATTGTTTGTAATCGACACACAAATTGTCAGTGGTGCCTAGCCATTGAATGAGGCCCATGACAAAAAGGTAAATAAATATAGAGACATCGCAGATTTAACACCTAAGATTGCGGAGAAATTCAGCGTGGATCCATCTAATATTTCGTACACATCTTGCACCTTATCCTGGAGAGGGATTTGGGCGCAAAAATCAGCGCAGGACTTGAGACAACTCGGTATAACATCGCGTGTATTGACATCTTCGACAACGCGGGTTCCTCAAGACAGCCATACGAATTGGATCCGGTGGAATAAAATGAGTATAACTGTGAGTCACGGCGCGGATTTCCCCCGGATGGGTATCGGCTAGGGTCGATGTTATTTTATCTCCACTTTTGTGACCTTGGTCACACTTTATTAGGACAACAAGTTGTACATGCCCTTCCGTCAAACTTGTAACTCTCCCCGCTCACTTTTGTTTTATTGTTTATTATTGTCATCAGTCAGTTCTGTTCTGTTCTTTTTCTGATAGAAAAATTAAGCAAACTTGTGCGATAAGATTCGGCTTCTGTTATCTACAATGGTAAAGCGTAAAACACTTTCATATGAAGACAAAATTAAAGTTATTAACAAGCTATGATCACCCGCGTGGAAAAGTGATATAAATTGCAGGAAGGCTACACAGTAAAGTCATAATTGAAATTTCTAGCGTACATACTGTCAGGAATTCGGCGTTGTGGAATATCTGAGGATACTTACAACAGTAAGAGGTGGTGAGTAAATTATTTATATATATATTATTCCTAATTAATTTTACTTTCCTGTTACAGATAAAAACCAATTTTGTAAATTGCAGCCCGATAAAGGTCTACTTTGCAGCTGGTTTAAGCTAGCTTAGGGTTCACCATCTTACATTTTCAAATTGTTTCAGTGCGAATATATAAAGAACTTTGAAAATGGTAGGTAATACAACTAAGTTTGATAGCTGAGGTTTACTATCAATTTTTCTTCTCAGAAAACCGTGGAAGTTTTAGACAACATTTGCAACTATACCCCTGATCAACATGTTGCGCTTGCTACATTGGACGTAGGTAAAAAATACAGAATTAAATGTTTTCGATTGATAACCACGCAGTATGCAGCACGCATCACTGTACATTTGGTGGACGAGACCTACTGTTTTCTTCCGCCAAGATTCTCGGAGAAAATAAAAAAAAACAACGTCAGGTTAAGGAGCTGAACGAGATCACAAATTACAATGGATGGAGGCGGTCGCAATGGTCTCAAGAGAGAGATTCATTAATCAATATCACGGTCCTGGTGGCACAAGATCACTTGATGCCATCAAGGGTGCGCGCCGCAAAGCGAACTTCAAAATGATGGTCGAGACTGCTATTACAGATATCAGGACGAATGAGCCCAATCTGGTGGCTCAGTCCAGCGATAGTGATAGTAGTCCGGCCAGTTCTCCGTCCTACCACTCCGCTAGATAAACTTACATGTCTCCAGAGCAGGGGAGACTGTCTCTGTGAACATCAAGCTCAAGATGGAGCTCTATGTACGTCAACACTAGATTTGCTATTAGGCAGCTAGTTCAGAAAATGAGGAATGAACGAATACATGATATTGACCTCACTCAAATTGGGTTAAATTTACTTGACGGAGAGGAAGTTTCCAATGAAATTATAACTTGGATGGAAAAGTTGTTTCCCCACTACCTCTTGCAAGACCTAGACGACATATTAGTGCTCCAGTAGCACCCATAGCCATTAACAGAAAATGGAGAAGACGGCAGAGGCGCCATGAATATGCCAAGACACAGAATAATCTTAAAAAGAACCTAAGCAGAACCGCCAAGAATATTCTTGACGGCAAAACTAAAGAAGCTCAGATACCGAGCCTTGAAATAATGGAGCAATCTTGGAAACCTATTTTATCAGAAGAATCCAAACTAGAGGTGGCAAAAACATATCTTTGTTGTGAATGGATCATTTGAATCTGGCTCAGTAAAAAGATCCAGATCAGTGATATGTATCATTTGGATCATCTAGATCATTTGGATCACTGAGTCAGAAGAGATGATTGATATTATGAGTTAGGTATACAGAAAGATATGGTACGCTGTACAGAGTTACGATACAATTAGGTAAATCTGTAGATGTATAAGTTGTTTACTTGATTTTTGAGTTCATAAAACTCCATTCGGAATACTTACGATCGTCACTTTCCGATTCTTTAAGCCCATTTTTGACTGAAAAAACCGAAATAAAGTTACATTTTTGTATGAAAAATATATTTATATATAATTTCTACACAAAACATATAAAAGCACAATTGCGCCTTTACTATCTGACAATGACAAAAACCTGTACTTTCAACTACGATCATATTGTATAATTTCACATTTTAAACTACTACAATCTAAACTTTAAATTGCATCTTAATATATGCACCTACTTGTAAACTACTTCTGGCAGCCCTGCAAATTATTTACAAACATATCATCTCATGTGCACATTCATCGTTATGCCCATCCAAATGCGAGCTGCACCGTCTCTTCGCGTGAAAAGTGTATTTCTCTTTACCTCTCTTACGGAGGAACTTGTGAGAGATTACGGAATGGAACATGATCGCGGAAGATTGGTTTGTGTCTTGTCTCTTGTGCTTCTGATCCATGAGATACGAAAGATTCACTGATCCATGAGATATGAAAGATTCACTGATCCAAATGAACCGATTTCACTGATTCGAATCATTTGGATCTCTAAGATGATTCGGATCACTGAATCATATCCGCGATGAGCTACACATGCCTAATCTAAACCATTTCATCGGAAATTAACGACAGCAAAAGAGGCTCTTGCCTACATATGGCAAGCAGTCACTTGCGAAGAATGCGCGGCTGTTAAGGTATCAGCAACATCAGCCGCAGGAATTGATGGTATCACTGTCAGGCAGTGGAACTCGGTTTCTCCAGATCGTAAAGCTTTGTTATTTAACCTTGTAATGTTAATCGGATCGTTCCCTGAGAAACTCGTTGTAAGCCGAACGATATTCATACCAAAGAAGAAAGACAGCCTTGATCCAAGTGATTTTCGTCCAATTAGCATTTCATCAGTGATAGTTAGGCATCTGCATAAAATCTTAGCTAATCGCCTAAGGGAAACTAAGCTAGTGGACCAGATACAGAGATGCTTTGATGACGGATGTGCGGAAAATATTTTCACACTTGCCGCCCTAATGGACAATGTGAGACAAAAACTCAAGAAAATCCACCTTTGATCCCTTGATTTCCCGAAAGCATATGATAGCGTGAGTAGGCACGCCATTACAGGCGCGCTACATATGATTGGCTTGCCAGCAGGTTTTGTAGAATATATTGATAAAACATATACTAAAAGTGCAACTGTACTAGAAGTAAATGGTGCTCGCTCGCAAAGGATTGAGGTGAAAAGGGGCGTCCGTCAGAGTGACCTTCAATTCTTCTCTGCATTGCACTGGATAAAATGATAATTCATCTACGGACGAGTGGAAATATCTCGGGATTGACTTCACATATACGAGAGCACTTCGCGCGGGGCGTGTAGTAAACACATTTTTTGAACGTCTCTCGAAAGATCCTCTTAAACCTCAACAAAGATTAAAGATTGCGAATTCCTTGCTTATTCCTAGATTATATTTGAAGTGAGTGCTAGCAGGTACAACTATAGGCAAGCTTAAAGCCCAGATAAGAATGGCCGTTAGGAAGTGGCTAAGACTACCGCACGACGTTCCTAAAGCCTATTTTCTCGCCGCAGTAAAGGATGGGGGGATCGGTCAACCAGCGTTTGAAACCTCCAAACCGCAACTAATATTGCACCGTATTAAGTCCTTAGAATTATCATCGAACGTCACAATCAGTGCAGCTTTTTATTCAAGCTACATCCAAAAGAGACTCCAGTGGGCAGAAAAGGCTTGTACGAGGGGGGTATAGAGTTGCGGTCACTGGGTGGGGTCAAACGTTGGTGGGCCCGGTTGCTCCACCAATCTAACGACAGTCTCCCAACTAGCATAAAAACGTCTAGGGTGGTTCAGCGAGTAACCAGGGATGTACTTTGTAGGGCAGGGTGTTGGCGTACTGGAACAGGTGCCCATATCATCCAACAATGTCATCGAACGCACGGCGGAAGGATAAAGAGGCACGACGCTGTGACGAAAGCCTTAGCAACAACCCCTGAAGGACAAGGGATTCGCCACAACTGGAGAAACTAGATTTAACACCAGCGTCGGAGTAAGGAAACCGGACTTGTTTGCAGCGAAAGATGATAGAGTATATGTCATCGATACTCAAGTCGTTAGTGCTGCTAAACCACTCAACGATTGCCACGATACGAAAGTAAGAAAATAGAGACATCACCGATCTTACTCAAAAGATTGCCGAAAAATTCAACGTTGGACCATCTGTCACGGAGAGGAGTTTGAGCTTCTAATTCCGCCCATGACCTTAGAGCACTTGGTGTGACGTCGCGCGTTATGATATCCATAACAACGAGGGTGCTCCAAGGAAGCCATACCAACTGGATTCGTGGGAATCAGATGACCGGCACAGAGGGCAGTAGCGCGAAATTCGCCCGTATGGGAGTTGGCTAGGGTCGGTACGTTATTGTTTTTCATGTCTTTAGGGCAACCCGCCCCCTGTCATCTCAGGTGGGAATTCGAAAGGAGAGGAACATAATACCAGACAACAGATTTGAACACATCCGTTTGGATATCGTGATTCTACCAGCCATCAACAAATACAGGTACTGCCTCACTATCACAGATAGATTTTCACGATGACCTGAAACGGTAGCACTTAAAGACATTTCCGCTACCACAATAGCAACCGCCTTCTACTCGACATGGATTGCTCGTTTTGGAACTCCCAAAACTATCACCACGGACCAAGGTACACAGTTCGAGTCATCGTTATTTCGAGCACTCGAGCATTCAGTCAACGCCATGGACAGAACTTCTGCCCACAGGAATACTCGGACTATAAACTGCTATCAAACCGGACATCGGCGCATCACCTGCCGAGCTCCTTTACGGCAGCGCACTTCACCTACCGGGCGAATTTTTCACTGACGAAGAAACTGCAACTATACCAACTACATTCGTCGAAAAACTCAGGGAACACATGCGAAACTTACGCCCTGTTCCCACTGCTAATCACGACAAGCGGAAAGCAATTGTGCATCACGTTCTTTCGACATGTTCCCACGTATTCCTGCGGATAGATGCTGTCAGAAAGTCTTTGGAGCCTCCTTATACAGGACCACATGAAGTGATAGCCAGACAATCTGATCGTGTCTTCACTATCAAAGTAAAGAATCAGCCCATGTGCATATCCACCGAAAGACTGAAACCAGCACACCTATTACCGGAGATTTCAGACACCAACACTGAAGGTCTGGAACAACCGATCGAATCCCCACTCTTCTGGCAAATTCCAACCCGCACATACAGCAGAAAACCAAGAAAACCACTTGCAACGACAGGCACAGCGCTAACAAGGACCGCGACACGACCACAGCGTCCTTTGCCATAGCAACCACAGCATACGAAATTGTCTAAAGACAAAACACCCACTGAAACATTGATCAGCCGAGAAAAGACATTGACAGCATAAACAACCGACAACATCGTGACTTCAGTCACTGGGAAGGGAGTATTGTGGCAGCCCTAGTAACGCCACATTTGAACACTCTGACGTTTCCTTTTCTGACGGCGAGAGGCGCAGCAAAAGTCAAGTAAAAACCTTCTTCCTCCACGATACGCGGCCAGCGATAGTCGACTTGTGAATACATTCCCAAACTATTGTTCGTTATTTTATATAATAATTACAGTTAAATATTTTCATGGTGTATAATTTCAAAACCAAAAGCCAAACACCACTTCTTCAAATAAAATTACCACCGAGATTTGAAATCATACATCCAATAAATCTTAAACTAGTAGAGAATAGCGTCATTCTAAACAAAGAAATCCAAAAAGGAGTTTATATAGCTAATTCAATAGTGCCTTCAAAAGGCAATTGTCACATTAAGATTCTGAATACAAACAATACCGAAGTAACTATATCCACCATGAAGATAAGCACAGAACCACTTAAAAATGATCACGTTGCTAAAACTTCGCAACAATATACAAATCACAACTCTAGATTTGAAAATATTTTGAAACTACTCAATTTAGAAATAAAAGACGAAAAAGCAAAAAATTCACTCATTGAAATATTCAGAGATTATCAAGAAATATTTCATATAGAAGATGAACCACTTTCGACAAATAATTTTTATACACAAAATCTTTCTGTCACAGACTCCAATCCAATATACATAAAAAACTATAGACTTCCACAAACTCAACAGGAAGAAATTAATAAACAAGTTCAAAAACTACTTAACGATGATACCATAGAACATTCAATTAGCCTTTATTACTAGTTCCCAAAAAAAGGATCGAATGATACAAAAAAATGGCGACTGGTAGTTGATTATAGAAAGTTGAACACAAAAATAATTAATGACAAATTTCCTCTAACTCGCATTGAAGACGTATTAGACAAATTAGGTAGAGCTAAGTACTTTTCGACACTAGATATGACTAGTTCCTTTCATCAGATAAATCTTAACCGAAAATCAAGACCTCTGACAGCATTTTCAACTTCAAATGGACATTTTCAATTTAAAAGACTACCCTTTGGTCTTACTTTCCAACGCATGCTAACAAAAGCACTTTGTGGTTTAAATAGCAACGCATTTCTATATGTCGATGACATAATAGTGTTTGGCTGTAGCCTACAAAATCATAATGAGAATTTAATCAAGGTATTCAAACGACTGCAACAATACAACCTTAAATTAAATCCAACCAAATGTCTATGTATAGTTTGGACATCTAATTACCAAAGATGGAATTAAAACAGATCCATCAAAATTCCATACTATTAGCAATTATCCAACACCACGAAATGCAGACGAAGTTAAACGATTTGTTGCATTCTGCAACCACTTTCGTCGATTCATACAGGGTACATATCCTGTTCAACACCCAAGTCTCTGTTATTGAAAAATGCATATTTCTATTCATAAAATTAATTATTTTAGTTCCCATGGAAGCTTCTAGCATCCTCGTAAAGATTGTTGTAAACATTTAAACACTGAACGTGCTATTTTTCCAAACAATCTATTGATCTGATCGACATCGAATGTAGGGTAAAGTAGGGTGATATGGCACAGCGGGGGATATGGTACGCTCTCAAATTCTTCCACTTGCAACCCAAATATAAACCAAAATCTGCCGGCGTTTTAAGTTATATTGACACTTTGTGGTGATACACCTCGCAGTGGCGCAGTGTTAGTGAGAATATAAAAGACTTTGGCCACCACAGAATTTTTCGGAGGACTGTGAGCAGCGTCATCCTGCCGTGCATCCCGAGGGGTGTTAAGGAGTGAGTACCTTTTTCTAAGGGGGAAAAAAATTATAATATATATAAATTAAAAAAAAAATCTGATATTTTGAAATCCAAAAAAAAATGGATCAGCAAGGACCCTCCCGGGGCGTCCACATTGAAGTGGACAAAGAAGCGCTGATCGCTGCCCTGCAAGCCGAACTTGTGGAGCAGCGTAAAGCAAACGCCGAACTTAAGGAATTGATGAAAAACTTACAGAACACCGTGGACAACCTGACTGAACATATGACGAACAAGACCAAACCGAGCAAACCATCGAAGCGTAAAAGGAGGCAGGCTGCATCCCCGACCCCGATGACCGACGAAGAAGGCTCAGACGCGACAACGACAAATCAATCCGACACCAATATGGCGGATAGCGAAGTAGAGGAGGCTGCGCCGGTGTCCGATTTCCCCCCACTCCCAAAATCAAAAATTTTCAATGAACCCCAACCCGGACCATCAAAACCAACCCCCACCATAAGCTGGCCGAAGCCATCCAACTGTCCCGAACTGAAGACAGACACACCAACAAAAAAAAGCCCTGGATCTGTGCCCATTATTCTAAGACAAACGGACAGATGGACCCAGGTACAGCGCGAGTTTAAATCCTTGCAAATAAGCGTTCTAGCTACCAAACGGGTATATCTGGGTATCCAGATAACCCCTGAGACCCCCACAGACCACCGTCGTATCACCAGGTACTTCACGGACCGAAAAATCCAGTACCACACGTACATTCTCCCAGAGGAGAAGAACTTAAACATCATTGTCAGGGGGCTCTACGGGCTCAGCCCTGCCGAAATCAAAGAGGACCACGAGGCGCAGGGATTCCATCCACTCGAGTGTTTCTTCCTCAAGCACCAGAACGGTGCACAAAAACTATTAAAAATCCTCCTCCCCCGCTGCGAGACCGAAATTTACAACTGCAAGGCCATCTGCCAGCTGATCGTAAAGATCGAGGCACAAAAACCTCGCACTGGCCAGGCCCAGTGCCACAATTGCCAACAGTTCGGGCACTCGGCAAACAACTGCCACGCACAGTCACGCTGCGTCAAGTGTGATGGCCTCCATCACTTTACTAAATGCACGAAAAAAGCGGAAGATAAGGCAGTCTGCGCGAATTGTGGCGGAGATCATCCGGCGAGCTATGGAGGTTGCCCGCGTAACCCTAAAAATGTCCGAAAGACGTTCGCGCAGGTCGCCAAGGCTGCACCTACAACCCAAAATATCACGCAAACACCACCGAAAGTCCCCAAACCTATTCCTCAAACAGCCACAGTCAAAATTGCAACACCCATGCCTTCAGCAGGCCAAATGGACCAGTTCTTTGCCAACATGCAGTCCCAATTCCAGTCCATGATGCAAGACATGATGGCGAGAATGGTCCAAAGCATGTTTAATGCCCAGACAACATTACCCGTCCCAACACCCTTCCCACTTAATGGAAGACATTAATCATGTCTCCATTCTCACTTGGAATGCCAATTCCTTAGGCCCCAAAAGAGGTGAGCTGTTGCAATTTTTGCTTGAGCATAAAATTGACATCATGCTCATCCAGGAAACATTTCTGAAACCAAGAGACCACTTCCGCATCCCCAACTACACAATCTATCGTAACGATAGAATGTCTGGTCGGGGGGGAGGTACGGCAGTCCTCGTGAGAAGGAATATCCAACATCACCCTATCCAGATCCCCACACTGAATGGCATGGAGGCCTCGGCGATCAAAGTGCGGACGGGCTCAATCGAATTCGTGGCGATCTCCGCCTACAGACCTCCCAGTTTCACAGAGTACATCCCGGACCTCCAAACACTGTTCAACCAACAAGGCCCAATCTTTCTCGCAGGCGATTTGAATGCGAAGCATCGCCAATGGGGTGCGGTGAGAAGTAATCAAGCTGGCAACAAGCTCAGCAGATTCATCGCTGAGAATCAAGTAGACCTGCACGCCCCAAGTGAACCAGCACACTACGGCCGAGGCCCAAATGGCACCATCATAGACCTTGCAATTGCTGATAACATCCAACAGCATATAACCATCTCCGTGCTAGATGAGTTACCATCAGACCATAAGCCGGTTCTCTTCCTTATACAGGATCTCTTCGTTGACGATCCTCAAATAATAAGGAAGAAGACGAATTGGAGAGCCTTCCACGATGCATTGGCCAACGAACCAGCAAACGAAATACCCGAAACAGCCAATGCAATTGAAGATGCTGTCAACAAGTTGACACAAACTATTAAGCAGGCAAAAGAAGAGTATACCACCACAATAGCGGAACAGGGTTCGAATCCCTACGAACTCCCCAGAGCCATCAAGGACCTGATAAGGAGAAGGAACAGAATCCGCAAAAGGGCTAGGGTCACGGGTGACCCCAGCATTAGACGTGAGGCTAACCGGCTAACCAACGAAATACGTGGTAAAATATCCATGTTCAGAAATGAACAATGGGAAAGCTTCTTGGAAAGCCTCGACCCCGGTGATAACAACTTCTGGAGGATCTCCAAATACTTCAGAAGAAAAACCAAGAAGCTTATTCCACCGATCCATGGTCCGCAAGGTCTACAATATTACCAGGAAGGCAAGGCAGAGGCCTTTGCAGATACCTCGGAACTCCAGTTTCGGGAGAACATCTATGAGGACGAGGACACGGAGGACGAGGATACTGAGTCTCGGGCTCGCCGAGCCTGTAGAGCTCTCCTGGCACACGATAACGACCCGCGCGATAACTCCATTATGGAGACAGATTTAGCGGAAGTTAAGGACCTGGTGATGCGACAGACCATACGTAAAGCGCCTGGCTGGGACGACATCACAAACGAATGCCTCAGGCATACACCGGACAACATACTACGGACAATCGCTGACATCATAAATGCAATCTTCCACTTTCGATGGTACCCGAAGGCCTGGAAACATGCAACTATCATAGTTCTCCTCAAACCAGGTAAAAATCTGACCTTTCCCCAAAATTGGAGACCAATAAGTCTTCTCCCATCCATCGCTAAAATAACAGAGCGAATCATTCTCTCTCGCCTAAGCGATGAAGCTTCAAGTAGATCCCTAATTCCGGAAGTGCAATTTGGCTTTAGGCCCGACCATTCTTGCGAACTCCAGCTTGCTAGAGTGACACAACACATCAGAAACGGCATGAATAGTAGAAAGTCAACAGGTCTTGTGATGTTTGATATAGCCAAGGCCTTTGACGAAGTCTGGCATGCAGGACTCATTTACAAACTGCATCAATACCAACTCCCGATATCCTTCATACAAATTGTTGCCGCCTTTTTAAGGGGCAGAAAATTCTGTGTCAGGATTGACAACCACACATCCAGCGTCAGACCCATAGAAGCTGGAATCCCACAAGCGTCACCACTGTCGCCACTTCTGTACAGCCTGTACATAGCAGATATCCCAACTCTGCCCAATCCTAGAACAAAACTAGCACTATTCGCCGACGATACATGCATCTTCCACTCAAGCCGACCTGCGCACATAATTACTACAAACCTTCAGCGCACCACAGACCACCTTCTGAAATACTATCGAAAGTGGAAGATACACATTAACACGGACAAAACCCAGGCAATATTCATCACACGAAAACGTAGACAAAACCCCAACAACATAACCATAAACGGACAACCAATAACATGGGCACAGACCGCTAAATACCTCGGGCTAACACTAGATAACAAACTAACGTGGACTAACCATATCCAAAACAAACGGACAGACTGTACGAGAATCACCCAATCCCTTCTCCCTATCCTCAGGACGAAAAAACTGAGCCTAAAGAACCGACTGCTTATATACAAACAAGTGATACGACCAACTCTACTATATGGCAGTACGGTATACGGACAGACAAGCAAAACAAACAGACGCAAGATGCAAGTCTGCCAAAACGTTGCGCTCCGAAAAATCTTCCAAGTTCCATGGTATGTTAGAAACTCAGACATACACAACGACCTACGAATCGAGACTGTAGACAAATACGTACGTGACAAAGCCCTTAAGCTTTTTGACAAAATCGACAATCACGATAACACTAACATGGAACCTCTAAGAAATCACGCTCAGACCCGCAGACTCCCATACAAAACACTCAGACAACTGACAGACTAGACTAAATCCCCGAAAAAGGAGTGAGCCATTTATTTATTGACCACAGCGACAAAGGGAGCCAGAGTGCATGAGCACTAGCTCCAGAGCAAACAAAGTTCTCAGCAGTGTTACCAGATTGGGGGTTTTCCCCCCAAAACAGGGGTTTTTAAGTTCTCGCAGGGGTATTTTGGGGGTAAAAATATTCAGAACTTTTTCTTGGGGTAAAAACCCCCAAAAAACCTATTACCAGACCGTCATTTGAATTTAGAAAAAATTAAAAGGTAACGCCAAATGTTACTTTTAGTCTAGTTTTACACAACAGAGAAGACATTCACTTAATAAAATATGAGTGAAGGATTCTAGTTGGAACACATTACACATCCAACATTTCTAACTGGGATGCTGCCACGGCTCAAGGTATATAGACAAATCAGTTTTGTCTTGTTACCTTGGTCCCGGCTTTATTTTCTATTACCAAGAACTGCATGGGAAGCTTTGACAGTATAATAAGCATTGTTAACATTAACTAAATGATTTTTTTTATTCTTTCACGTTTTTTGGGGGGTTTTCAGCTGAAATTATACTATTTTAGGGGGTTTTCAGTCTGGCGTAGGGTTTTTTAAAAAGCTAGATCTGGCAGCACTGGTTCTCAGCAGCGTTTTGTTCAGTCAGTCTAGCCATGTTAATGGGTGAAGATCACGCCGCGCTGTGTATAAGAGTTTTTTTCTAGTGGACAAAGAACGAAAATTATCTAGAATTTTTGTCTGTGAATTTCTCAGTATTTGATTTGAGGTTGTGTACTTGGGTAAGTGTTTGATGTATGCATGTGATTTATATACCGAAATGAAGGGTATATAGCACATATTAGTTTAAAATGTGAAAGAAAAAGTTAGGAAGCATGTACAAGCATTGACAGTAAGCAATTCGAGGAACGCATGTTTGGGAGATATGGTACACTTTTAAATGGGTGATATGGTACGTGCCATATCACCCGTGTTTGCTTATAAATAGATAGCTTCCGCACTTTCTTTTGCAGTTTATGTTAGTTTGTTTTTAATTTACTGTCTTACTTAAATTTCATTAGTTATTGCGGAGATATGCCAACAATTTATAACAGAAAACAGGGATCAGGGGTTAGAGCTCCCTGGACTGAAGCTCAACTGATGTCTGCATTAGAATATTAGAAATAATACTCTTTCAGCCAACAAAGCCTCAAGCCAATACAATATTCCCGGGATGACACTGAGGAGGCATCTGAAAGCAGGAAATAATAATCCGCCTTCATTGGGATCACCTTCTTGTCTCGCTGAAGAAAATGAGAAAAACATAGTAAAACATATAAAAGATTTGCAAGCCCACGGTTTTACACCTACAAAGAAAGAAGTTTGTCGCATGGCTTACGGGCTGGCTGTTCGATACAATCTACCACATAAATTTAATAATGACAGGAAGCATGCTGGAGCAGGGTGGTTTACGCTGTTCATGAAACGTCATACAAATTTGTCTGTCAGAAAATCAGAGGGTGTTTCACAGTCCCGCGCTGATGGTATGAGCCCGGATGAAGTAAAAAACTATTTCCAATTGTTGGAAAAACTCTGATAGACAATGAGTTGATAAATAAACCTGGACACATATACAATATGGATGAGACTGGTTGTCAGCTGAACAATCGTCCCGGTCTTGTCATTGCCGAAAAAGGGTCTAGGAATGTAGCTTCCATTACGTCTGGGGAAAAGGGAGAAACAATAACAGTAATAGCATGCTGAGGCAAACTTTTTGCCACCAGCATGTGTGTTTAAAGGTAAATTTAGTGTTACTGTGTGTTTCTATAGGTATTCTATTTTATTTATTTTTAAAAGGAACAAAAAAGCAGAATTTGAGGGTGGAATGCCTCCCGGCTGAGTAGTTTACATGGGGGGCAAATCAGCGTACGTAAATAGCGGCATTTTCTTCATATGGCTCAAAGAGCATTTTATGCCTAGGAAACCATCAGGAAAGGTCATTATCATACTTGATGGACACTGCTCACATTGTAGCAATGCTGAAATGCTGGAGTATGCTGCTGCAAATGAAATAATTCTCCTTTGCTTTCCGCCTCATACAACACAGTTCCTTCAGCCGTTGGATAGGGCATATTTCAAATCATTTAAGGCCCATTATTACGAAGCGTTCGATTTGTTTATGAAAACAAATCCGAGAAGGAAAATAACTCGCCTACAATTTGGACAGCTATTATTTACTGCATGGAGAAAATCGGCAACTCCACATAATGGAATCTCGGCATTTGCAGCAACTGGCATATTTCCCTTCAACCCATCGTCTATTCCAGATTACGCATTCTTTAGCGTTGCAGACGGAAATAAAAGTATAGATGAAGCGGTTAATTTAAATACAGAAGGAAATGCCAATATCGCGGAAAATATAGTGTCGTTATTTCCTAGACAAATCACTCCGCCATTGTTGGACATTCCACGGGTCAGCTCATATTATCGATTAATGATATTTTTCTTAGTTAACGATTTCCTACTTCTAGCAGATAACGGAAAGCGTCAGTGAGACAAACGAAGATATTAGCGACATTACTCCTGGGAAGATGCTAAAAATCATATCCCCATTCCATCTACTTATAAAAATGCTTCAACAAATTCAAGAAAACAAAAAGCACGAGTATTGACATCAGTGGAAAATATGACTCAACAAAAATTAAAAGCGAAAATACGGGATAGAACACAAATTCAAAATTTAAAAAAAATTATGCCAAAAAAGAAAAGGAGAACTGTGAATGAAAGCAGTTCGTCTAGCGAAGAAGAACTTAGAGTACCAGTACATGGTGAATCCGAAGGGACAGAGGATTTCGAGAAGAACATCTGCGTTGGTTGTGGTGAAGACTATAATGACACTTCAAAGAAAGACGACTGGATAAAGTGCATAATATGTCACAAGTGGTTGCATGATTCATGCACTTTGTTTATCAACACATGCACAGTATGTGGCATGCGAAATATTAAAAAATAATTTGGTGCCACATTACCCACTTCAGTATGCCATATCACCCTCGCTCAAGGGTGATATGGCGTTTTGCACCAAAGTTTTATTTTATGTATAGTTTTTTTTTCAAAGGCTCAAGTACAATTAATGTTCTTTTTTATTGTTAATTTTGAAATAAAGAAAATATTTGTTTTTATTTTACTTAAAAGGTTCCTTTACTTTTTGAGTTATCCCGAAAATGAAAAAGGTGTGTCATGTCTCCCTACTTTACCCTACAAGCATCTGTGGGAAGCTAAAGTAATGCAAATTAAGTTCTCACGGTTGCTTATCGATCAGAAGCTTTAAAAGGTCGATGTACTGTAGTAATTAGTTAGTTGATAGACAGAATTGTACCAGTAAATATTAAATATATTGTTTTTCTTAAAAGTCCGCATTTATTAATTTGAGTTACATAACTTCGCGCAGATAGCAAAATGTTTGAACAACTTGTTAAAACAAGAACCAACCTTTCATCTGATCAGAAGAATGTAACACTGCATTTGGAACTCTGAAACAAAACCTAATGAAGCCACCCATTTTACAATATCTAGATTTTGATAAAACATTCATTATAACTACAGACGCATCTGATCAAGCACTAGGAGCAATACTTTCACAAGGTGAGATAGGTTTTGATCTACCAATTTCATACGCGAGTAAATCGCGAACAAACATGAGATCAACAAACCCGTAATTGAAAAAGAACTTTTAGCCATACATTGGGCAAACATCTTTCAAACATTAAAGTGATGTATTTATCACCAATAAATACATCGCTTCATGAATGGATAGATAGCGCTCATCACTTCGTGATCCTTTCTTGTGAACATGGACATCGCCTTTTTGGTTGCGAGTGCTATGTGGAACGAGTAGTGATAAGATATTGAATTTATGAATGCATGACAATGCGAAATGCATAAATTAAGATATTTTATTAAGTCATAAGTGTTTGATTTAGTGTTAAGAAATAGTATAAATAGCAAGTAAGCGTTAAAGAAAATATAGTCTTGAGTCTGAGATCAAGCGACCGTGTTTCACTTGTGCCTATCATTCGAGGCACTCTTAAAAGACTTTCCCTGGATTGTGCCAATAATTCGGCATTTCAGGTAATGCCTACAATCGGCATATTATATTCCTTGGCCCGTGGCATAAAAATTGTGTCGGCCGTTTAAAAATTTGACCGTTCCTCTAATAATTTCTTTTGAACCCACATACCCTCAACATGGGAATGTTTAGTCACTATGGAAAAGAACATCACAACAAAGGACCATCACAACAAAGGACCATCACAACAAAGGACCATCATTCGGCGGTCCTCCCTCATCACAAATGATTTGAGATACTGATTAATAAGACAATAATTATTTAGCTGACTTCACTTACCTTAGGTATTAAGAGAAAATTTGATTAATCCTAGTATAAAAGTTTAAAAAGTTTTATTTTTTAATAACTCTGTCTAATAGATCTCATTTATACTTTCAGTATCAGATAGTTAGAAAAGTAACAGATTGTTGTTGTTTTCACTGATGTTAAGTATAAAAACTACCAAAGATTATAAAATGTTTGTGTTTTTATAATTTTAATTTCGAATAAATATAAAGCTGTTGAATGTAATGAACTTTTATTTCAAAATCGATTTCAATCCGTGTAAAAGGCCAAAAATTGTGAATGTAAAAACCGACCTCAGCTGCGGCACAACTTGCCCCAACGTGTAGTCAACGTCAGTAGCGTCTTACGACCGCAGGTTAAAGATATATTTTTTTTATATAAAACAATTCAAAAAGCACAAAAACTGAGTATAAATTTAAAATCTAGATTAAATTTTATCTAGAATGGACTCATCTTACCGGATTTGTCCAGGGATTTGTTAAAATCGGCACTTTCAGCCTCGCTCTCCCCTAATCGGACTGTATTGGTTTGTAAGATGAAATCTAAATAAATAATTGCATTTTACACAAATTTGCTCCAATAAGCTCGAGAAATGTCCAAGGCTCACCTGTTTCGCCCGGCGAGGAAAAGACGCTACTTTGGTTTCGAGCCAACCGAGGGACCCTCGAAACGTGGGATGAGGTTTGTCGAGAGTTGCGGGCGAAATTCCCCATCCTCCCAACAACGATGATCGGTTATGGGATACAAGGCAAGCCGAGTCGATTGGAGTGTACATGGCAGAGATGGAGGGGTTATTTCTAAGATTGTCCATCAGGTGCAACGAGGACGAGAAGCTGAAAGCGGGCGGACCCAGAAGTGGTAAGAGCCCGAGGCGAAAGAGTCTATTCGGGGTAGATTTCCTGCTGGAACAATGCTCAGAGGACAACCAACCTCACCTTAGGGTGGATATTTTGGATCGAACGTTGTTGAGATTGGGTGATTCGGGGCCCCCAAGACGATACTAGGTGAAGGAGCATGCGAAGAACTGACATGCCTGGGGGTTGAGCTCAGGAGCTCGGATCACCAAGAAGTCTGAATGACTAACGACCTTGCGTGTTCCGTCAAGGGAGCTGTTGGGTGCTGTTCACGAAATGGGGAAGTAAGGACGTACGCGTACGCGTGTTTAGCTGCGAGGAAGTCGTTCGTTTTTTTAGTCGAAAAAAAAGGAGGAAGACGTCTGCGAAGCGTGGCGAGAAGTATTAAAACTGGTTTATGCGTGTTCGCCTACCCAATAGTTCGTGCCCCTTCGAATGGATAGAGGGCGTGCTACGAACGGCGAGTGTGACCGTTCAGTGCCAAAACAGCAACTGAACCTTTCAGGCAGTCCATGTATATATTAAATAAAAGCATGATCTAAAAATCGTCGTGTACCGATTTTATTTTCTCAAGACGATATCTCGTGTTTTATTTCCTCGCAAACGAAGCAACCCAACAAGAAGCAGATACGGCGAGCGGCAATTGGTGCAGGATTCAGGAGCCAGCAGCGTTAGTGTAAGGAAAAAATTGTAAGTAGACATAAGAATAATCAGGTATAGTTGGGTGAGATTCATTAATTAAAATAGTGACTTTAGAGTAAATTGGTTGCATTTGATTGTGTGAAGTGACGAAGAAGGTCGTCGCGTTTTAGGATCCTTTCTTTTCTATTCTATTTTTCCGAATTCCCTCCTTCGATCAGTGGTTTCGGGTCGGCGCTAATCCAGTTCTCGTTTCCGGATTCACGGACAGGACCAGTCCTGGCGAAGAAACGGGTGGCGACCTTTTCAAAATACTATATATCCCCACAATCAAGAAATCATACCGACTCATCAGTTTGGATTCAGGAATCGGCACGGAACAATTGGACAAGTGCAAGTGTGGGGTGTAAACGGATCGCCTCCTCGCGGTGCACCCTGGGTAACGCCAAATGATCCAACCGAATGAAGGGGTCAAAGCAGTAGAGCTCGTCTTTTGCTGACCGACTCAAGAAGGGATGGTCACCCTCACGGACTTCAGACCATATTACGCATGGATTTGTTGAAACAGTAAGTTCTGTTGATCTTAGCTGACCAAACATCAATGGGAGTTTGTCGCCCCCACGTAACCATGGACAAAAACCGAAAGAAGGAGTCAAAACAGTAGAGTATTACTTTTGCTGACCGAGGAGGGGATAGTCACCCTCACGGACTTCAGACTAAAAGGACTCATGGTGTGTCAAAACAGTAGGTTTTAAAATACTTTGCTGACTGGCATCAAGGGGAAGTGGTTGACCTCTAGTAACCCATGGACCAAACGGCGATCAATCCGGAGCTTGCAGGGGCTCAATTGAAGAGGTTGTGTTGAGCTTCCTCGAAACCTTACCAGGGGTATACTGGTACTAAGGGAACCGGGGCCCCAGGGACTTGTCTCTGCCGGTGTCGGTGAGGAGCCTGTGGAGGCTGAAACTTGGGGGCTGTGGTTGTACACCCATTAGCGGGTACTTTCATTATAATACAGTTTGGATCTTAACACATTGGTATAGGACCCTTCTGTATGTGGTGCATTGGCGTGCTGTTGCGTTTACGACAGGGGTGCCGTTGCCCAAAAAGCGGCATGGATGATGATAGGTCCAATCTTGACCAAGGGTAAGCAGGAGCCCTGTCAGCTTTGAATTAAAATTGGTACCTGTGTTCCGAAAGCCACGTGGCTCATACTACGGTATGGGTACTTGGCAAGTACGTACGGGGGGTCTTGGTGCGAACATATCGTAACTCGTAGCTTAAGAAGCTCGTGGTGTTAAGACACACTTGTCAGGAAACCACGTTAATCTTAGAGTCTACTGGACAAGTGCACAACTTCGCTTTCCAACGCTGTGGTCGGGGAGGAACTGGGGGAGGCACAACCGCCCTCAAGTATGCTTGAAAAAGGTTGCATAGCCGAACGAGTATCATGCAGAAAGAGGATCCGGGGCTGTCGACCAGGAGATGTTTAGTACTCGGCCTAAGCAGCCAGGAGAACTGTCTCAAGCCAGTGCAAAGGAGGAGAGGTACCGACCGATCCTCAGAACAACATCCTTTCAACAGGATGCTGAGGCAAAGGGATGACGATTAACAGGGTCTATCATATATATCCTTGGTGTAGAGGATGATAACCCTAAATACGGCGATCGATCCGGAGCTTTGCATTTGGGGCTCAATCGAAGGGGTCGTGCTTGCACTTCCCTGAAACCTTACCAGAGGTATACTGGTGCCAGGGGTTAACCGGGGCCCAAGGGACTTGTCCCTGCCGGTTTTGGTTGAGGAGCCTGTGGAGGCTGAAACTTGGTGGCTGTGGTTAACACCCAAAGCGGGTACAGTCACTATAAATTCAGTTTGGGACCGGTAGCTATTCGGCAACTCTTCTGAATTGTGGTGCATTGGCGTGCTGTTGCGCTATCAACAGGGGAGCCGCTTCCCAAAGAGTGGCGAGGATGCTGATAGGTCCGATCCTTACCAAGGATTATGACGGAGTCCATGCAAGCTCCCGATAAGATTCTGGCATCCATACTCAGAAAAGCAGTGCTCGTAGCCTATGGCTATGGGCTACTGACTAGTATGTTTATGGGGGTACGAGCCTATCGTACCCGTAGCCTGAGAAGCTCGTGGTGTTAAGGCAAAACATGTCAGGCCACCACGTTAAACAACTAGGAACGCTTTCTGGACAAGTGCACAAAACCACTAACAACTGAAAAAGCCACATTATCACATAACACGAACAAGTCAAATTCTCATTCAAACGTATGTACTGATTACTTAACAGTAATTCGAAATTAAACCTGAACACTAAAATCTATGTTTATAAATCAATAATAAAACCAATATTGACTTCCCACGCTGGAAGTCAACGAGACAATTCAATATCGCAATCCTATAGCGTAACCAAACACAAATAATCAGGGCAATACTTGGTGCTCCCAAATACATACAGTATTAAGATGTGATAAATTATTGACGATTTAGAGATCGACTCTCGATAAATATCGAAATATTTTAAGAGTTTGTTTTCCAATTAATCATAAAAGTCAGTTTTCCATAAAATAAGTTAACAGACAGTCAATTTAACAGTTATGTTAACAGCCAGTTAGGTTTACAGACGGCCAAACTAAAAGACAATCAAGTTAACAATTGTCTATCGGATATTATTCTATTCGTTCCTTCATGAAGAAATATAAATTTATAGTTACAATTGACATTGGCAAATACAACACTGAAAGTTCCATTTTAGTTGGAAAAGTATGAGCCACTATGTGGCAGCTTTTCTATGTGTACATGTTAATCATCAATGATATGAAATCAATGTAATGGTTTCTTTCTTTATTTCATGTACTACCATACAAGGTGCGAGCGATACTTAGCGATGACTCAATATTTCAGTTGTGTTAACAGTGTTTGTGACTTTTTTTGGTAGTATAAATGTAAGGAAAGTATCCTATTGAATTAAGCGCGAGTTTCGTCCCGATGCCCAGGTCATTTACACCAGTTATACATCCAAACGCCCAGGTCATCAAACATCGAATTCATTTCGACACGTCTTAAAACAAACTCGCACATATTTGGCAAGCTTGCACATATTCACCCTAATTAATAATTGAAACATTTCGATGTACTTAAAACCTTGCATTCACGTGTACTGCGTCAGCACTACAAAGTTATAAAATTGTATTCGCAGATTGTTCAATTGTCATTTTGTTCGCTAGTGTTATTAATAAAAGAAGTATTGAATTGTATTTTTTTTAATCTTTCACGGGTCGAAGTTTGTAATTCGCCCGACTAGATCGGTAATGTAGATCTCTCGATTAACATTTGTAACACCAGTTGGAGCCACACGTGGATCAATATCACGAAGCAAGTGACAGTGACAGTGTGAATATTAACATAGAATGTTGTTTCTTTATTATTTACAGGTAATTTAGTTTAGGAGATTCAAATTGTGTTCTGTATGAATTAATAACAAAACTTTGTTATTTACAGAGAAACGATTCATGTTTTATTCATGTTTAAAAGTGAAAATAGAAAAAACATAACCTCTCATTATATAAATATAACCTTCTTTCGATAGAGAGGTCATTAGAAAATTATCTGTTGAAGAACAAACGTCGTCATGTTAGGCGATTCGACTAATTTTAGTAATATTGAACACCGTGCCTTGATAAATTACCTCGTAAAGAAAGGGAAAACACCGAAAGAAATTTTTAAAGACATGTTAACAATTCTTCAAGAATCTGCGCCTTCGTATACTATGGCCAAAAAATGGGCTCGCCTATTTCAACGAAGGCGAGAGAGCTGTGCAGATGATTCCCGTCCAGGGCGTCCTGTGACGGAGGTAAATGTTGGAAATTTCGAAAAATTAGTATTGGCCGACCGAAAAGAAAAATATGGCAGATAGCCGAACAGTTGCAGATTATCAAAGCACGGGTTGGAGAAATTATGTGAGCATTTGAATATGAGAAAAACCAGTGCACGTTAGGCACCAAAAATGCTATCGCCGTTCGAAAAGCAGCGGGCACTCGAGACTAGTAAGGATTTTTTGGAGTTTGTAGGGGACAATTTGGACAAAATAACTGTGGATGAAACCTGAATTCGCCAACACGATCCGGAATACAAACAGGAGTCCAAGCAGTGGATAGGAAAAGAAGAAAGACCACCAAAGAAATTCAAGGTTCAAAAGTCGGCATCAAAGCTTATGACGATTGTTTGCTGGGACAAACGGGACTACATACTATGAATGGTCCATATTACAATTTATTCGCTCAGGCACGACCGGCTGTCGTATAAACTAGACTAGGAATTAAGCGCGCGGAGTACTGTTTTTGCAAGACAATGCACCTGTCCACACAGCGCAAGTTTCGAGGCAGGCCCAGGAGCAGACCTGGCTTTCCAATTTCAAAAAGGAGTTGCAAGGTCGTATATTTGCCGGTTATTATCCAACATCCGTTGTAATCATAGCAAAAATAAAGTTGTTTAATTGAAAATTCGTTATTTTATGTATCAGGAGTAAAGAAATGAAGAAGGTTGTACAAAGTCATTTTGATCGCAAAGAAAAGTAAAAAATTTTTGGCGACTCAAAAGCGTTATACGCCAGATATGACAAATGTATTTTTTGAGGGAGACTATATTGAAAAATAAAATACTCATACTTTCAATTCATTTAATTCCTTAGGCCGAGGACTTATCAGCCGCCCCTCGTATATGCGTGTCGTTCACATACCCCGTTTTCAGTGTTTTAAACATTTTCCTGACATATTTCTGGGAATATTTGATCGATTGTTTCAGCAGATATTCTGTTACTGTAGCGATAGTTGCTACTGGCCGCTTGTCGATTGATATTGAAGTCTACATCATCGTGTCCTATTTACTGATGATCGGTTTTGTGTTTCAAAATTTAGTTGAATTGTTCCGAGGACATTCGTAAGTAATGCCAAAAATCATCTGTTTTCGTTATGTTCAATTTTCGCAGCAAATTTACATCCGGATACAACGATCCAGTAAAAGTAAGCAATATTCGAGGAAACCTTTTCCTTTCGCGGATGTCGCAGATTGTTCTACACAATCACGACATTACATACCGAGCTGCCATGCCAGCAGTCATCGCTCCTCTAATCTTGGAAAGGTCGCGTTATATCAAGTGATATGACACATCTCATATCACATGATGTGACACACATGAAATCGCCATCAAAAGACGATAAAACAAGCAATATCAGCTCAGCAGATGTTGCGAGGAATTCGACAAGCGATAAAGTTGCAACAGATGCAACTCTGATATCGTCAAGTATCAAAATCATGCTAGACAGAATTTTGCATGAGTAATAATAATATTATCAATGTTTATTTGATCATCTTTGTTAAAAATATTATAAATAGATCAAAACTATTTTCAATCTAGATCAGTTGTTGATTGTTAATAATAGAACTGTGAATAAAGGCCTATATTGCAGAAAAAAGTCTGTACAAATAATTGTTAATAAATCCCTGTATCGTAGAAGCAAGTGGTTTTTCAGTCTGTACTACAAATTGCCCAACAAATGCGTCTATACGACATGAATTGTCCATTGCCTCATCCCTCGGGGCTGAACGTTCGTGAGATCAATAGAGCGGAAGTCTTGTTGTCTTCAACTCTCATCGTTAAACTTAAACACAATTTATAATAATGACGTTCAATGTGAAGCCAAATATGATACCGTCGGAAATTTGGCGATCGATTTATATTCAGTATTCATCACAGATCCCGGGTCGAAATAAACACATAAAGGTCCAAATCGCACTGAAGGTGCGTTAGCGCACGCGACAGACCTTGGTAGGGCGGGCCCAGATTGGTTCTTTATCAATGACTGGCGAACTCGGCTGACGTCTGCCGTTAAGCAAGGGCAATTTGCTCGCACGTTAATTTTTGCTTGGTTCCGCGCACAATAGTATTTTTTTCTTTCTCTCGGAATTACTCTGCATAGTAATTTTTAACTCGGTATGCAACTGATATATGAGGGCAGGATTGTCTAATTTTCACAATTTGTGTCAATTGCAGCTACCTTTGGTGAAAGTATGTTCGACTCGCTTCATGTTATGGAAAATTGTTCACAATAAGTATATTAAGCAGCAAATAGGAACGAAGGAAGAAACAATTAACAAAATCAGTAGAATCGCATTCATTCATTTAAAATTGTAGAAATGTAAAACAAAACAAAAACCTTTTCGAAAATTATTTTCATTATTTCTCATCTATATAATTATATACGATTTTCGATGCGCTTCCACAATAATGGAAAATAGTTTCAAGTCAGGCATTTTTTGTTCTTTTTCTTTCTTTCGAACTACCAGTATTCTCATAAATTGGTAAGTGACCAAAAGAATTATTAATATTTCCAGGTGGAAGGTTTGCCACTATTTTTTAAAGCATTTTTGACTACTTGTACCGTCAAAGCACTCAAGCACATTGATATTATCCTTGGAATGTTTGTACCACTCGATGCAATATTTGCCCTTGCATATCAAAGTATTAACTGAATTTAACTGCCTAAATGCTGTTCAATATACACATTTTATTTTCTAGGCTTCAATACGAGTATATGAGAATAGTAGATTAAAGCGAAAGATTTCGTTTAGATGTTTCAAGCGCTGGTAGTTGTTTTTTATAGTTTATGTAGCAGCAGAAACGATAGTCTTGTATTGTAGACGGATTCAAATCGCTAAAATGAGTTTCTGCGATTTGGACTTTTCATTTATTTTCGCAAGTTGTTCACTAAATTTATTGACGAGAAAACTCCAATTCACAATATATAGCACGGCTAGAAACATTTTCATTTTATTTACATCCAAAATTTAAATGGGAAAACTTACATTTCTTTTAATAAAAACGCGACCATCTATTTTTATCAAGTTTTTATTATTGAATTAATTTCCTTAAACTAACCGACAGCAAAAGGACTATAATATTTATTCATGATTAAACACAATGACCTAGTTTACATTTACAATTTTCGATTTTTAGTGGTTTGTTCAATTTTATTGCTATTTAATGAAAACGTACTAGAATGAAATTTGAGTGGCATTAACGCATGTTCTAAATTAACTTTAAAAAAAATTGTCGACAAAAAATACCAACAATTCGAGTTTTTCTATCTAAAAAAAACTGTTAGTTTGGGTGTACCAGAAACCAAATTTAACCTAAAAATTATATTGCATCATTGTAGAAAACTTGCGAGAATCAACAAAAACAGCTTTTGGGCGGATCATTGCTAGATTTGCGAAAATTTTAAGGTTGTCGCTATTCTAATTGATCCACTCATACAAGGAAGTGAAAAAACTGGAGATTTTACGAAATTAAGAAGTCTTTTAGGGACAACCACGATAATCGTACTGACAAGAATTTTCGATTGTCGAGATATTAAGCGAACTCAAGAGAAGCATTTTGACGCGGTGTACAAAAATAAGTGTTTTTTTCAATGAAGATGCAGCATGCTTAAATAATAATCAAAAACTTCAAAATATTATTGCTTTTTTTATCATTTACAGTTTCTAATTGAACATTTATGAAAATAATTTTAAAATACCTTCCAGATAAATTTTATAAAAAGTGTAGAATTATCATACAAAATTCGGGTTTCGGAAATGCTTTCCTGAGAATATTTTGGCATGCAAGAATAAATATTACGTCGAATGATACAAACATTTCAAGGATGATATCAATGTACAAGGATGCTTTAGCGATGCAAGCAGTCAAAAAAACAAAAAAGAGTGTTTGTTTCCAAGATTTAAAAAATACTAGCAAACTATCAACTTCAGAGTAATGTGATCAACACATCTTTGGATCTTGTGATTTATGTCCTTAGTGTCATTTTTGGATTGGCAAGAAAATACTGGTTCCCGCCAATAGATTATATGTTTTTCTTTTGAGAGTTGATAGTTAACACTCCTAGGTTACTACAGAAACAAATTCCGTGCAAGTTTGGTCACAACCATGGGTTGACGATCAATTTTAACGTGAAGTACAAAATTGCTCATTTACAACATATTTTACTATTTTATTTTCGTAAAGGCAAGAAAACGGCTGAGGCTCACAAAGAGATATGTGAAGTTTATGATGTCAGTTGCATAATAGAAGACACGTGCCAGATTTGGTTTAAAAAATTTCGATCCGATTCCGATCTTCTGAACTTAATGAAGACAACATGAAGGTCATAATTGAATCAAATCGTCATATAACTGTACGATCTCTCGCAATCTCTTGCAAAAAAGTTAATTGTGTCACCCACACACACAATTGAAAAGCACTTTAGACGTCTTGGACTCGTTAAAAAGCCGCATATTTGGGTTCCGCACGAAGTAAAAGAAATTCACTCAACACAACAGATCAATATTTGTGATACGCATTTCAAACGTAACGCAATCGATCATTTCTTGAAACGAATTACCACTGAAAGAATGGATCGCCTACAACGAAATTAATCGGAAAAGATCATGGTCCATGCATGATGAACCGGCACAGTCCGTATCGAAAGCTGAATGGCATCAAAAAAACATCATGCCGTCAATTTGGAGGGATTACAAATTATTTTGAGATGCTTCTAAGCAACCAAACGATCAACTCAGATATTTACTACCAACAACTCATCAAATTCGAAAAGTCAACCAATGAGAAAAGGTCAGCATTTGCAAATCGTAAAGGAATTATTATCCACCGCACTTTTTAAACGATAAAAAATTTCAACAAAATCGATGACCTCAAATCGCACTTGGTGGAGTTTTTTTTGCTGACAAGGATCAGCAGTTATATGAGCGCGCAATTATGCAGCTATCAGAAAGATGGGAAAAGGTTATCGAACAGAATGGAAGATACTTGACCGATTAAGCACATTTTGGGTATAGAAAAAATAGTTTTACTACACACTAAAAACCCCATATTTAGATACTGCATTTTCAAATTATTTACTTGATAAAGACACGTGGTAGTCATTAGACAAAAGTTGAGAAGCAAAGAATTTTATTTCCAAATTTTGTGATTAACCCAACGCTTAAAAGCAACATAAATAAATATACGGAAGAGTCTTGTGATTCTCGTGCTTCCACGAGTATGACATTTTACCATCGACCAGAAGCATAAGACGGAATAACCGCCAATTCCGGGATATTGCTTAGGATATCTGCTGAAAAGTTTCCTGAGAAAATTAAGCAATCTATATGAACGCGATGTATCCTCTCGTATCATATTAATGATACGACGAAAACTCTAAACAAGCATGCACAGAAATAACTCAATTTATCTATCATTGATACATTTACAAGCAGAGAATTTTTCAATGGCACGAGTCGCTTTTTGACACCATTTTAGACAAACATTTAAGTAAATTATAATCCTAGATAAAAACGAAAAAATCAGTCGTGACAATATTTCAATGGGGTAATTCCGCGTGATATGGCATAGTTTCGAAATTTCACAGACGCCGTGCACGTGCGGGGCCCAGAACATATTTCCATATCCAGTCGCATATCCAAATTCAACGCGTGATGTTTGTGGCGGCGTAGTTCTTGATTTTCACCGTTAAGTGAAGTGTATACGAAAAAACAAAGACATCGCGTCGCGATTTTTTTCTGGGTGTTTTGGTTTTGTTTATTTCTCAGTAAGTATTAGCCGGAATTATTACGAAATCATAGCCTAAAAAAAGTAACAATATACAGAATTTAAGCGTAGCCATACCGCCCAAAATCTAAAAGATTCATTGGACAGTATATTCGATGAATTTGGTATCGAAAACAAAACTTCCGTAGTTGTTTCTGATAATGTGAGAGATATCCTTGCAGCGGTTCGACTTGGAAGATGGAAGTCTATTGGTTGTTTTGCTCATCTTCTTAACCTAGTTGTACAGACCTCGTTAGGTGCAAAGAACGTTTCAATTTCCACAATGGGAATCAAGCAAATTTTAGTAAAAGTTAAGTCGGCAGTAGAGTTTTTTAAGGGGACATTCGCCTTTGAAATTTTCATAAAATCGATTTTAAGATTTTTACATATTGCCTCCTGAAATTTCATCAAGAAATTCGTAATAGAAAAAAAGTTACAGCCATATTTGTAACAGCGTATGCCATGAGTAAAAACCGGTTTCTATTCATGCGTGTAGCGCGGCACGCCAGCTGCTTCTTCTCCTGGTGTAAACATCTTTGGTATACATATATGTGGTATTATACATAATCCACCACTAGATCCAAGCATTTGTTGCTACATTTTGCTAGTTTACGAGCAACTTAGTAGTGATGAGTTGCTACAAAGATGTCTTGACAAAAATACTCAAAATAGTAACGAAAGTTACAACAATTTGATTTGGAACATTTCTCCGAAAAGCAAGTTTTCTGGCAAAGATGTGACTGAAATTGCAGTGTGGATCGCAGCATCCATTTTCAATGAAGTTTCGAGAACTTACCCAGCTATTATGGATCTCATGGGCATCAAAATTGGCGAAACTGCAACGGCTTTTGCGCAAAAAGTTGACGAGGACCGTATCTCTCAAGCCAATAAGAGGAGCAGTGAGCATTCAAAAGAAGGTCGAATTAAGAAGAAAAAAGCAATTACTAGATAACGAGGGTCCTCATTATTCACCAGGAATGGCCGATTAAAGGTAAAAAAAAGTTTTCGACCTTTTATTCAATAAAATTATGGTAAAAAAAACTTTAAACGCGTTTTTCTCGAAACTACCTTTTTCAAACTAGTAGGACATTTTTCTCCGAATCTGCTCGACCGATTTTAAAAAACCAAAGAGCATTCGATTACTTATTAAAAATAGTAAACAATAAGCCTCTAAAACTTTAAAAAAATACCCCCTCCCTTTTTTACGGGGGTGACTTACCCCAAAAAAATGCCGTTTTTTCGCATTTTTCAGAAATATACATACAAAAACTTCAAAATATGAAAAAAATATGAGTTTTAGAGGCTTATTGTATAGTTTTGAGTCTCAAGAATAGAATCTATTTTGAATTTTTCGAAAATCTGTTACAGGAGATCCACAATATGTCCTACCGTTTGAAAAGCAACTTTTGGATGACGCCCTCTACAGCAGCCAAGAGAAACTAAAAATTAAAAAAAAATATTTTTTTTATATTCTTTAGAGACTGCTTAACAATGTCCAAAAGAAATTTTGTCAATAAATATAATAGTTTTTCCGTAAGAACATTTTTAAAGTGTTTTTTTTTTCAATTTCAAAGGCGAATGTCCCCTTAAAAGAAGTCCGCAAGCAATGGGGAAAACTGATGGAAATGCGGAGGAATTTGGGAATAACGCAATTGACATTGAAGCAAGATGTTGCCACTATGTGGAACTCTACTTTTGATATGTTGGATCGATTCGTTTCAGTTAAAGCAAGCATCATGCGGAATCACATCAGGAACCAAATGACCCTTGTCGAGCATCCGGCTGTGATACTAGAATTGCTCAACAAGTTACAAGAAGAACTTCAGTACAGGTTCCAGAGTTTAGAAGCAGATGAGTTTTATGCGGAAGCAACAATCCTAGACCCACGCTTCAAGGACAGAGGATTCTGTGAAGAGCATAATTTTAGAGGCGCATTTTTAAACCTCAATTCATGAAACATTTTATATGGAAAAGGAACAAACAATTAATAAATCATCAATTTGAGATGACTTTGATAAGGAGGTAGCCAATTTAGTTCCTACCAGTTCTATTACTGCTGGTGCTCGCGAAATCAAGAAATATATGCAAGACCTTTGTGATAGGAAAAAGATCCTTTGGATTGGTGGAAGGAAAGAAGAAAATTGTATTCAATCCTTTATTCGTCAGTGCCCTCAGAACGATTATTTTCTAAAGGAGGAAGTACCATAACAAAAATTCGAAACCGCTTATCGCCAAAACGGCTCGATAAACTTATATTTCTAAGTGACTGTCCGGAGGAGGAATGGGAACTTTAATGTGTGCCTAAAGTAATAAATAAATAAATAACTTAACGTTTTTAAATAAACTTTTTAATTTGTGAATTTATAGTTGTTTTTTATTCTTTATGTACCATTTGTTTTTTAATGTTCTGTTCTACTGCAGCTAAACTGAAATTACTTATCGACTGACACTGACTTTGATGTCCTGACGTATGCGCATTAGGCCCTAAGGAAAGTACTCGATACTTTGAAGTATCGATACTTTTTGTCTCGATTCTTTTATGAGTACGATTTTTTTCTCGATACTACTCATGAGTACAGTATCGATACTTTCTATTCGATATCGTGTCCCTACTTAACCCATATAGATGGCACGTGAATTGAGCTAATATACCGAATCAGAAACAGAATGATTTTCTTAACGCTTCAGTTAATGTCTCTTTCTGAAACATTAAGGGCAACCTTTCTTTTTACTGAATGAGAGTCAATGAAACGATTAACTACAAAGAGATGGTTTTACCCATGCCTACAGGAGAGTATTATACCTGATTATTAAATCGATTTGATGCCATAGTGTAGACTGGGTACTGTTGAAACAAAACAAATATCTCACGACCGATTTTGATATCCAAAAGTGAATATTTTTCTTCTGAGAATTATATTGTTATCACGTGATCTATTCAAGTGAAAATAGTAAGTGTGTTTTTGTGATATAAGTAAAGCCTGTAGAATACTGCATCATGACTAGTTTTACTGTATTATTGTTGGACAGATTGACTTCTCGAGATATAAAGACGCATATGAGGATATAAAATCTGGAGATTCTCTACGTAAAGCGGCTGACAAGCATGGAATAAACCAATCTATTCTCCTAAGATACATTATGAAGCGAAATGCATCTGTCAAAGAAGATGAAAATATGGGGTATAAAGCACACAACCGAGTTTTTAATAACGAGCAAGAGCGAGAACTATCAAAACATTTGATTCGATGTGCAGATATATATTTTGGACCATCTAAGAAAGAGGTGAGGAGATTGGCGTACGAACTTACAATTAAGTATAATTTATCACGACCTAGAACTTGGGAGGACAACCAGATGGCTGGTGAGAAATGGTTTCGCATGTTTATGAGAAGAAACCCTGACCTTTCCATACGCGTCGCGCAAGCTACAAGCCTGTCAAGGGCAACTAGCTTTAATAAAAGTAACGTCGATGCTTTCTATGACAGTTTGACCATTGTTATGGACCGCCATAAGTTTGAGCCTCAATACATATATACCCCCGATGGAACAGGTGTAACAGTGCAAAAACCAGATAGAGTTGTTGCTAGGCGTGGTGCTCGGCAAGAAGGCTCAATAACTACAGCTAAAAGGGGTACTTTAGTGACCGTAACCTTTGCCGCGAACGTCATCGGAAATGTAATTCCTCCATTTTTTTTCCAGGAGTGCGTTACCAACACCATTTTGTCAGGGACAAAATAAGATCTGCTGGAATCGCATATCTCTCTGGATGGATGCAGGATGAATCATACATGCATTTCCTGGAACACTCCAAGAAACATACAAATGTATCTCCATCACAAGTTCACAAGTAGTTTCTAGTGACCTTATTGTATTTACACCGGAAACAGTACGACCATTGCCGAAAGCACCCTCTAGGAAATGTAATAGACGACAAAAAACCAGAAAGTCTGCAATTTACACTGATACACTAGAGAGAGAACAGATAAGAAAGGAACGTGAACCACGATTAAAACGGCCCAAAAAGCTAAGGTAATTAAGAAAAGATTGGATGGACTAAAAGTAGAAAAAATACCTCAAAAGGAAATTAATACCTAATATACAGCAGGAATGTTATCAGAAGAGAACGAATGCTACTGTGTTTTTTGTTTGTCACCATGTTCGGAGAGCAAATCCAGAGAAAAGTAAATTCAATGAACCATCTGTAAATAGTGGGCTCACGAAGAATGTACAAAAGGTTGGCTTAGCGCTGTTTGCCACAATTGCGAAGGAGATAAATTTTTGTTTGATTATGAAATGTTTCCTTTTAGTTTACTTTCAAATTATTTTCGTTTGCTTGGTTTTAAAAAATACTGTCAATTATTATTATGTTTGTTAATCACGTTAACAGTTTATTATTCGTCAAAAGCTGATTTGAAATATATAACAATAATAATAATATAAATAATATTAAAACATTGAAGCCTAATTAATATTGTGATACGATGCGATAATCAATCTAATAATTAGAATATATGGTAGATAAAACATGTTGCAATATTATATTTTGTATTATTTACATGCGTTTCAACTGACCCCAGTCACTGTTTCAACCATCCCTGCCATGGGGACGGTTGAAACAAATGGTTTCTTTTTAATTTTGTATGCTTCTTAAAAATACTACCGCGGAAACTAAAATGGTGTAGCACTTTCGCAGTTAGAAACACGCTCATTGAATTTAACATATCATCATAACCTTGCGGCGCATAAACAACAATAATATGAACAATAAAAGCTAAATTGTTTCAACCGTTCCAAGTCTACCCTACTGAAGGAAAAGCGGCCCCATCTGACAAAAAAATGCTTTTCCACCACGACTATGCACCAGCCCACACGAATGTAATTGCAACGGTCAAATTATTTAATTTACGCTACGAAATACTTCCTCATCCTCCTCATTCCCCAGGTTTGACCCCTTCCGATTATTTTTTTCTTTTCCCTAACATGAAAACTTGGTTTGGAGGTAAAAGATTTTCATCAAACGAAGACAAGTGAGTATTTTGAAGAGTTTGATAAAAATTACTTTTTAGAGGGCATAAACAAGCTTCAGTACCGCTATAATAAAAATTGTATACAGTTTAAAGAGGACTATGTCAAAAAAATGACTTGGAATTTTTGTAGTAAATAGTGCTTTTTATTTCAAAGTCAAAAGAATTATTGAACAGCCTTCGTAAGTGCTAAACAGCGAGTCAAAATGCTAGTTTCCTCCAAACTTTCTGGCTTTTCCGCAAAACTGGCCGGGTTTTTAATCCAAAAAATATCAGAGTCGATCAACCGCAGCAGTATATCGACACTTCACCAAAGTCGATTCCACGTAATTTAGTATTGGCTAACCCATCATTCAATTTGCAATGGAATTAATGCTATACTTATGAGCTAGGACCAATGCACCAGCTGACCGTTGGGTAAAAACTGGAGTTTCTTACAAATACTTGATGTAAGTGCTGTGTAAAGGTATGTTAAAATTGATGTCAAGTTCAATGATCATCAAGTTTTTGTATATGATTTTGTCCACACTAAGCGTCGTTATATAATAATCTTATTCTCACAGAATATCGCGAAAAATATAAACGATCTTTTAAACTATTGAAAGGAGAGAGACGATTACATTGTCAAAGTCGCTCAAAAATCACGGTGATGTTGACTGTTTTCTTCGATTTTCGTGGTGTAGTGCATTATGAATTCCTTCCACCCGGTCAAACTGTCAACAAGGAATACTATTTGAGTGTTATGCGTCGTTTGCGTGAAGCTATTCGTAAAAAGAGGCCGGATTTATGGAAAGACAACTCTTGGTTTTTACACCACGATAATGCGCCATCTCACACTGCACTGATTGACTTTTTCGCCAAAAATGCAACCAATATCGTTCCGCAACCACCTTATTCACCTGATTTGGCTCCGTGTGACTTCTGGCTATTTCCAAAACTCAAAAGGCCACTCCGGAGGTATTCGTTTTGAGTCGATTGAAGACATTCAACGTGAATCGGCGCGCGCTCTAAAGGCTATACCGAAAGAAGACTTTTTGGCATGCTTCGAGGACTGGAAAAAGCGGTGGCATAAGTGTACTATATCGGGAGGGGACTATTTTGAAGGGGACGAAATTGATTTGAATGAATAAATAAAGATTTTTCGATTTATAAAAAAATTCCGACTACTTTTTGGACACGGTAGTATCACTATCAAAAACAAATACATTTTCGAGAAACATCGAAGTAATTGGAAATTGCCACTAACGATTGCGTCGCATAATAATCTCGACATCCTAGTAGCTCATCCAGTACGGTGCGATCCACTACCACTGTATGACAAAACGTCGCCTGGAGATGAGTTTAGTCTAACCGGAAAGCGAAAAGCTTTCTTGCATATTCTTAGAAAAAATAAATCACGCGATTTATTCTACCAATTACGAAGCTACTGGGTTTTGGTAAATAATGTGTAGACGCTTTTTAAGGGAAACTTATTTTTTACAAAATAATTGTTTCATTAAATTTATATTGGAATATTCATTATTATACGAGAAATTATTTAATTTGAATAGGACCTTCATTAAAGATTTTTGAAAATCCAATCGAAGAGCATTTAACCACAAACGAATTTACTCGAGCTCTTCAGATTAAGTTCTTCCATATTATAAAATTCACGGAGAAAACCGAATTACTACTTGCAATCCTCTATTAAAGCGAAAAGAATTTAACCAAATTTTAATGTAGATGAATACAAATGATTTTAAAGTTTTTATGCGGAAACAGGAAAAGTTCAACAGAGAAATACCAGAAGTCATTCTGTATACTGAATACTTGATAACTTTTAAGAAATCTCAGGGTTTTATGTCAATAAGACAATCTTGTATGATCCTTCACAATAGCATCTGACATGTTGATCTTGCTTTCTCTCGGAGATTAAGAATAGTTCAGCCAGTAGCTGATATGTCGCGAAAAATCAGGTCTTCGTTGTTAATTTGGACAGGTAAATTTTGCATGTGGGCAAATAATACTCAACTAGAAGCTGATTTAAGATTCACGAATATTTACAACAAACGAATGATGATGATGAAGGAATCAAGGAGAATAGACATGCCGAAACCAACCAACCAAGTTGCATACCAGTAAAAACACCAAGAAATGAAGCTTTCGTGAATCGAAATAATATTTTGACTACATTTAGAATTTAAGGACCGTTGAGAATGCACTATGTAAAAATTAAAATAATTGCAAACATACGACGAATGTCATACCACGGCAACTTCAAGAAAAAAAGGACGTGACTTGTCTACTGTAAATATCCCACAATGATTCAATCGGTTTGGTACATAAAACCACGCATCATGATTTGCTCGAAAATTTATCGAAAAATCAACAATTTTACTAATTTCTAATCAAAGAGAACTTAGCTGGGCTTCCACGTATGATAGGTTCAGAGAAAGCAAAAGCTTCCTTCCTTATAAAAATTCAAACATGACTTAATATGAATGTTTTCAATAGATGTCAATAGATAAAAATCAAACCTAAAATAATAAGTCGAACTAAAATATGAAAAAAGAAAATCAGGAATGTCTTAACAATTATAAATGTTCGCAAAATGCATTCCACAAGTCTACATCATACGTAGCACTTATTTAGTGGTAGTTATATACATGACCATGATCTTTCGGTACATTTACTCTATGTTTGATCAAATAGTTATGTTTGCACAGCTGACGATTTCACTCCTAGATATTTCAAAACAGTCAAATGCTTAAAAAAATAGCATGCATAAAGATCAGCTGTGAAGTTCAATTAATTTTTAAAAAATATTGTCGACCAAATTTCATGCAAAAATAAATATAGATATAAATAAAACCTGAATTCGAAGCCTATTTATGAGATGTATCCGGTTAGAAATGATTGGACCAGACTAGAATGTCAAGAGGAAATATTTTGAATATTAACCTGCTTTGAAAATGCCTTGGAATGTCTTAAGTTTTCGCAATGCTATTGTTTTAAATTCTGTAACCCGGCGCGGTATATCTTTTGTATAACTGCTATCGCTTTTTACTGAACAAAGGATCTGCTTATTTCGCGTCTCATCTACAATGCTGGCTTGCCAGCAAATATCTATTGACCCGGCAACCTTTTCTCAGTACACCACTCGATTTCAATCTAGTTAATTACTATTGACGGTGCCTTATGTGTCGGCTTCAAACCACTTAACAAATACATAAACTTACCATGTACAATTTTGTAAATACATGCATCAAATATCAATTTGTGCTTAAAATTAGCTCATAAATTAACTCTAAATAAATATCAATTTAGTTAAATTGTTTTGTGTTACGCGCATCTACCCTACATCATTTACACCACTTTATATCTAGCTGAATATCTTAGTAGAAAGCTTTTCATAACAAATTTGACTAAAATAAATTGGCGTTTTAGCTTCAAGTCGGATTTTAGTTGCTTGGGCGACGACATGAGTATCGAGAACGGTATTTTCTCGTTGGAAATCAGGCCCATTGCAACTGAGTATTTCGTCTCACGTGCGTTCACGCTGCCACGGCTATCGCCAAATCACATGTTTTCATCGAACTTTGCAAAATTACTATCCCAATTGAACCCGTTATCGGTAGATTGCTTGTTTCTCTTATCGACGCCAGCGCCATTAGCATCAGCCATGGACCGTTCTTTGTCAGTGGTGGGTGGCGAGGGCGCCTTGAAAAAGTCGTCGTCCTCGAAAGGATCTTCCGATTTGCGCCCGAAAATATTCACCGATTCAGACTTCTTGATTTGATCTTGCTGCGGCCGTTGCTTCGGCAACAAGCGCGAATTGTTATTTCTCTTCGGCAGTTCTGACGTCCACCGGTCCTCGTTCTCTAGAACGAACTCGGTCTTCGAGAAATCATCTTCAAATGCGCCAATCGCCGGCTTTGCACCTGATGGGTCGTTCTCGAACTTGGAAACAGTTATTTTGTCATCGAACCGAAGTTTCTGCATGGGCGTTTGGTGGGGAGTGTCTGAATCGAAAGTGCCGGGGCTAGCGTTTTGCTTATGCTCTTTATCAGAAAAATCGTTCGAAAAGCGGAACGACGACTTCGTGGCCGCCGACGAAACTACTGTCGACGAGGGTGGCGGCGAATTGAAGTCGCTTTCGAAGCCGTGCTCTTCGAAATTAAATTTTCCGCTGCTCGTGTTGGAGCGCGGAGTCTCTTCGAACTCGTCAAAATCAAAGCCGCGCCGCATGCATTTGCCACCCTTCGTCGACGGCGGCGGCTCATCGAACGCATCGAACTTATGCGAGTGTCTTGAGTCCTTTTCGGAGTAGAAAGAAGAGTCCTTCTTCATGCCACCACCATACTTGGCGGCCGCCATCATCGATTCATCTGCATGCGCGTCATTATCAAAAGTAAATTTCTCACCTTTCTTGCGCCGCTGCGAGTGATCCGCCTCCATCATTCTTTGATGCATGTCCTGGCGCCGACGATTCAGCCGTTCGAATTTATCCTCGTCAACAGGCATACCATACTCGTCGTAGTCCATGTAGTCGTAGATTTCATCATGATGAGCGCCTGATGCCGCACCGTGGCGGTAGGAACTAAAAGATTGCTGCTGTGTTCTGGGCGTTTCATCTTTGCCCCGAGGACGAGATCGTCGTCGAAAACTAAAAATAAAAATAGCTGTATTATTATTTGAGCATTTAAAATGTTTAGTACCCAATTTTATGTTATTTAGTGCACAAACTAATTCATTATTTGCATTAATAAGGACGAGAGACGATGCCATACAAACTTAATACTTACGATATTAAAAAAACAGATCAACTAGCCCGATGAAAGTGTGGGGCAGCTGAAAATATTGTTGCAGGCAGAAATGGTGAATTCATTACAAAACATGGCAACAAAAAAATGCCGAATAACAGTAAAGCCTATACTCAACAATAGTACATAAATTTCTCAGGGAATACTAGCATTTTAACTTTTGCCTTTCAAGCGTCGATGTGTGGAATGCAGATGGGCAAAATTGTACGTGTACCAAAGGGAACAACATATCACAATGGGCCTCTCGTGGCCTAAGTGAGCTACCTTTGGATAAAAGGGGGCTGCCACTACAACCAAAGGGAACAACATATCAGACATGTATGTAGGGATATCCTATGTTATCTTTGCTTTCGATATGCTCGTCTACTTTCGTCATCTCCTCGGAGGTCTTTTTCTAAACAAGACAACAGGAAATAATCGCCGGGGCTAGGTGTAAACTGTATGGTGGGTGGTTGATTTCTTAAAACCCTGCCTTGGTTGGTTGGTTGGTTGTAGTGGCAGCCTCCTTTATCCAAAGATGGCTCACTTAAGCCACTATAGGCCCATTGTGATACCACAAAAGATCGAGACGGCACTAGAACCTACAGAATGACGAGAACCATTTAGATTCTCGTATGAAGTTGGCTATGTAGCTAATATTTAAATCAGCTACTTCCGTGACTGTCCAGGAAAGGTGAGCCTACGGTTGGCATGCGTTTCCTGGATAGTGCTGGGCATTCACACAGAAAGTGTTGGATTGTCTCTTCCTCGTTTTCCGATCTGCAACTTACGCAGAAATCGTTGAACGGAACACCCAATCTTTCTGCGTGTCTGCCAATCAGACAGTGCCCCGTCAGTACGGATACGATGGAGCTCAAGGTTTCGCGGCTCGTGTTAAGAAGCCGCTTGGTGCGTTTGGAGCACAGTGCGTGCCAAGTTTGCCTGGTTGTCCTTCAGGTTTCTTCAAGTAGCCAGGCCCTATTTGCAGCCTCCATGTAGTATTGCTTGAATCCTAGCTTTATGGAGGCTAGACGTTGGCCGACTTGGGGTGTAAGTGTTTACTCTTGGAGCTCAGTGCCAGCTCGTGCTAGAGCATCTGCTTCGCAATTTCCCGGTATATCACTATGCCTCGGTACACAGGAAAGAATCACTTCACAATGAAGCAAGATCATGTTTAGTTGTGAGCGGCATTTTATTGCAATTTTGGATGGGGTGTGCACGCTGGATAGTGTTTGGAAAGCAGCTTGAATGTCAGAGAAAATGTTTAAATTTCTTATGGAAATTTTCTGGTTTCTCAGCCAGTCTACAGCCTTGTAAATCGCAATGGGCTCTGCCTGAAAATCACTACAGTGATCTGGTAGTCGGAAGGATAGTTTCAGGCCTAGCTGTTCTGAGAAAACACCACAGCCAACTTTTCCATCCATTTTTGATCCATCAGTGTAGATGTCAATCGATTCCTGTATCTCACTTCTTTCTATGGTCCAGTCATCCCTACGCGGGATGATTGACTTGAAACCGTGGTGAAAACAGGGAATCGCAGAAGCGAGGTCTACTTTCCCTGGCGTTGGCCCATCCCTCCGTAGTATTGTGGAGTGGCCATTATTCCCTTCATGCCAGAGACGTAGAGCTTTCAACCGAACCGCACAGCACTTGGCCTGCTGTCTCGTGAGTAGCTCAATCAGGAGCCAATTTAATAGCATGAACAATGCCTTTGTCGGGGTGGTGCGTAGAGCCCCGGTAATTGCAATAGCTGCAATCCTTCTGACCTTGTTTAGCAGATTTACATTTGTTGACTTCGCCATAGCTGGCCACCAAATACCTGCGCCGTACAGAAGGATTGGTTCCACTATCGCCGTATAGAGCCATGATACGATTTTGGGTTTCAATCCCCACTTTTTCCCAATGGCTCTTTTGCAGCAGTAGATTGCGTATGTCCCTTTGCGCGCTCTTTCTTCTATATTCGCTTTCCACGCGAGCTTGGAGTCCAGAATTAGACCTAAATATTTAACTTGGTGAGACGGTATGAGGCTTATCTCATCGAGTTTGGGTGGAACAAATCGAGGAATTTTGTACCTTCTCGTGAAGAGCACAAATTCCGTTTTCTGCGGATTAATCTTTAGACCGCACTCTTTGCCCCACTGGGTAAGAAGCAAAGCTTAGTCTTTCAAATAGGGTGCAGTGGCGAGGGGTGAAAAATTACTGTGGGTAAGCCGCTTACTATTCGAGAGACATGGACCCTTAACAGACAAAGCAGTATATTATGAGCATATAGAGAAATACTACCGTAATCATTCTTTCTATTGCATACATTTTAAATTACAATCAGTTATGAAATATTTATATTTTTGTGTTATGTGTATTGTTTTTGACCTTATTGGCAAGGAATGTATATATTAAGCAAATAAGAAATTGAGGAATTTGATTTCGTTGAAAGATATGGATTTTAGTAATGGCTCGTGACATAAAATTTTGGGTCGATCTAGGCTCTAATTTGTCAACTAAATTTTCTAGCAACAATTTTCACAGCTGATTCGCAAGCCGGGAACGCTACCGGCTTTTTGATTTGTTTCCATATCCTATTGAGGAAAACCGAGCTGCCATTCCAACAAACGGGAGTTGAATGCCCACGACACCTTAAATTATTGACGAATTCGAGACTCGGAAAGCTCTGCTGAAACTCTTACAGATGGTGATCGCTTTGCTGGCTATTATGGATCTATGAGGATGTGTAGAATGAAGAGAATGGAGTGTGATGGAATAAACACTGAGATCAAGTGGAACGATTGTGCACGTTTACAGTGATGCATGCAAGTAAATAAACACTTCATTCCCTTATAAAACTGAAGTGGTAGACATTTTTGGAACATATTTGGAAAGGGAAGCCGATGGGAATCGGCTTATATGAACGCCTCGCCACTGATAGGGTGTTAACAAATTTTTCCGATATTGCTATTGCAACATCGTCGGCATAAGCTACGACTTTGCAGCCAGTCGTCTCTATTTTTCACAGGAGTTTATTCACCACTAGGTTCCATAGAAGGGGTGATAGCACCCCACCTTGTGGTGTGCCTCTGCAAACCCTCCTTCTTAAGGTACTGTTTCCCAGCGTGGAGTTGATGTTCCTGCTGCTAAGCAGTTGACCGATGAACCCTATCAGGTTGTCATCGACATTGCTTTCCCCAAGTGCTTTCCCAATAGCCTTATGGCTGACATTATTGAAAGCCCCTTCGATGTCTAGAAAAACCGCTTGCATATACTCTTTGACGCTTAGTGATTTTTCGATGTAGCTGGTAAACGAGTGAAGAGTTGTTTCATCCTATCTCCCTTTTGTGTATGCGTGCTGCGCATCAGAGAGTGGTTTCAGAGTAGCTCTCAAATGAATCTCTATCAGCCGTTCCAGAGTTTTCAGCAGAAAAGAGGTGAGACTGATAGGTCTATAGTCCTTGGGTGAGGATTGGGATGTCTTGCCCGCTTTAGGTATGAAGACTACTTTAGCTTCTTTCCACCGCTGTGGAATGTAAGGAATGAAAATTGCATTAAGCCATGACAGTGCCGTATTGATTCCCTGCTGGATCTTGCAACTCACGAAGTGTGCACTGTCCTGCAAAAAGCATATCTCCTTTCGCCATTTTACTTCCCTTTTTCTCAACAACCACTTGTCTCACTTTTGTCAACAATGCGGTGTAATAGTCCACGTTCATTTTAGTTATTTTTAGAATGATAGTCGATGAACGAGTCCCTTCACAATCTCAAAAAACAGTGACCATGAGCTCGAATGCTGATCTTTACTCTTCGAATTTCTGGGGTAGCTTTTCTTCCTTTTCTATCCACTGCTTTGACTCTGAATCGTACTGCCGGATCCATGATTCAACAACAGTGACAAGGCGAGAAACGTCGTCTGGATTATCGCCACAGATCTTCAAAAACTTTTGGGAAATTGTGATCCGATGCTGCTTGTTCAGCGAAGTGAGCATTTTTGGCATCCATCGCGCGCGCACCTTTGTCATGTGCAAATGATTATACAAAATATCACCGATTCGTTCCTTGCTAATGCCTATGGCTTCGGCTGTCTTCCACAATTTGATTTGTCGATCTTCTAGAATGTGTTTTTTTTATTTTTTCAATATTTTTTTTCAGTAACACCAATGTTTGGACGTCTTGACATTGGATCATCTTCTAGCGACTCCTTGTCATGCTTATATCCTCGACTGCAACGTTTTATGGTGGCAAATGAAGGTCCAGACTCCCCATAAACTGTAGACATATCTTCCAATATTTCCATCGGCGTTTGGTTCTTCTTTGTGAGGAATTTAATGACAGCTTTATACTCCAATTTCGTACAATGCACGGATCACTCAAACATGATGAAGTCTACGGTTCAGTTACTAAAAGCTTAATGATGCTAATACCGAGTTTCATCGGTATATTACTTCGCAATTAGTGACATGCAGGTGACACTTAAAGGTACGTAGGCTCAAAACTTTTAAGCCAATCCTCGTACAATGGAACTTTTAATTTAATGGGCAGATCTAGGGGAGGGGTCATGGGAATCATTACGTAGAATCTACCGTTCGCAACTATTAAATTATAGAGGGTAGTTGTATCGAACTGGTCACATGAAAATCATCAAATATCTGGAAATTTTGAAAATTTTGAAAAAATTCTCTACCAAAGAGATACACTCCGATTTGGTGCTTCTCTATATTCCATGGTGGGCTGTGCAGAACATCCATGGAAGATAAACATAACGAAGAACGCCCATCCGCGTGTCTTGCTGAGGATAACGTTTAAAATGTGCAAGATGTTGTGTTGGAAAACCGAAGATAGACCATCAGACCTAAGGTCATACGGCAGCAATAAAAAAATTTCATCAGCGTACTCTATATGAAAAATGTGTCTGCACAAAAGGGCACAAAAGGACACAAGAAGCAAGTTGATATTGTAAATGTATCCCGCTATCCAGGGGTGGGAATATTTTTGTCGCGATATGTGGACAAAACCGGGATCTATCTATTTGATTTTTAGACCAAACTATTGTTACCAGTCTCACTGAAAACGAAAAAATTCAAATGGTAAAGCTTGACGAGAGCGGTTAGTGACAGCTTTTTAGGAGATGCTGCGGAAATGATTGAGGTTTTGGGAAGGGAACTACTGTTACGGGCTCTTACTACGCAGACAAAATATGAGGACTTAGAGAGGCATTTAAAGACAAGAAGTGGGAAAAACTACAATAAGGAACTCAAGGGACAGCTCAAGGGCAATAAATTTCAACAGTGAGGCGAAAGCCGCGCTTTCTTTAAATATGGAAAACCTGGTCTATAAGTATCAACTTTTTAACATACTATGTACATAAGTAAACATAATATTAAACCATGACCGTTGTAGTACATACTCATTATAATTACTTTTGGATCACTTCCCGTATTTCGCTGAATATGTAACCCATTTGTAACATTGTCCAAGTCCATTAAAGGAAAACAGTGGATGGACGGGGATGCTCGCGAATCGTTGGCTTTTAGAAACAAAAACATGAATTTTAGAATTTAAAAACAATCACGCAAGTCTTGTGCAGTGTACCTAGGCAACTTAAAACGCCACCACAGTCTCCAGATATGAATCCAATAAAGAATTTATGGATGCATCTGCAATATTCAGCCAGCAAGCTGTAAATATCTAAGAAACAGCAGTTAAAAGCCCGCATTCAAGAAGAATGGGATAAAATGAGTCCTTAAGAGACGAAAAGGTAAATGCAATCGATTCCTAATGGAATACAGAGCATTATTTAGTTGGAAGGATGTACTACAAGATATTAAATAAAATGTCATTCATTTCTTCTAGTACACAGCTATATATTGCAGTTAATGAGTCAATACTGGCTGCAAAGTCGTAGCTTATGCCGACGATGTTGCAATAGCAATATCGGGAAAAATTGTTAACACCTGTGGCGGCTACGGCTTAGACGCCTTTCAACTTGTGGCCCTTTTCTTGCATTGCATTGTTTGGATTTCGGACACAAAAAGGTCCCAATGTAAAATGTATTATGGGATACAGATGCGACTGCATGCAATATTGGACAAGTGTCTATGCATCATGCAAAACAATGCGAAACAGATGTGGCCGCTTAGATGCCAGGGACCACACAAGAAAAAACCCAGTCGTTCAGGACACACGCTTGGCTCGAGTCGCGACCGTCGCAGAGCCCATCCGAACTCGCCTATTTTATACGCCGCATCAGATAGTTAATAAAATTGTTATCGTTACAAATTGACTCTTTTAATTACTCGGCACCTGTCTCCCCACAAAGTGGTGACCCCGACGTGATTGTGTCAAAAAGCAAACGTGGTGAGCAGTGACAATAAATAGAGTAACAGTGCACGTGTTGAACTTCGAAAAAGTGAAGAACAATGGTGAATGACCAAGTTAATCGAGTGGTCAGCGGAAACCCAGACGCCGCGGCGGTAATCGCGCATACGAGCAGCACGCGTCTACGACTTCCTGCACTTACACCAGAAAAACCGGAGCTTTGGTTCGCTCTCGTCGACCGCACGTTTAAAGCGGCAGGCGTAATCTCGGAAGAAGAAAGGATGAACCTCGCCATTTCCACCCTGGACCAACGATATCTAGTGGAAGTCGAAGACGTTATCCTCGACGAAACCCTACCTTCACCTTACACAGCGCTAAAGCACGCCATGATCAAACGCTTTAGTACCTCGCGGGAACAGGACCTGAAGCGTTTACTCGAGGGTGAAGAGCTGGGCGACCGTAAACCCACGGCATACTTGCGACACTTACGCAAGCTTGGTGGTACAGCGGCGGGCGAAGAACTCCTGCGTTCCATATGGACAAGCCGGATGCCGCGATCAATGCAAGGCATACTGGCCACACAGAGGGAGATCGCGCTCGACAAAGTCGCGGAATTGGCCGACTCCGTAATGGAGATGACTTCCGAGCGACGGATCGCCTCCGTACAAGCACCGACAGAGCCTGTAACAGCAAGTGCATGTATTACGGCGCAACTCGCAGAAATTACGCGAGAGCTCGCAAACGTACATATGCGCCTTGACGAGCATGATCGGCGAAAAGGGCGTAGCATGAGTCGCGGGCGTGATCGTAGAGACTCGTCGAGAAAGCGAGAGCGATCAAAGTCGCGGAACCAGTCTTATTGTTGGTTCCACAACACATTCGGGAAAAAGGCACGGAAATGCACTGAGCCGTGTTCGTTTTCGGGAAACGAAAAGAGCCCTCGCTAACGGCGGCTAGCGAGCCTTGCCTTACCACACGCCGCCTCTTCATTACCGACCCCGATCTCGGAGCCACGTTTTTGATCGATACCGGAGCCGACCTCAGTGTGTTCCCCCGATCTAAAACCCGCGAAAAGCTCGCAAAGACCGGATACCAATTACGTGCAGCCAACAATAGCGTGATTGACACGTACGGATTCACAGCGCTTACGCTGAATCTCGGTTTGAGACGGGACTTTTCGTGGCGGTTCGTCGTTGCCGATGTCGCAAATCCCATCATCGGTGTCGATTTTCTCGCGCATTATGGCTTACTGGTTGACGTACAGGAAGCGAAACTAATCGACAAGCTCACGAACGTGACTTCTCATGGTCGCGTGCTTGCTACGCAAACGTCCAGTATCAAGGTGATAACAGGCGACACGCAGTTTCACCGCTTACTCGCCGAATTCCCGGACATCGTGCGTCCCGACGGAAGAGCCCCGCAAATACGCCACAATACGCGACATTACATCGAGACTACACCAGGACCACCACAGGCGGCTAAACCGCGTCGTCTTGCACCAGAGCGTCTTCGTATAGCGAAAAAACAGTTCAACGCAATGCTTGAACTAGGTACTGCGCGACCATCATCGAGTCCATGGGCCGCTCCACTACACCTCGTCGCGAAAAAGGACGGTGACTGGCGCCCGTGCGGCGACTATCGCGCACTCAACGCGCGCACCATAGCCGACCGCTATCCAGTGCCACATATACAGGATTTTGCGCAGTCATTGGAAGGAGCTACAATTTTTTCCAAAATTGACCTTGTGCGGGCGTACAATCAAATACCCGTAGCTGAGGAACACATCGCGAAAACCGCCATTGTTATACCATTTGGCCTTTTCGAGTTCCCCTTTATGAGTTTCGGGTTGCGTAACGCCGCGCAAACCTTCCAGCGTTTCATCGACGAAGTCCTTCATGAGCTAGATTTCGCATATGCCTACATCGACGATATTTTGGTGGCATCGCGCGACGAAAAGGAGCATCATCGACACTTACAGGAACTTTTTGCTCGGCTGCAGCACTACGGCATCGTCATCAACCCGCCGAAGTGTTTATTCGGCGTGCAGGAAGTACCTTTCCTTGGATACCGTGTCCATAAGGATGGCATCACACCGTTGCCGGAAAAAGTCGCTGCGATAAAAGACTTCCCGCAGCCGAACACCGCGAAGCAGCTGAGGCAGTTTTTAGGTATGATAAATTTTTACCGAATTTGCATACCCAAAACAGCACACACGCAAGCCCCACTCAACGACTTGCTCAAAGGCAAAGTTAAAGGCAATGCGCCACTCCACTGGACGCCCGAAGCCGTCGAGGCCTTCCAGGAAACCAAAAAGGACCTAGCTCAGGCAGCGCTACTCGCACATCCACGCCCTGGCGCACGTATCTGTCTGTCGTGCGATGCATCGGATCTTGCCACCGGTGCATCACTAAATCAAAGCACAGGTGACACATGGGAGCCACTAGGATTCTTCTCCAAGAAACTTAGCCCCGCAGAACGCAAGTACAGCGTGTTCGATCGTGAACTGTTGGCAATTTACCGCGCCGTCAAGTATTTCAAGCACATGCTTGAAGCGCGAGAATTCACGATTTTCACCGATCACAAGCCGCTCCAGTTTGCATTCCGCCAAAAATTGGACAAAGCTTCACCGCGTCAATTTCGCCACCTCAACTTCATTGGACAGTTCTCGACCGACATACAACATACTGCAGGGAAAGATAACGTCGTAGCCGACGCCCTTTCGCGCATTGAAGCGGTCGAGCGAACATTAGATTATGCAGCATTGGCAAAATCGCAAAAGGACGACGAGGAGCTCAAGGCACTCCTCGGGAGCGAGACAGCATTGACGCTCAAACAGATAGTAATGCCAGATTCGACCGTGGCAGTTACTTGCGACGTATCAACCCCCCACATACGTCCTTACATCACACCGTCATTCCGCAAGGCCGCGTTTATGGTAGTGCATCAACTCGCTCACTCAGGAGCAAAAGCTACCGCGAAACTGGTCGCGCAACGCTTCGTATGGCCCTCCATGAAAGCCGACTGCCACAAATGGGCACGAACCTGCATCGAGTGTCAACGAGCAAAGGTAACGCGACATGTACGTTCCCCGACAGGCAACTTCCAAACGCCTACGGCACGTTTCGAGCACGTCCACATAGACATCATAAGCATGCCGTGCTCGGAAGGAAACCGCTACTGCAAAGGACGTCAAAGAGCAGACTACCTTCATCAAGGAGCTCCGCTCTCATCTTCAACAACTGCGTCCGACACCACCCCAGAGGCACGGTAGCTCAACCCCCTTCGTATTCAAGGAGTTACAAACAGCAACCCACGTATTCGTACGGCATGATGCAGTCAAGAAGATGCTACAAATGCCGTACGATGGACCATACGAAGTCATGAGCCGTAATGACAAAACGTTCGTCGTCAATATTGGAGGTGCTCATCAAACCATCTCAATAGATCGTTTGAAACCCGCATTCGTACTAGCGGACATGGAAGCGACCCGCCGAGAAGGCACGGAAATCACCATACATCACCCGCAACTCTCACAACCAACAACAGACGAGCAGCCAGAGCGACCAAATCAAGGACTCGAGCGACATCAGCTGCAACATCAAAACGAGCAGCAAGTTGCTCCACGCCGATCAGGTCGACGCCTGTGAATCGTGGATCGGTATCAAGCTAGTTTCCCTTAGAACGCTATTGCACATCCACATCCACGATTATATGCATTTTTTTCCCGTGATTTCATCACTGGCAAGGGAGTACTGTGGCGGCTACGGCTTAGACGCCTTTCAACTTGTGTCCCTTTTCTTGCATTGCATTGTTTGGATTTCGGACACAAAAAGGTCCCAATGTAAAATGTATTATGGGATACAGATGCGACTGCATGCAATATTGGACAAGTGTCTATGCATCATGCAAAACAATGCGAAACAGATGTGGCCGCTTAGATGCCAGGGACCACACAAGAAAAAACCCAGTCGTTCAGGACACACGCTTGGCTCGAGTCGCGACCGTCGCAGAGCCCATCCGAACTCGCCTATTTTATACGCCGCATCAGATAGTTAATAAAATTGTTATCGTTACAAATTGACTCTTTTAATTACTCGGCACCTGTCTCCCCACACACCCTATCGGAAAGACTAAACTTAGCCCTAGGTATTCTTACCAAATGGAGCAAAGAGTGTGATCTAAAGATAAATCCGCAGAAAACGGAACTTGTGCTCTTCACGAGAAGATACAAAGTTCCACGATTTGCTCCACCTAAACTTGGTGAGACAAGTCTCAATCCATCTCATCAGGTCAAATATTTAGGTCTGATCTTAGACTCCAAACTCGCATGGAAAGCAAACATAGCGGAAATAGCGCGTAAAGCGACATGCGCAATCTACTGCTGCAAAAGAGCTATAGGGAAAAGATGGGGACTGAAACCCAAAACTGTATCATGGCTCTATACAGCGATAGTGGAACCAATCCTTCTGTATGGCGTAGTTATTTGGTGGCCAGCAATGGCAAAAACATCAAACGCGAACCTGGTTAACAGGGTCAGGAGGACTGCAGCTATTGCAATCACCGGGGCTATACGCACTACCCCGACAAAGGCATTGTTTATGCTATTAAATTGGCTCCCGACGGAGCTCCTAACGAAACAGCAGGCCAAGTGCCATGCTATTCGATTGAAAGCTCTAAATCTCTGGCGTGATGGGAACATCGGCCACTCCACCATATTAAGGAGAGATGGACCAACGCCAGAGAAAGTAGACCTCACTCCTCCGATTCCCTGCTTCCACCACAGTTTCAAGTCCGTCATCCCTAGCAGAGATGACTGGATCATGGAAGGAAATAGGATACAGGAATCGGTCGACATCTACACTGATGGATCAAAAATGGATGGAAAAGTTGGCTGTGGTGTTTACTCCGAACAGCTAGGTCTGAGACTATCCTTCCGGCTACCAGATCACTGCAGTGTCTTTCAGGCAGAGGTCATCGCAATACATAAGGCAGTGGACTGGCTGAGAAATCAGAAAATTTCTATAAGAAATCTCAACATTTTCTCCGACAGTCAAGCTGCTGTCCAATCATTATCCAACGTGTATACCTCATCCAAAATTGTAATGGAATGTCGCACACTACTGAACGCGATGTCGCTTCACTGTGAAGTGATTATTTGCTGGGTGCCGGGTCACAGTGATATACCTGGGAACTGCGAAGCTGATGCCCTAGCTAGAGCTGGCACTGAGCTTCAGGATTATATACTAACACCCCAAGTCGGCCATCCGTTGGCCTCCGTCAAGCTAAGTTTCAAGCAGTATTGTACAGAGGCTGCAAATAGGGCCTGGCTGCTGGAAGAAACCTGCAGGACAACCAGGCAAACTTGGCACACACTAAGCTCAAAGCGCACCAAACAGCTCCTCAACACCAGCCGTGAAACATTAAGTTTCATCGTATCCGTACTGACGGGACATTGTCTCATTGGCAGACACGCAGAAAGACTGGGTGTCCCTTTCCACGATTTCTGCCGCAGCTGCAGATCGGAGGAGGAGGAGGAAACGATCCAACATTTTCTGTGTGAATGCCCAGCACTGTCCAGGAAACGCATGAAAACCTTAGGCTCACCCTTCCTGGACAGCCTCACGGAAGTAGCCGATTTGAACATTAGCTGCGTTGCCGGATTTATACGAGAATGGAAATGGTTCTCGTCACCCAACAGGTTTTAGTGCCGCTCCCTATTAAAATGTGGTATCACAATGGGCCTATCTTGGCCTAAGTGAGCCGCCTTTTGACAAAGGGGGCTGCCACTACAACCAACCAACCAACCGAGTCAATACTTATGTTAGTCCGTTTCCATGACTTTAATTTTACTTTGAAAATTTTTCTCGATAAGCTTTACATATATATATTGTTTTATTGAACCTTCAATTATATGAATTAAAATTTAAATTTATGTTACAATTTCATTCTTGACGAAAAATTTAACGTTTTATGAGATGAGTCTAATCTTTTGTGACCGACTGTAAGTATACTTACTATTTTTTCTAACACACGGTACCAGCACCTGATTGTTTGTTCATAGCTAAAAATTCAATTACTTGACGAAATGTGTGACTTACAACAACTTATAACATTTGAACCTTGCTAACATTCCCTGGCTCGTGGGCTACAACAGAGGAGTTGTATTTGGTGATGAGAAGAAATCCGTCACCTGTGGATTCATGTCGTTTAAAATTTCTGGATAGCCTGGCGTTAGCCGTTTAGTTAAAGGGCTTAAAGGAAAATTAATTTTGATACTATATACTCCAACAGAAGGGCAGAATTATGACTGGAACCAATTCAAAAATAAATTAGATGTGAAAGGAAATTTTTCCAACAAAGCTGTCGAAACTGTTCCAATGCCCTGAGAGTAAAATGTGTGCTCGTTTGTCTCATTCGCTTTAAAACTCTTGCAGTAGCCGGTTCGAAGTGAGTGTCTCGATCCCGAATCCCGCCAGCTGCAAGTTGAGCGTAATCCGGTGTCTACTCGCGAAGTAAAACGTGCCGCTCCAGATTTTTAACGTGATAAAAAAAATGTTTAAGGGGATGGTGTCATGAACCATTATTGTAAGTACAAATAATGTGAATTTCTATCTGGCAGGAAGAATTTTCATGATGAACAAACAAGTGGACGGCCATCTTTCATGACGTGATGTGATGGCAAATAAGATCGAAGTAACGATTCGTGACGATCGTCAGTTGAACGCAGTGTTCCCAGAAATTTCCAGATCTCGTCTTCTAAAAATTATTATTGAAAATCTTGCCTTTCGAAGGTTTTGTGCGAGTGGGAACAAAGGGAACCGAATCGCATCTTCACTGGAATCTCGCGAGTGCTTCAATCTGGAAGATGGACGATTTCTTAAATTTATTGTGACTGGTGACGAAACGCGGATGGTACACTACTCCCCTGAAACGAAATGCAATGGCAGCACCCCTTTTCACCTTAAAAACCCTTTGTTTGACCCGAAAAATCATGGCTTCTGTTTTCGGTAGCCGTAAAGAGATTGTCCTCATTGAATTTTTGCCTCAGAGAGAAACAATTGATGCCCCACGATGCTGTGACAGTTGTATGTTCATCATGTTGGGTTTGCTGTAATATGTGACACATTTTGCCCAGGAATGAGATCTAGCCCTCTTTTTCCGATGAAGATTGAATCAGCACTCCTCCTCGAAAATTATTTTCTGTCGAAACTCTTGGCACATTCCACGGAGTTTTCCTTACGGAGATGGATGGAAAGTTTCCATTTTTCGGAACTACATACGACACTAGCTTAAAAGTTATGCAGTTCGCGTAATCCATCATCAACAAATGATCTACTTTTGTTGATACCTTATAAACCAGGTTGGTTTTTATATCGTTGAGCGAGCTTTCAGTAACGACATTTCAGTAGCGCGGTTTCACACCATTCTCTTCTTGCAAAAATAACTTTCGGTTGGAAATAAAATTAAACGGACTCATAATCTAGCACGGCTGTAATTATTTTCGCGTTCAAATGTTCTTGCTCATCTATTTACCCTAGATTTGTTTTGTGTTTGTGGTTTGGTTACAGGATCAGCGAGTTTTAAGAAAAGTTTGAATTAATACCACTCCCATTAGGCAGAAAAATATTTTGAATCGAAAAACTTCCAATTTGAAAGGGAAATGATATATTCCGTACTCCTTGATCGCTCTTTTTCTATGTAATGGATAGAATATCAACATTTTAAAAATAATTATATGTAGTATTTGTTGATGACTTCTTTGTCATGCTTTCAGGAATCACAGCAATTTTTGATTGTAAGCAACCATAACGGCCTTGTCAAATCTTACGGAGGCAATATGGTTTTTGGTATTAAAAGCTTTTAATACGAGAGTTTCGTAGTCCTTTTTGCGTTTTTTCCATTAGTTTATCAGACTAGCACAATTCGTGGGAAGTTGCATATGAGAACTTTAAAGTTCTACTGAGGTTTTATTTGCTATTTAATCCGCATTCTTTGCCATATTACTAACATTTATATTAACTTACCGTCTGTCCTTTTCGCCATCCGACCCCGATAACGTGTGGCTCAGCACACGTCTATTTTCAGCCAGTCGTCGTTCCGACTCGGAAGCGCTAGACGGACGTTTCCATCCTTTTTGGCCAGCAGCTGGCGGAACTGGCCCAAGCATTGGATCTAAATAAATTAAGTAAATAAAGCTCTCTCATTTTAGAATCATTTTAAATCACTTACCTTCGCCATCCCAGGGGCTCGAGCCGCTACTTTTTCGTACCCTAGCGCTTTGGCTTGGCCGTTGTAGACTTCTACTATCACCTGGACCGCGGCGAACGTGGTCGCCATTCTCCGAGTCCGGTTCATAGTCTTCATTGCTACGCATTTTAATACTCTTTCTAAGCGACCTGGTCTTTTCGCCACCGCCCATATAGCGCTCTCTGAATTCCTCGCGGCTGTCCAGACTACCGTATACATCTCCACTACCAAAACTACGTTGACGCCGATGGGCGCTATCAAATGACTCGACGCTGTCACGATCGAAGCTCTTGCGCTCGCGTTCATAGAAGAAATCACGCGGTTTTGAGCCTCGGCCTTCACGCCCAAAACCTTCTTCGTACATGTTGTCGTAGTCTCTGCGCACCTTGTCACCATAATACATCAATTTACGGTCTTTCACGTCGGGCGATTCCCCGTACGATTCAAATTCGTACTCGGGACGACAATATTCGCGGTAATATTTACGTTTCTCATATCGCCGATCGTACGAAGACATGTGTGCAGCCACTTTGTGATCACGCAGTGGTGGACCGTACGTCCCACGCTCGTACAGATTTCGCTCGAAGGCTCGGGGCCCTCCTTCATCGTCTTCCGGAGGTGACCAGTGGTGATGATTTCCAGCGTGGTACCAATTTTGAGAATCTGAAATCGAAAAAAAAACACACAGCAAAATATGAACCGTGTCTACATAACAAATGAAGCAACGGCTTCTACTTCAATGCTTAAAATCCAACTAGAAATCATTGTAGAGCATACCTGAATCAAAATTCTCTCTACTTCGGCTGATGTGGCCTTTCACACGTCGGTCTCGCCTTTTTGACACGTCGTCCTCATAACTGCAAATCAAAAAGAACCTATACCCTCACCGATTCAGAAACAGGAGCACAGACTTACTCGTAATCGTCGTCACAGGAATTCATACGCCGCGCATGGCGCATGTAATAACCATGCCTATCGGTCCGATCTGGGGGTCGTTTTTTGTAGTCCGATGTCTCGTCGTCCCACGGACTCAAGTCTCGCGAAGACGAGGAAGTCTGCCCTTTCGGCCACTTTTTAACATATTCCTGCTCGCCTTTCCACTCTTCTTTGGCATCAGAGGAACAAGGTGATTCCGGTAAACCTTTGCCTTGGGGATTTTTCAACGATTTCAGATTAGAACCGCCATTCGTCGTAGGCTTCTTATCGTTGCCCTTCTCAAAGATCGCCCAAGATTCGGCAGTACCTGCTGCTGTTAAAGCTGCTGTACTCGAGATCGTGGGTTGCTCGGTGCCGGATCCGGTGACTCGATCAGTTTCAGGAGACGAGCCGATCACGTCGCTAAGCGAGCCGGAGTCGGGCCGCCTCTTCGATTCGATTAAGCTCGTAACAGCTGGCGGTTGCGGAACCGGAGATTTATTTAAAGGCGACTTCGCATGCGGCGATCTAGTCACCGGCGATTTCGACGCTGGCGACTTCTGCACTGGAATGGGCGATGTCGACATATCATTGAATTGCGACTTGATGTCGTGCGCCAGCAACTCAATCGGCGATTTGCTTTGGCTTTGCGAAGGAGGCTTCGGGGAGGTGCCGACCTCCACCACAGATGGTGACTTATTCACGCCGGGCGTTAGCCGATCGCGGTTGTCTAGGGATAAATTCGACAAGGCTCTGTGCATGTATTCATCGATCTCCAAGTCATCTGTATTGGATACAGTTAATGTGTGCATGAAAGGACTGTCCTGTTTGATTTTCTCTGCCGACTTACGCCCCGAGTCGCTTCGTTCCATTCCATCGCTGGACAGGTTCTCTGGGCTGTTATTATCCTTTTTGGAATCTTCAATCTCAAACAAGTCCAGGTCTCTATCACCGCTGTCCGTTAAGTTCGAGTTCCGGCTGTCTATCTGCCTCGCAGGCTTATCAAAGAGGTCTTCGACTAGTATTATATCACGCAGCGCTGCATATCTATCTTTGGCATGGGATATTGCTTCGGTTATTTTAGTATCAATCTTTGTCACAGGCACCGTCGTGTTCACCTCGTCACCATTGAGGTCGATGCGAATTATGTCGCTGACACTTGAAGCCGAGTGTATTTCGCCAGCTGCTTCGTCTTCCATCCCCGAAGAGTCCACTGAGTCGTCATTTTGCTTTTCTTGTTCAATAATTTCCCTGAATACCGCATAACGGTCCGCAGGAGGGACTTGACTAGCACCACTTTTAGCAGTTGTCGTTGGTGGTGACACCTTCATTTCGAAATCCGCGAAATTCGCCTCGAATATGGCGTCACTCTCTTCACCGAAGTTATCGTTGAACTTCGCTACGAATGTGGCTTCCGGGTTCTGATCGAAGTTCACCTTAAACACTGATGGCTCCTCACTGCGCTTCGGCTCATCCTGAGTTCGTTTCGAGTTCTCTATAAAGTTCGATAAATACGACGTTAGCTCCACCAGAGTCATCGTGCTCAGCTTTGACGAGGGAACACTCAGCTTTCCCGCCAGTTCGTCAATCCCCAAGGTAAGCAGCTGACTTAGCGTTATGTCTGGCAATGCAGGCTCACTATGCGATTCACTGCTGCGCGGAGGCGTGTCGCCTTCAGTCTTGTCGAGGTATTCATACCTCCTTGCCCGGGTTCTAGTTTGCGGCGGCGGCAGCAAGGGCGGTACGTCCGGATGTGAAGAAATCGGCGTCAAATAGTCTTCTTCTTCGCCGGGCTTCCGTCCCGGACGGCCAGGTCCGGGATAGCTAGAATCAACCTTTCCGACTCTGCGCGAGGGCAATGGAATTGGCGGCGCCGAATCTGAGTTCTGCAGGCTCAGGGATTTCATCCTGGATGACACATAATCATACCTGGTGGGCGGCGGAACGGCCGAGGAGGAAGTAATGCGTGGACGAATCACAATGTCGGTGAATTGCTTCTTCGGAGGCAGTGGTGGCGGTTCAACGTGGGACGCTGAGTCTGGTCGGGGTGGTGGTTCCGGCGCCGCCTCATTTTCACTCAAGGAATCGCTTTCCTGCAACCGCCGCATATTTATGCTATTCGAATCGCGCTTAGAAAATTTTTGCCCGAACAAATGGGGCATCTTTTTCGCACTGATGCTGCTTATCACGTCGACCGTGTTTTGCTTAAACACGCTGGGCCTATTGCGGCTACTGGACGTGGGGGACTCGCTTGTTTGCCTTTCGATCTTTTTCTGAGCCATGCTTGAGGTCCATCCCTCGGGCGGGAGACTCACTTGCAGCGGACCATTGAACATATTCATATCCTTTTTAGGTTTTTCCATTTCATCCGACACTATTTTCGTGTCAGGTAAAATTGTTTGCTTATTTCCGCTGAACTGGAACTCAAACGGGTCTAATTTTGTAAAGATATCTCCTTCCTGGAATGGATCACTCTTCTTACGCGTAGGCGAAAACGGATCAGTGTCACGTTTCACCATAACTGGTTCCTCAATCTTCGACCTATCGAGATCTATACTAAATACCTTCTCAGTGCTATGATTCAAATTCGAGCTGATGTCCTTCGCGAAAAGATGCTTGTCCGGTATCGATTTCGACGAGTTCTCATTTGACTGCCTGTCCATGTTTGCTTCGTACGATTCTGGGCCCAATTCGAACAGATCTCTTTGTTCGCTATCATTCTCGTGGAATGCAGCGAAGGAATCCTTTTGTGAGAGGTCCTTCAGCACCTTCTTGGGTGGATTCTTGAGTTCCTGGAAGAAGTACTTCTTGTCAACATAAGGTTTGCTTTTTCCCGTTCCCAACGGGTCCAAGTCGGTGAATGCATCTATAAACTGTGCCTTCTCGACAGCGTTTGAGACAATGCTTGTCAAATTGCCCAGGTTCCCCTGAGACTTACTCACATCATCTGTAGAGCCATCGTCCCCACTACTTGTCATCGAAACTGAAGTTGCAGGAGCTGTTGTCGGGGGCATTTCCACATGTTTCTGCGACTCAAATGGTACTGCGGCCAAGTCAACATCTTTTTCAAGCCAGCGCTCTTTAGAGTCGGACACTGGAGCGGTTGGATTTACGCTTGTAACGCTAGACAATTTCGCTAGCGGCTGGGATACTGATAATGGCGCACTTGGTACTTCCGGTGCGGCCGATTCGGATGGTTTGTTAACCTTCATATGTCGCGAACGACTTGACTCTGGAGGTGGCAACAGCTGATACGTCTATAAGTAGGAGGCGAAGAAATGAATGTGGAATTAGGCAAGTTTGTTTGAATGTTACCTGAAATGAAGACGTGAACGAGTCCCCGAATGGATCTTCACCAGTTACGCTTTTTACGATTGCGGAAGGTTCGCTCGGAGTGATACGCTCCATTTGGGTTATGCCGCGTTGGATTGAACTCAATTCTTGCTCCAGGTCGACCAAATCCGCTACGGATTCGGGGGATATCTGCAAAATTTTATAGAATATAATTCAACCGTAGATTTCAATTGTTACAAGTCGATTCGCATATATCACCATGGACCAGGAGGACTGCCTGGCTGGAAACTAAACAGGGTGAAAAAAGTATTGAGGCCTACAAATCCTTCATCCAAGAGCAGGAAGCAGCTCATAAGCAACAAAGCGAAACTCTGGAGTTCAAATGAAAACCCAGACACAAGTCTTAAAGCGAGCAAGGCGCCGCGAACAAAACTTTTAGCGATATGGCCAAGGAAAGCTTGCTATAGACTGCCATTGATAGGAGCAGTAACGATGGAACCATCTCACCGGCACGCTAGATGATAGTAGACATCACTCTATAACAGGTCTATAAGCCTACACTTAAGACAAATCCTGAACCTTAACCTAAATGTCGGGACATTGACTGCTTTACGGGTCACATCAATCTATGTAAACAGGATATCAACAAGTTGGGCCAAGTTTGACCTGAAGCCAGGCTTGCAGCTGTCTTAAATGATAGCATCCCAAACAGGTCCAGATTCAAAGCATGAATAAGAGCTGAACCATCCTCACCTGAGGACATCATTGAGCATATTCAATTGAGCAACGCAGATCTTCCGATAAAGAACTAGTTTTATGAGCCCAACAACAGGCAAAAGGAGGCACTCATCACTATCATCGATAAGTCGTTGGTTCCACTGGAGTGCATTAATCGGTTCATATGCTACGGTTTTTCGGCTTTCACTCTTAGGAGCCATTGGAAGACAGCATCGGCAAAACAAACAAGCCAGCGAACCTAAGTGAGTTTTCCGCAGAAAGTGAAAAGAAAGAGTATCATCTTCAATACGTGATTGTTAAGGGATATTTTTATCTTACAACGAAAAGGCACGGCCTGGTCCTCTCAAATCTGGATGAAATTTGCCACGACGTCAAGGATATTTGATCTTTAAAATATTAGAAAGCAATAAAACCGTCCCCACTCCCGATTTGGAGAAAAAAGCCTTTAAAGTTTTCTGCAAAGCTTATTTATTACTAAGTTTTCACGTCTGACAAAAGCGCTGTAGTGTGAGACGCAGCGCGACTAGCCCACGTTCATGAGGTCGTGTGTTCGATCCCCGGTCAGTAATGGTTTTTTTTTTTGAAAAATTATGGATGTAATTAGTTTAAGGTAAATCACCAATGTTTAACTACAAATACATTTATTTTTAGAAACCAGCAAATTGTTCGATCATTTCGATATGTAAATTATACTAAAAACTCATTGTTGAACGGTTGGATTATTAAAAACTTTCGAATCGAAACAATATCATAGTTGACGGTAGGATCATCCCTTGTTCCTAGAATCAATCCTGCGTTTTCTTCGTGTCTCATAGCCAGCTCGGCAAAAAACAATAAACAAGGGTGACTCCCATCGTATCTAGCCATAAATGCTATGGTGCTCAGCAATTGTGCCATATAGTAGATACTAGGGACGTTATTGTTTAACAGTTCCATAATTTCGGATCGCTGTGCTCGAAGCGGAATCCTTGCCCAATGGTCATATAGTATAATTCGCACTAGTTATCTTACGAACCAGGAAATCACACTAAAGACTAGCTCTTGAATATATTAGCACAGGCATCCTTTTCTAAAAATGTTGTACCTTTCTAGTACCTTTTATTTGTACGGTAATAACTATGGGTGTCACCGCCATATATTTCTCTTATTGCTATCCAATTACCCAATTTGGCACTGAGGCAAGAAGACCACAAAGTGGATTTTAGGAACGAAAGACTCTGGTGGAAAAGGAGACGAAATAGTCATGACTCAGGAATCTCGAATTGCAGGAAACAAGATTCGAGGACTAAATATGTGCGAGTATATGACAGTATTTCTAACCGACACAAATACAGCGCATGCTTTCAAATTCAAAAAAGAAAGCTTGAAGTTTTTCATTCTTCACAATTCCAATGTCAAAGGAAAAGTTGTCATAGCAGTGGAGATAAAATCGAAACCTGTGTGGATTGTCTACTACCATATAGCACACGATGTTATGCCACCTCCATATTGCTGGCAGTGGACCATGGCTGCAACATAGCCCATGAAATAAAATCATTGTATTGATCCACGTCAAGAGTATTTTCTGACGCTTTCGTCAAATTTCAGGACTCAGAGCCATTTATCAGGATAGGTCTTATCGTCATTTTTTAGAGTTGCAGCTCATTTTTCCTATGCACTTTTTCTGATTTCAAAATTTAGAGTACTTTGACGTAGGCCTTATTATCTGGGTTAATTCTTCGCTTGAATTCGTCTTTCTCTCCGCCATCACTGATCACAAGAACCTCTAAGTAGATAAACTTGTCTGATTGGCGTAAATTTTCGTGCCTGGGTCATGCATTTAATTTTTGCCTACAGACCCTTAATCCGACTTCTTTTAAGGCTGACTTTAAATTTTGGAATGCTTCTTTAGCGTGAGCTATGGACTTTGGCATTATGTTTATATCGTCAATGCTTGCGATTATTGGGTGGACTTAAAAAGCAAGATGCCCGTCGTGTCAGTGTGCATTTTCCTGACAACACAATGCAAGGCCAAGTGGAGAAGTGCAAGTCCATCACCTTGTTTTAGGCCTGAATTTGTTTGGAAGCTGTTAGGCAGTTCGCCGTCAATCCTGGCTTGGGATTCAGTGTGCATCATCGTCACTTCTGTCATTTTGACTAGTTTTGCTGCCATGACAAAATCAAGCATAATTTGACACCGTACTTTACGGTAAATACTATCGCATGTTGCCTTGAAGTCAACTAAGGTTTGAAGCACATCAATGTTATACTGCCAGAACTTTTCTAGCTCCTGTTTCACTGAGAATATATTTTCAATGGTAGATCAACCACACCTAAATCCATCCTGGCGATCCTGAATGATCTTCGTCAATAGCTCCAAAGACGTACCCAACAATGATAAGCCTCTGCAGTTATCACAACTTATTTAATTTATCTCTTTTTTTATATATTGGACATATGCTTTTTTCGTCTAAAGTCGAGGATTTTTTCTTTAGTCCAAATTCTCATGATTGTTCGCTGAAGGAGGTCTCTTAGACAGTTTCAATAGATCGGAAGGCTTTGTTTATCTTCATATTTTCAATCGCTGCTTTTACCTTTTCAATCAAGGCAGCTGTGATTGGTTCGTATCGTCAGCATCCGGGATCGTTGTTGCAGTCGTTGCTACTGATACATGGTTGAGTAGGAGTTTGAAGAACTGTACCCTCCGCGCAGGCCCGTGCTGGGCCGCCGGGACGTATCCCGGTGCGCCCTCCAGCCTGGAAATTTTGGCGCCCTTCTGTTCCGAAATTGACAAGTTTTACGACGAGGCTTATCGTCGATATTGCCGAGCGGCCGGATTGAGTATTGCGACTGTAGGCCACAGTATAGGTACACCCAGTAGGTAATGTTTCATATAAAGGCGCACTATCGAGTACGGCCCGCGGTTCTACGGGACAACGTCAAATGTTTGTTTACATTTATCATGAGAGAGGGGATGAAAGAGTGGAACGAGACGTCTACCCACAGTGTATACAATAAGCTGTGCGCAAACTGAGCCGTCAAGGTCGTTATTCTCTTCCAAGAATCGCCGCTATGACTTCCAGCAGATGACACTTCAACCAGCCAAAATCCCATGAAATTCCAGTGAAAAACGTGTAAGTGAGCGACGTAAAGTTGATAGCGCATTTCGCTGAGGCGGTTTATCTGCTGTCTTTCCATATGCTGTGCGTCTGCCTTTCATATTTGTCTGTTACTCACTAGTCAGTAAACTCACGCAGTCGGCCTGTTTGTGACTTGTGTTGTGTAGTATTTTATTTTAAGTTATTCTGTGCTGTTACTGTTCTACTCATGCATGTTTCAAATCCTTCATGATAAAGGAGAAAGGTAAGTGTCGTTATTGTTCATATTAATCTTTTGAAACATAATAAGGTAAGTGCACCTATATGCTGATGAAGGTAGTGACGCGTACTAGTGTAATCCTTGAAGGTCACAACCGGCCAAAGCGGCTTATCACAGCTATTTCAGTTATTAGTTTGTTTGTTTTGTTGGTTTCACGTCTGATGCCGCTACAGCAACATGCTAGCCCATCCCGACCCTTAGTTGCTTTACTCCGACTTATTTAACCTTTTTACTGCTACGTAGTGGGGGGCTGACTGTAAATCTAAATCTAAATAAATTTATAAATTGTTTTTTGAAAGTACATAAATTAATTAGTCATATTTGTTTTAGCGGGATATAAATAATGGACAAGAAAAATAAAAGAAAAGAAGTGGAAATCAATTTCGTCAAGAAAAGAAAAACAAGCTTCTACTCGAGTCTGCAAAATCATGTGCAAAAATAACAAATTTGTTTAAAAAACCTGACAGCCCACCCGAAGATGAAAATTTTGGATCACATACACAAAACAAGACGTTTGAGGAAGCAAATCTTGATTGTTCCAAAACGATAGAGAATCAACAGACGGCCTCGTCGACGATGAATCAGTTTTCCGTTTCCAGTTCTGATAAATTTCAAGGATTCACAGTAGTGGAAAATTCACAAATTCAAGAGGAAGACCGGATTAACCTTAGCCCTCGTTCACACGAAATTCTGCTCAAGGATGCAATCCTAAAGTAGAAGAATATCAAGAATCTACAATCAATTACTTCAAAAAACCAAGTGAAAGAGATTTATCGGCATATTTTGATTATCATCCAATCTAACCTGATGAAGGAGAGTTGCCTTTCAATGACAAAAAACCTTTTTACATTGTAAAACAAAACATTGGGGAAACCCTTCAGAGACATTGGATTTCATATAAAGAAAATTCAAAGAAAATGTTCTGTTTTATTTGTATCGTTTACAGCAGGGACTCCAATTCAGCCTTTTGTACAGGGTTTGATGACTGGAAACATGTCCACCAAAGAGTTAATAAACACGAAATGTCCAAAACTCATTTTAAATCTGTCGAGGCATTTATGTTAGCCAAACGTAAGAAAAGTACTCGTGACCTTCTTTTTTGTGATCAACTAGAAAAGAGGAAACAAGAAGTTTTAGAAAGGAGACATATGGTGACAATTGTAATAGATGTCTTGAAGCTCATAGGAAAGCAAGGATTGGCTTTTCGTGCATCAAAGGAAGCTGCCTACTCTCTTAAAGATGACACAATCAACCATGGCAACTTCTTAGAAATTATTCTATTAATTTCCAAGTATGATCCACGGCTAGAGAAACACCTGAAAAAAGCTATCGACGAAAGTGATATGCGCATGTCTAACAGGTCAGGAAAAAAAACTGACGTGTAACATGTAGCAAAAAGCAAAAACAAAAAGGTGGGCAGAGGAAGTACCGTGACATTTCTAAGTAACAACACAGTAGCAAAAATAATGACCTGCATGACAAAAGAAATAAAATCTATCGTGGCAAATGAAATCAAATCAGCCGGCAAATACTCACTTTTGATGGACACGACAATAGACATATGTAGCAACGATCAATGTGCAATAGTAACCAGATATTTATTTATTTAATTTATTTATTTAAGAAGAATGTGTCTTACAGACTAACTTAATCCAATTACAAGACAATTAAAGTAAAAAAATGCAAAAATTAAAAAAAAGAAAAACATAATATATTAAACTAATTAGTTTAAAAAACATTTCACATTCTGCTTATGAATGTAGAGTGATTGAGGAAACGGACCAAGTCGCAGAGTATTATGGTTTCGAGGGAGTCGCAACATCGGCGAATGGTACAAGGTCTCAGTCCTAGCATATGGAACTGTAAATATGGTGTCAGATCTGGCAGGGCGTTCTGAAGTACGATACTCTAACCAATCAGAGAGGTTAGAGTTTAATTGATGGTGGTGAAGCCGAAACAAAAAACATTCATCTAAAAGGAGTCTGCGGGATTGTAAAGTAGGAAGTTGCAGCAAGGAAAGTCGCTCTTCATATGGCATATATGGAATTTTAAATTTAAAGATAAAGAAACGAGTGAATTTGTGCTGCACTGATTCAACCATAGAATCTAGATATTGGTATTGTGGTGACCATACTTGCGAGCAATACTCAAGGATTGGTCTAACGAGGCTAGTGTATAGGTTGACCGAGGAAGAAATGTCAGTAAACATATGAGTGTGTCTTAATACGAACCCGGAGACGCGAGAGGCGCGTGTGGTTAATGACACAATATGAGGCTCAAATTTAAGTTTCGGGTCGAAAATCACTCCCAGATCTTTTATTTGAAAAACCGGCGCAAGTGGAATATCATGTAATACGTAGGTGTAATCAATTGGACTGAGCTTTAAGGAGAAGGACATTTTGTGACATTTCTGAACATTCATGAAGAGAAAATTAGTTTCACTCCAAGAAACGATCGCATCAAGATCCCTTTGGAGAGCAATACAATCCTCTTCTGAACGAATAACTCGGTAAATTTTTAAGTCATCAGCATATAGAAGACACTGAGATGCTATGACAGTGGGAAGGTCATTTATATAGAGCAATAAAAGAAGAGGGCCTAGAATAGACCCCTGAGGAACGCCGGAAGTTGGATGGAAGAGAGAAGAATGTGCTCCACATAGGCTAACACGGCAGGAACGAGTACTGATATAGGACTCAAGCCAGGAGAGTAATGGACCATGCAGGCCAAAGTGAGCTAGCTTCTGCAATTGAACATTTAAGTTGACAGTATCAAATGCCTTACTGAAGTCAGTGTATACTAAATCAACTTGAGTACGGCTGTCGAGAGCTTTTGCTACAGTTTGGGTAAGCTCAAGGAGATTCGTGACGGTCGAGCGGTTTGGAACAAATCCATGTTGAAATGGGGACAGCCTACAATTAAGAGCTTCGTATATATTATTGTAGACAATGCGTTCAAGAATTTTGGGAAAACAGGAAAGAATCGAAATGGGACGATAATTGGAAGCATCAGAAGAGGATCCAGATTTGAGTACAGGAAAAATATTAGCCAATTTCCACAAATTGGGAAAGATACCAGAGGATAAACTAGCATTGAAAATATAAGATAGTGGAATGCATAATGAGGAGGATAAGGATTTAATGAATATATTAGGAAGTCCATCTGGCCCAGGGCCAACGCTGGAATCTAAAGAATTGATCAAAGCTTGGATTTAAGTTGGGTTAGTGGAGATAAGATTAAGAATAGGTGGAAAACAAAAAGGAGTATCAAACAAATTTGAGAGAGTTGTGGCAGGATATATTGAGGAAAAAAACTGAGCAAATATCTCACAAATTTTTTCAGGAGTCGAGCCTTGCTTACCGTCCCAGGAAACAGTATTAGGAATACTGAACGAAGACTTAAGGGAATTGACATAAAACCAAAACGGTTTTGTTTGGTTAGAGTGCAATGAATTTTCGATATTAGCGAAGTAGTTACGCATAGCTCTTTTAATTTCCAGTTTGGCTGAAGCACGTTGATTTGAAAAGGCAGTATAGTTATCCGGCGTTTTATTAGATTTATAACGCCGATAAGCTTGGTTTTTTAATTTCAAGATAGCTAAGACATTACAAGTTAGCCAGGGAGGATTATGTGACGAGGTACGACTATGAAAGGGAGTGAAGCGAGAGATAAGGTTATAGAGAAGAGAATAGAATTTAACGAGCGAATCTTCACAGCCAAGACTGTCAAAAAAAGATGCCCAGTTAACTGAGTTGAGTTCTTCCGACAAAGCAATGTAATTCGATTACCAATAGTTAAATTTAAGTTGTTTACACCTATTTTGAGCTTTGGGGAAAGAAAGGGAGAGTTCAAACTGTAGAGGTGGATGATGGGGATCCGAAGGAACATAGGGAAGAGGAGCAGCAATAGTGATATGTTAAAGGACATGAAGTTTGCGAGATACTACTGGCATGAAAGAGTGTGGTTTCTACTACAGGCGAATCACTATTTGACACTCTCTCTGGAGCATTGACAGACCTTCAAATACCTTTGAGTGTTTGCGTCGCAAACGCGTTTGATGGCGCGTCTAACATGAGCGGCCAGTATAATGGTTTGACTGCACACATGGCCAGCAAAATCCCAAATCACATTCACACGTGGTGCTATGCCCACGTTTTAAATCTTATAATATCTGATACAGCTCAGTGTCTCACTGTATCAATCTCATTTTTCGGCATAATGCAAGAGACCCAGGTTTTTATAAGGGTTCAATTAAAAGACTGCACAAGTTCTGGGAGCAACTTCCTGAGTACAAGTTCGAAGCCATTGGGGCTACTAGATGACGAAGCCGCAGCAAAGAAAATATTCGGCAGAATAGATGAGTGGACCTCTTCTGAAGAACAGTCTTCAAACACAGCTAAACCTAAATACATTTATCTGGAGTTGATATTGGCTCAGTTCAAAATTTCGCATTCAACTGATTTCAACGCCAAAGTGAGACATGAAGCAACTGCTTTACTTAACAAGTATCTGGACTTCGAAACAATAGTTGTTGGCATGGTATTCTTGCAAGTGTTCAAAATCACTACGCCACTATCGGATTATCTCCAAACAGAGAATCTAGACTACGCCCAAGCGTGGAGGAATATTGAGTCTTCTCTTAGTAGACTAAAACGCCTACGAGACAAGTTTTCTGAAACTTTAAAAGCAGCACAACGCTTTGTTCTGAAAATGACGCAGAAACTTAAAGAAAGAGCAAAGACCGATGAAACTCTTAACTGAGAAAAGAAAGAAGAAAGTAAAGAAATGGCAGGAGAACTTGCCGAAGATGACAGTGCTGGAACTTCTCCCGAAGAATAATTCAAAATAAAAATATTCTTCCTCATTGTGGATAGAGCTGTCCAAACAATGGACAGCCGTTTTGTGCAGCACAAATCGCTCTATTTGGATCTGGCCTGTTCCGACCCAAAAAGATTCAAATCCCAAGAATCTCTTCCTCCTAAAGCATTGAAGAAAATAGAATTACTTTTGAACGTTGATGAAGAAAAGCTGAAAGAAGAACTTATCTCGTTCATGAATGTATGGCCCCAGATTTCAAATGCAAGTATGAACGCTGACTATGAGTATGAAGATGTCTCAGACGAGAAAATCGATGACCACAGTGATGATGACGATGATCAAGAAGAAGATGATGATGAAGACCATGAGATCCAGTGCAAAGCGTCGGCATCATGCAACAGTTGTATCAAGTGTGCATATAAAATTATATTAGAATATAACATGTACTGTTTACAATACCCAGAACTTTCAAAAATTATATAAATTTCTTCTAGCCATCCCATTGACTCAAGTTTCTTGTGAACGAGCATTTTCTAAATTGAAAATTATTAAAACCAGATTGAGATCGTCTTTGACAAACGAAAATTTAGAATTTTTACTGTTAATGCACTCAGAAGCTGATATTTTGAACTCCATAGATCCATATTGATTATCTTTGTCACTCCAGCTCTGAATTAAAAAGACTTCTTCAGGTTTAGCTTGCAAATTCAATCAAAGAACATTACATTTGTAACCATATTTGTTTTTGTTACTTTCCCTAAGAAATTAAGTAGTAAATCCTGATTGTTTTTTTGTATTTGTACCGTGACCAGCTGCCAGAAAAGCATATTGAACCCAGCGTCACGTGCGATCAACGCTTTAGTTATTATATTCCAGACCACCCGGTAGTCCTCCCCTGCTTATTGCTGGCGCCCTCTGGCCATGGGTGTCCACCGCCCTAACAAGGGATCCAGCACGGGCCTGCCTTCGCGCTAGGATCTCGTCTTAAATGCTGATAATGCTACCAGTTTCGTCTTTACAAAGAATCGTTCTTGACTAGTAACCTTTCCTAAATTATTTAACAATTTACAAATCAGATCACACGTTTTTCCACTCGAAATCCTTGTCTAGTTTTATCTGATTACTAATTCGATGTCAAATTCGAAATGATCAATTCATTTAATATCGAATTTTAGCGGCATTGCACTCGATACGATGTATTTAACTGGTCATTGTTTCTCAAACGAAAGGAGGTCGTGACAGTAGGTGCAACTGCTCGAACGCCTCAATAAACAGTGAAAGGGTATCATGGGTTAAGATAGTCGAAATCCCCTTGTTTCCAAAAGTGTTTTTTCACTTGATTACTAGTTTTGGGGTCTCAAAAAAATTGCCTACGTCATGGTATTAGCCCCGTTCTCCCCCTCCCCGCCCGTCATCCACCAAAAACCAAATTTTCACATTTTATTTTTTTTTAAATTCATTTGAGTTAATCGAAAAATCTGAGGTGTATCTTTGCATCACAAATACACATGAATTTTTTCAGAATTTTTAGAGCATTCTACATAACCTAAAAAAGTATTAAAACATTATAATATTTTTCCGACTATCGAAATAAGCGGGGGCAGGTTCAATTTTAGCAGCGAATGATGTATTTTATTGCAAAGTATCTGTGTGAATTTTTTCAGATTTTTCCGTGAGGTGCGCCACCTCCAAAAACTCGAAAAACCCTATTTTTGTTTTTTTTTAGCGATTTTTCGGTCATCCAAAGGGCGCCAAAGGCAAAAGCTAGCCTTACTTTGATTTAAAATAAGAGTATAAAGAGTATTTTTATATTTGTCTAAATGTTCCATCATTTTATAAAATACGAAAAACCCCGTTTAATAATTATTTTCACGATTTTTTTGCTATTTTTGAATATTTTCGATCATCGCAAGAGCGCTTACAGAATTATCATTACCTAGAGTTACGGAATACGGTAATTTGGGTAATGTTAAATTATTTTTCAATACTTCGTAAAAAATCTAAAAATCTCTCAGCAAATACCAGTAATGAACATTCGTTAGATAAATGACATAAGGAAGAATATTTATCTGATGGATCGCATGCCGAAGAACATGCAAAAGATGAATCACATAACGAGGAACCTGTATTAGATCCCCAGTCAAATCCTTCTGGTAATGTAGATCCTCAGTCTTATTATGAAAGTTATATAGATCAACCTAATTCTCAAATGGAAAATCTATCATTATCTACTCCTTAACTCAGTGTATCTCAATTTTTTATGTCATCTGCGGAGCAAGTAGGTAATAGTCAGTTATCAGAATCTTCTGGCTCGACATATACTATTCTTGGAAAAATTCCAGTTGAATCTGTGTGCATGTCTTTTCCCAGAACTGTTGCTACTCATAGTTATTGCTTTTTATATAGATCAAAGGATAATATCCAAGATGTACCATTCGAGGCGCGGATTCAAGTTTTTATTAAAAAACGTATTTTCGTGCCTAAAAAATAGGTGTTACAGAGTGCACTTAATTAAAAACCGTTTTTATGCAAATGATTTATCGCTGATAAATGCACTTGAGAATGAATGCTTTATTGAGACAACCGAGCTAGGAAAGTTTTTAGATACTTTATCAAATGAAGCTGATAAAAATACTTTACTATGTCAGAAGAACGTGTGAAAGCATTGACAGGTGTTACGTGGCAAAAAATTACTGATTTGGTAGCTATGATGAATTCAATGAGAAATTCAGAAAACAGAAATATTTTACAAGCAGTCATGACATTTCTCATTAAATTAAAAACAGGTAATTCTAATAAATGCGTAGGAGCAATTCTTGAAATAGAAGTGACTCAAGTTCAAGCAAGCATTGAATCGGTCTTGAAATCTTTCAAAAATATTTTACCAACACGTTTCGGATATGAAGCGTACTCTAGAGAATTTTTACTCACTCAAGTATCTTCCGCTGCGAGTAAACTCCATGATTTAAAGGATCATTTAGCTTTGATATTTGACGGAACTTATTTGCGTCATCAAAAAAGTATCGATAATGCTTATCAGCGTAAATCGTATTCGGGCCAAAAATAACTCACCTAGCCAAACCATATACTATGACTACAACGAATGGTTTCGTAGTTAATGTTGAAGGTCCATTTAATGCCACAAAAAAATGATGCTGATATTCTGGAAGAGATCTTAAAATCACAAAATGGACTTCGTAATCTTGTAAAAGAAGGTGATTGTTTTATTGTTGATAAAGGTTTCCGAGACGTTGTTCCCCCTTTAAAATCCAGGATTTATAGTGTTAATGCCATCATTGAAAGGTAAAAGGAACCAACCTACTACAGAAGAGTCAAACGCTTCTCGATTTGTAACGAAACTACGATGATTAGTTGAATCAGTACATGGTATAATTGGAAAAAAATGGGAACTTCTTCATAATCAGCTGCATAATCGGCTTTTACATAATGCTCAGGAATATTGTCAAATTGCTTGCTTTCTATATAATCTTTTCGGAAAGCGTCTTGATTCCGATAAAAATAATTTGGATTTAATTGTCGAGAGGATGAATGCAAATAGAATTTTGACTAACACCCTCGCCGATTATGTACAAGAACAAAACTGGAATCGAAAAACTTTACCATTTCAGAAATTTTCTTCAAACGAAGTATTAAATTTTTCGGAATCATCCATCGTGGACTTGAAAATATTTCTCACCGGCTCGTACCAACTAGGACAAGCCATTTCATATATAGGAGAAATGCTGCAAGAAGACAATTCTTTGCAGTTAAATTATGCAAAAGAGCAATCTAATATTCTTAGGTTTGAAGTAAAAACGAGGCACAGTAACAGCAAAACATATAAATGTTATATTCAATATGATTCACATTCAATCAGCATCAATGGAATTAAACGATACTGTTGTACTTGTGCCAATGCCAACAGAACCGTCGGTTGCTTCTCTCAAGTTGCAGCTCTTATATATTATTTATCGCATGGAAGGTATTTTGGATAATTATTATTACTGGTATTATTGCTGGTATTTGCTGAGAGATTTTTAGATTTTTTTTTACGAAGTATTGAAAAATAATTTAACATTACCCAAATTACCGTATTCCGTAACTCTAGGTAATGATAATTCTGTAAGCGCTCTTGCGATGATCGAAAATATTCAAAAATAGCAAAAAAATCGTGAAAATAATTATTAAACGGGGTTTTTCGTATTTTATAAAATGATGGAACATTTAGACAAATATAAAAATACTCTTTAAGTGTGTCTACCAACTAGACACACTATTTTAAATCAAAGTAAGGCTAGCTTTTGCCTTTAGCGCCCTTTGGATGACCGAAAAATCGCTAAAAAAAAGCCAAAAATAGGGGTTTTCAAGTTTTTGGAGGTGGCGCACCTCACGGAAAAATCTGAAAAAATTCACACAGATACTTTGGAATAAAATACATCATTCTCTGCTAAAATTGAACCTGCACCCGCTTATTTCGATAGTCGGAAAAATATTATAATGTTTTAATGATTTTTTAGGTTATGTAGAATGCTCTAAAAATTCTGAATTTTTTCAGATTTTTCGATTGACTCAAATGAATTAAAAAAAATAAAATGTGAAAATTTGGTTTTTGGTGGATTACGGGGCGGGGAGGGGGGAGAACGGGGCTAATACCATGACGTAGGCTATTTTTTGAGACCCCAAAACTAGTAATCAAGTGAAAAAACACTTTTGGAAACAAGGGGATTTCGACTATCTTAACCCATGATACCCTTTAACCGACGAACACATTCTTCCACCGCAACAAGTTCAACGAAATTGATGATAACTTGATAAGACCTACCAAAGAACTGCTAAGCAGTAGAACCATTTTTGTATTATGGATTATTACCCCGGCTCTGGAATATATTGATGACAAGAAAATCCTACAATTCATCCCGCCATGCCATCAAGACAAATAGCTTGGTCTAATTTTGGACTGTAAATCATCCTGCATGATTTTCTTATGTAAAAGAACTGTTTGTGAAAGATGAGCATTGAAATCTAAAATCGTATGACGTAACTATTAGGTCAGCTATAGCAAAATCATCAAAACCAGCTAACCAAGAATAAATGTATCGCAGCTATTGCAATCATCCTCTTTATCTTTCTAAATTGAATCCCGTCTAGAGCTTCTTACCAGTCAACGGACTCTGGTATACGAATGATAGTTCCAGACGTGTGGTATGATAGAAACAAAGGTAACACCATCATCTTATGGAAGGATAGGTCAACGCCAAAAGTAAAATATGCTTCTCAGATCCTTTGTTTCTATCACTCCTTCAAAATAGTCATTCCATGTAGAGACTCACTGGGCAAGAATAAGTACGCGACACAGGAAGCGATCCACACGAAGGAAAATAGCGGCTGCGGTGTATTTTCTGAACAGAACAACTATATTTCCGACTCTGAACACTGTAGCGTATTTTAAGCAGAGATCATTACATTATACAATTCGATGAACTGGCTTTGAAAACAGATAATTTCACCGAGAAATTTTAATATGTTCACTGATCATTAGTATCCGTGTTCACAAAATCCAAAAGAGCTATGGAATGTCATTGCATACGGACGAAAAGTCCAATGAAGAAGGAAACTAAGGAACGAAACGAAGCGTGTATAGGTGTGTGGGGCAAAAATTCGGGAATGACATTTCGTGACGTCTCCTTTGAAAAGATGTTCTAAAGTCAAACGGAGTGCTTCACTGTTCCGGCATTACACCCAATTCGTCAACAAAATACAATTCGATTTTTAACTTCCCAGTATATGGGAAGTTCTTGTAATCGCCTCGAAAATCGAAATTGAAATTTTCAACTTTTCTTTACGTTTTGAGGTCTATAGAGTATATATAAAGTGTTTTTAGAAAGAAGTATGTATGTGTGTGTGTGTATGTACGTACGTACGTACGTACGTACGTGCGTTCGCAGGCAGTTTTTCTACGAGCATAACTCACGTAAACAAAGTCGTATCGACTTCGTTGAGGTGTCAATCGAAGCGTCTTTGCAATCTTAAGAGTTGATTAGTTTTTGGGACACTTCGGTCGGGGGGGTTTGCTGTGTTTTCACCCCTTGAAGGTCAACCATGTTATGCGCTATATCTCACGAACCAAACATGCGATTTTCATCATTAAGGTGTCAATCGACGGGTATTAACATTTTTATGAATCTATCAAATTTTTTAAAAAATCGTTGGATCCGTTTTTTTATTTTTTTAAAAAAAGTGCCAAAAATTAGGTTTTTTTTTCGAAAACACAAAAGTTTTAGCCTGATTTTCAAACCTAAGTAATCAATGTTTATATTATTTATATACTCCAAATAGTTCTTGTGAAAAAATCAGCAAAATTTTTTTTCATGTTTACAAAAAAAATTAAATAAAAAATAAAAAATCATTAAACGTTCAAGGTCATTCACGTCATTCATTATATCTCGAGAACCAAATATAATCTTTCCATCATTAAAGTGTCAATCGACGCGTATCAACATCTTTATGATGTTTTTATATTTTAAAAAAATTGTTAAAGCGTTTTTTACGATTTATTAATTTTTTTTTAGAAAAGTAGTGTTTTTTCATAAAAAATTCCATTTTTAACCTGATTTGCACATCGTAATAATAAATGTTCATAGAACTTATAAACTTTTATCAATTTTTGTAGAGAAACCAGCAAAAACTTTTCTCATGATTAAAAAAAATTAAATTAAAAATAAAAAATCATTCAAAGTCACCATGTAAAAACGGTTCATTCGAATCATTATACCTTAAATCTCTCATTCTAAAGACATTGTTGTAAAGTCAATCAAAGTTTATTATATTTGCAAAATTTGAGCAGATTTTCAATAGTCTTCACAGCACCATGTTTAACTTTAATGAAAAAAACTGCTTTGTAACCTGTCCCCCCTCCGATTGATCTGCGTGAATAATCAATCAAACCAATGCACCAAAATCCTTACGTAATCAATTGACGCTCCCGTAGATGTTACGATTAATATTAAATCATTCCAATAATTTTTATGAGAGGTACATTTTTATTATTTGAAGTAGTATTATTTCCATAACTTTTATTGTGTTTAATATTTTTAATATCTATGTAGATATTACTGGGAAGCTGACCGTGTGGACCTCATGGGTCGCACCTCACGGCTTGTTTTCTATCGAATTTATTTCGGTTTTTATCGCGAAAAATGTGAATTGTGCTCGGTTGAGGAACTGTGTTTCCGTCGTGCGCGCTAAGAGAAAAGTGTGGAAAAGTGTACGGTAGTGATTTAATCGAGATTTTCGTGAATCGGCAAAAATGTGAAAATATTCGGGTTTGCGGGTGGCGGTGGCGTCCAAATTAATATGCTCGTGCAATATATGTCCTTACCGCTTCACGTAATGTAGTTCGGGTGGTGAAAATTGCGATTTCAATCGGTTTAGTGAAAATGCAATTTGAAATGACATTTCCTAATTGTTGTGCTTAGTATGGCGGAAAAATTTCAGTGGCGCTACGGGTAAAGACATTTTGGTCAAAATTTTACAATTGTTAATATGGAAAGGTAATAAAGTCAGGATGTATTTTTTTTTTGTTTTTAAATGTTGCTTACGCCTCAATTCCGCCGAAGCCGGTCCCAAGCCCGGTTGAAAAAGGAAGAGGGAGGTATTGCATTTTGTAGTATTAAGTTCTGTTGCATATATTTATCGGAAAATGTTTAAATAGATTTTTTTTTTTGGTACTGATCGCACCAAGCAAAGAGTATTATGTGAAAATAATGTTTCTGGCTAACGAAGCTATCGAATATATATCTAAATTGCGTTTAGTTAATGGGCAGAGACTGATTGATTAAAATTTTTATATAAAATATTCATTGAATCAAAAATTTTAAGTTCCTGCCTCTTTATAAACTGAACCCAGACCACATTGAACTGTTCTTCTCTTCGATTCGCACTGGTCTTGAGTATAATAACAACACTACAGTAAGGTTGTTCATAGCGCGGAACATGAAGCTGGTTTTCAGAATACAACCCAGAGACGGAGGGCTTGGTAACTGCATTTGGTTAGAGGAAATTTCAATACTGAATTCTTGCCAAACCTACCCATAATGACATTGCTATTAGTATTGATAGGTACTTCATGGTCGACCCACAGATTGCAGTTGAGACAAGCTCTCACGACCCAATTCTCGCAGAAGAGCATTGTTACGCTTCCAATCCTGCAAATTTTAGTGAATATAGTGAAGCAGTTATAAAATATATTGCAGGTTTTGTTGTCTTCAAGATAACTAAGACTCTGCAAGGCGATCTCGCTGCAATCCAAGGTTTTTAAACTTCTCCTTCATTTGTTGAGTACAAAAGCAGAGGAATACTTAAAATGTCATCCGAAAGTGCCGTGAAAGTCTGCAAGAAAACCGAACAACAAATTCGTAGATACCAGCTTTGCACCGAATACGCAACTCTAAACAAGGAAACATATTCTAAAATTTCTAATAGCATTCACACACAACACTGCAAGCACTTCTTGAAATACATTGTTGAAACATACCTACAGACCCGATATCGTTTTATAGCTGAACAAAAATCGGAAAAAATCTCAATTAGGCAGCGCTACAATAAAATTATGCATTTTAGAGGCATGTAATAGGCTACTTTCGTTCTGGTGCATCGTAAAAACATTCAACCATGAAAATAAGCCGACGAAAACGACGCCGTAATTCCGCCGAAGCCGTTCCCAAGCCCGGCTGAAAAGGGAAGAGGAAGGCAATTTGGTAAATTTTGGAATTTTTGCAACGAAATTTTCAAACTAAAATTAATTCGCGCCATATATTTTGCTCCTTGTTAACCTTTCGCAGAGTGCGCCTTTGCTTTTCTCGGGAATGTGTTAGTTTCACGAACACATACAAGTGATTTGCCCCATTAATTTTGTTGATGTTCCACTCCTTATCTTCTTCCTCATTGGAAAAGTCCCTTTAGTCTGAAGTGTACTTGGGCATAGTAACATAGCTGGAAATTGCGAAGCAGATGCCTTAGCAAGAGCTAGCACTAACCTTGAAGACTACCATCTAGCATTCACTTAGCTAAGATTCAACCAGCATTGCATAGAAGCTGCAAACCGAGCCTGGCTACTTGCTGAAACTTGTAGAGCAAATAGGGAAACTTGCCGTGCACTGAGCTCCAAACATACCAAACAACTAGTCAATTTTAGCCGGGAAACACTAAGCCTCGTTATCTCTACATCGACGGGGCACTGTCTAATATGCGGACAGAGTTGCACGGCGGAAAAAGCGACTCAGCATTTTCTGTGTGCATGTCCAGAACTTTGTCAAAAACGAAGGAATATTCTAGGCGCTTACCTCCTGGAAATGTATCTTACATAAATGTCAGAAGCATAGCAACTATATCAGATAATCCAAATGGTTCTCAGCAGCTCCAAGCTAGGTTTCTAATGATATCGTTTCTTTCTATGGTATCACAATGACCCTTCTGAGGCTCATGTAAGCCATCCCTGGAGAATAGAGCTGCCACTACAGTCTACCTACCTTTTAGACGGATCGAAAGTCAACAAAGAGCAGATAAGATGTTTTTTTTTCATTGTGGACGTTAGATAATAGTAATATCAATACACATACAACTTGGGCATATTGCGGTCATGGTAGGTACATGAAGACATTTCGAAAGATAGGTTAGTTCGCTGAAATCGCAACCTGCCAAGAGATAGGTCGCGCGGCTGCACGATTTTTTTGCAGACTTCCACCTCTAAACGTGGAAACATTTCAGCAGTTACCCTACTCCGAAAATATAAGCGAAGGTCCAATACAAAATCAAATATTCGGTTTTACGTCGCAAGTACGGATAGTGATAGTCAATTCTAGGGGATTTTGCGAGGATTTGTTCACCTACCTCTTTTTGGTTGGATTTCCCGGCCTCTGTAGAGGTTTTGCTGTATCCACTGCCCAGCGGGTCGGTGCCCGTGCTCTTCACGTTCAACGAGATGGGCTGATGCTCGTGGATGATCTTGCTCTGGATCTGCTGCCTCGCCATCTCTATTTCCTTCTTCTTCAGCTCGAATACCACCTGGAACAGATCCCTCATCGCCAGAACCACCTGAAAAGCCAGATTTAGGTTAGCGCCGAGCCTAGACAGCGACGTCTACATATTACCTGACTAGCAGCCTTGTCCGTCTTGATCCCGAAGAACCTGTGCCCGCTGTCCGGCGACCCGAAAATGTACCCGAACGCGCGCGAGTCCGTCATGTCCTGCGCGATGAACGAGATTTTGTGCACGGGGTGGTGGTAGAGCGAGTCGCTGGTCTTCTCGTCGCGCAGCCGCAGCCCCTCGATCGTCACATGGATCGTTATCCGCTGCTTGTGCTCGCCAGCCGCGCGAATCGCCATTTTCAAGTCCTGCAACGCCTCCTGGCACATTCGGTCGCCACGCGCCTCGCCCACCTCCAGGATGCCGATCAGCTTCGCCTTGAATGTCACGCCATCCCCGAAGAAGCGCCCGGGGTCGTTGCGGTCTGAAAAATGTGCACAATAAACAGATTAGCACACGGCAATTCCTTGGAATGCGGTAGCGGACCCTTGTTCATTTTGGACGCCTTGCACACGTGGCGCGTCCGCGCACATATATGCCACTTTCGGGACACGCGCGTGTTTCAACCAGTTCCTTCCAATGCGACTCCGATCAAGGACATTGCGGAGCAAACACAATTTTCAACAAAACATTCGACAGACAGGCGGGCGCAAACACTTCACCCGCAGTTGATAGAATCACTGGAATGGCCAATAAAAATCTTCTGGAACGACGCGTTGGTACTGCTAGGCACATGAAGATGGAGCTTGCCGTGCAGTTTGCAGGCGGCAAATTCGAAATTATGAATTCCATGACAAACTTGGAATTCAATTGAAAGGGATGTGACGAAAACATACTTAGTCTTTATGAAAAGGCGAAGAATTGATTTTTGTGCAGTATTTAAAAAAGAAAAATATATTTGTACTTTGCCAACATGATGAATACAAACCGATACTTAATTTACTGATGTTTAGCAAAAATAGCTTTATTTCAGGTAAATTTGCAAAATGCCACATGTACCGTTTATGCGACCAAATTTTTGAAAATTGGTGACAAAATATATTTGAATTGCATGCCTCAAATATTTTTTGTCAATATGTATGTCCAAAAAAAATCAAAATAATTAATTAATCTTAAAATAGTAAATACAGTCGAAACCGTTTATAACGACTTTGAAGGGACCGATAGTTTTCGGTCGTATTAGCCGATAGTCGCTTTAACCGGCTGCACTATATGATACACATATGCACATCATCTGAAATATAGCATCTTCTAGTAAAACACCTATATACTCGTATATGTAATTCAGTTCAAAACTATACTTTGTAGTATATATTATATAAGCCACTGTAAATGACATGTAAATATACCCTAGCATTTAAGTAATAATGTTGCCTACGCACTTTTAGGCTAAGAAGAAGAAGAAGAGTTTAATAAAAGGGCATTCTGACGCCATCCGCCGAGACCGTAAGTTGTATTCGAGAGTTTTTATTCTACAGTTTTCAGAAGTGGGATTCTCAGAACAAAAATGAGCACGCGCAAGGATCTACAACGGAAGCTTCGACAGTTGGGACAACCAGTCACCGGACGAAAGTGTGAATTGGAGCAACGCTTGACTGCCGCCAACTCTGTTGCCACAAATCCGACGACAGAATCACCGCCGCCATCTTCAACACCGCCAACGCACTTCGGCGTGGGCAATCGAGAGATGACGAAATCGACCGTGGAGAACAAATGGCCGACAAATACTCAACTGTTTTTCTCGCCACGAGACCTCGCCGAAATTCTGCCCGAATTTGATCCCAATGATATACTTGGGCCGAGTGTCACGAAATGGTTGAACGACGTGGAGGCCATAAAAGAAAATTATGGAGTCGCCGAAAAAATTATGCTGTTCGTCATACCGAGGAAGCTCAAGGGCAACGCCAGACTATGGTACAGCGGTATACAATGGGAAAGCCTTACATGGGCGACGTTTTGCGAACAAGCGAAAACTTATTTTCCGCCCAAATACAATAGCGCCGATATTCATAATGAACTTCGCACACGGCAACGTAGGCCGAACGAAACTGGTGAGCAATATTTTTTAATCTTATCGGGAATCGCGACGAAAGGAAAGGTGGACGAAAGCTCCCTTATACAATATGTCATACGCGGTATGAACGATGAACGGTTTTCAACGTCGCTTTTCGCAACACCAATCAATTCAACCAGTGAGCTACTGACACGAATTAGATGGTACGACACGATGAAAGCAGAGGAGTGCGGGAAAAGAAATAGTGCCTTCAAGGAGCGCGACGATCGTCCCAGCCGAGGAAATCGAATCGAGAATAATCGAACTCGTAGTGAGCAACGCTGTTTTAATTGCGGTCAGACCGGCCATTTCGCAATCAACTGCATGCAGCCTCAACGCAAGGCACGATGTCAAACTTGTCACCGAACGACTCACCCAACGGAGAGATGTCCCGAACGGAATAATACAAGTAACGTAAATTTAATACACGACAATGCATTTGTTATTAATGTTAAGTTAAAATTTGATCGATTGAAAACCGTTAATGCTAGAACGTTAGTGGACACCGGTAGTCCTATTAATTTGATAAAGCAGTCAAATGTATTTTCAAATATTAATCGTGCTGACACTCGACGAAAATATTCTGGCATCAACGGTGCCGAGCTAAAAATAATTGGAAGCATCAATGCTGAAATGATCATAATGGATGTAAAAACAGATGTAAAGCTCTTTGTCGTCCCAGACGATACTATGTCGTATGAGTGCCTTCTCGGTCGCGAGAATCCAACGCGAAGATTTAGTGATAACGTTTAACGGCCCTAACAAAACACTTAATGTCGAATTCGCAAATGATATACGTGATGAATTACTAAAAATTAATTATGTTGAAGAATCTGAAAAAGATTCAGCCGAACTTAAAGTTGGTGATGTTGGTTTTGAATCGTGTCAGAAACTATATCAACTATACTCGAATTTCGTTCATAATCCGCGGCCTAACGAACCTAAAACTAAACATGAAATGCAAATCGAACTCGAATATAACAAAGCAATTCACGCTAACCCCAAACGTTTATCGTTTTCGGAAAAAAAGAACCGTCGAGGAAATTATATCAGATTTACTGGTTCGAGGTATAATTAGAGAAAGTCAATCACCATTCGCAAGTAGAATCGTTCTAGTATCAAAGAAGAATGGAACGACTCGGCTTTGTGTCGATTACCGTGAATTAAACAAAATTACGAAAAAAGATCGATATCCGTTGCCACTTATTGAAGACGTCCTTGATCAATTACGTGGTAAACGATATTTTTCGAAAATTGATTTGAAAGATGGATTTCATCATATTAAAATGAACAATGAATCAGCTAAGTTGACGGGGTTCATGACTCATGATGGGCATTACGAATATGTCCGAATGCCTTTCGGTCTTGCAAACGCCCCAGCCGTGTTCGCTAGGTTTGTTCATTCTATTTTCGCCCCTTTAAAAAAATCTGGTAATGTAGTTGTATATATGGACGACATTCTTATCGCTACTGAAACAATCGAAGAGCACTTTCTCGTATTACAAAAGGTGTTTGATCTTATGATTGAAAATTTATTGGAGCTACAGACTTCGAAATGTAGTTTTCTACAAACCGAAATTGAGTTTTTGGGATACAAAATTGGAAAAAATAAATTGCATCCGAGTGATGATCATGTAAATGCTATTCGAGAGTTTCCTGTTCCCTTAGATTCACGAGCCGTTCAGAGATTTCTGGGTTTAGCCAGTTATTTTCGGAAATTCGTAAAAAACTTTGCCACGATTGCTAGTCCACTATATGATCTCTTAAAAAAAAGACGCGAACTTCTCATTTGGATCGACTCAATTACAATCATTCGAAGAATTAAAACTTCATTTAACTAAAAGCCCAGTTTTAGCAATTTACAGCCCATATGCACGCACTGAACTGCATACTGATGCAAGTAAAAGTGGATTCGGGGCTATACTGCTACAGGAGCAAACTGATGGGAAACTCCATCCTATCTCCTTTTTTAGCAAACGCACATCGACTAGTGAACAGAAACAGCATTCCTACGTATTGGAAACCCTGGCAATAGTTTACGCACTAGAGCGATTTCGAGTTTCTCTGAATGGAATTGCATTCACGATTGTTACAGACTGTAATGCACTAAAGTTGACATTTTCTAAAAAAGACATAAATCCTCGAATTGGCCGATGGATTCTATCGTTTCAGAGTTATAACTTCGACGTGGTTCATCGATCTGGAGGATCTATGCTTCATGTTGACGCTTTGAGCAGGGTTTATAATTCTCTTCATGAGTCCGAATTATGTCTAGTAGAAGATGTTTCATTCAATCGTTTACTCAAACTTAGTCAATACCAAGACGAGGAAATCTTGAAAATAAAAAACAGTTTAACCAAAGGAGAAGATTCCTTATTTGTCGTACAAAATAACGTTTTATTCCGTAAGGACGGTAAACGAGTTCTATTTTATGTTCCGAGACACTTAGTCGACTCTGTCATGAGGACCTGTCATGATGACATGGGTCATGTTGGCGTAGCCAAAACTTTAGAAGTAATAAAACGAGTCTATTATTTTCCGAATATGCATGAAAAAGTGAACAAGCATATACAGAATTGTTTGAAATGCATTGTCTTTACTCCAAAAACGGCAAAATCCCAAGGATTCCTGCATAACATAGACAAAGGCGAGGTACCATTCGACACCATACACGTCGATCATTTTGGTCCCCTTGAGATCACCAAAAAGAAAAACCAACACATTTTACTGATAGTTGATGCATTTACACGTTTCATTCGTTTGTTTCCCAGCAAAACCACTAATACTGCTGAAGTCAAAAAATTCTTGAACGAATACTTTACGCAGTATGGTAGACCCCGTCGATTAATATCCGATCGTGGTACGTGCTTTACGTCTCGCGCGTTCGCCGAGTTCCTAAACGAAAACAATATTGAACATGTCCTAAATGCAACAGCGAGTCCGCGATCAAACGGACAAGTAGAAAGAATGAACCGAACATTATGTCCTATGCTAGCAAAATTAACGTCGGGAAATTTTCGATGGGATATCGAGTTATCAAATTGTGAGTTCGTATTTAACAACACTGTGAATCGTAGTATTCGAGAAACTCCTAGCAGAATGTTATTTGGTATCAACCAACGTGGAAAATTTGTTGATGGATTACGGGAGTGTTTAGAAGATCTTTACACTAACGAACGGGATATTGAGCAAATACGCAATGACGCGATAGAGAGAAATAAAATCACTCAAAAAGTAAATAAAATAGCACATGATTCGAAGAGACGCGACGCGATTTCGTACAATGAAGGCGAATATGTTATGATCGAAAACAGAGTTATTGAACCGGGAGTCAAACGTAAACTTTTACCGAAATTTAAAGGTCCGTACGTCATTAAGCGTAAGTTAGATCGTGATCGATATGTCATCGCCGATGTACCCGGCTTTCCGTTAACTCAAAAACCTTTCGAAGGTATTTTTGATCACTCGAAAATGAAGAAATGGATATCGTTCCCGAAAACACTTGATTAAATAACTCGAGGGCGAGTATTAAGTCAGGACGACCGAGCTGTAGTATATATTATATAAGCCACTGTAAATGACATGTAAATATACCCTAGCATTTAAGTAATAATGTTGCCTACGCACTTTTAGGCTAAGAAGAAGAAGAAGAGTTTAATAAAAGGGCATTCTGACGCCATCCGCCGAGACCGTAAGTTGTATTCGAGAGTTTTTATTCTACAACTTGAAAATTTATGATAAGATACATTTTCATTGTACATACTTATAACATAGCAAAAACAATTTAAGCATACAACAACTAATGCTCAATACTAAGAAAATTTGTATTTTTGCTTGTTTTTTATAATGAAGTGCATACGATTTTTGCATTTCATATTGCATACGCTTCAACGCTACGTGATTGTTACTTGAATCGAATTCTCCATGAACGACTAGACATTTTTGTAAAACTGTAACTGCGCTGAGAGCTTCGCAAAATGATGGTACTGCAAATTCATCTTCTTCGTCTTGATTTTCATCAGTATGTTGACTTTGGATGTCAGCTAAAAAATATACTCTCTAATAATTATTTGGCAACAATAATGGAAATGCTTGGGCTAATTGCGCCAAAGGAATGTCATCAGCTTCATCATAATCATCAGACATAATTTGAAGATTGCCCTCTACATGCATGAATGAAGATAAATCTTTGAAGCCAGCGTGCCTGAAGAAATTGGCGATAGTTCTTTGATTGACATTATTCCACGCTTCGGATATCATTAAAATTGCATCAAGGATATTAAATACTACTTTTTGATCTCCTTTTTCCATGCTTTGTAGCATATGCAGTACTTGAATTTTTCTGTACTGTGTTTTAAGAGATTTTATTACACCCTGGTCCATCGGTTGTAAAATTGAAGTGACGTTTGGCGGTAAAAAAACGAGCCTTATATTTTGCAGATTATCCACTACGGGATGAGCAGGACAGTTATCGACCAGAAGAAGAATTTTCTGACTTTTTGATTTCAGCTTCGTGTCCCAGTTTCGAAGCCATTTCCCAAAAATTTTGGATCTCATCCAAGATTTGGCATTGTTTTCGTAGGTGACAGGTGGGGAATGTATGTTTTTGAAACATCGTGGCTTCTCGGGCTTTCCTATAACTAACAGTTTTTCTATAGTAGAACCTGTCATATTTGCAGCAACCAAAATAGTGATTCTAGTCCTAGACATTTTCGCTCCAATACATTTTTCACCATTAAATTTCAGGGTCTTATCTGGAGTCAAATTATAAAATAGGACTAGCTCGTCTTCGGGCTTATAGCCTTCGCACAAAACTGGCCACTTTTGAGAAAGCCATTCTCCGGTTATACTTTCAGGTACACTGGCAGCTTCACCACAAATCTGCCCGGAAACAATATCATGGCGAGCTCGAAAACGTTGTATCCAAGAGGAAGAACAGTTGAAATTCTCTTTTTCCAAGCGACGCGCATAATCATTGGCCTTTTCCTGGGGAACAGGCCCTCTGATTGGAACATTATTTATTCTTTGTTGACTAAACCACTTGATTAAAAACGTCCTTATGTTCAGATGACCTGGCCCGTTTGATTTTAAGATTGTTTTGCTCAAAAAGATACTTAATTTTACTTTTGCCTTTCCAAATTGTTGAAATAGTGGAATGCGACACACCCATCTATATTGCAATGAAACTGTTCGTCTCTCCGTTTTCAAATCGCCAAATAATGTGCGACTTTTCCGCTACACTGAACACTGTTCTCTTCTTTTTTTGTGACATAACGACGCGCACTGTTAAAAAGTTTCCATTCAACTGAATGTTTCACAAAACCTTGAACAACTATCTAAATCGCAGCTGCTCCAGCCGCAATTCTTGGAATTCCTTAAAATACAGCAAAATATGTTTGGCAGTCGTTATAGCCGCTACAATTATCTAAATTCTGTTGTAAAACGTGTCGCTATAGACAAAAATGTCGTTATAAGCGACGTCGTATTAAGCGATTTTCTTGTTGAAGAGTTTGTGTGGAGTAAAAACGGGACCTCTACATTTCGCCGCTTTATCCGGCATGTCGTACTAAGCGATGGCGTTATAAACGGTTTTGACTGTAGCTGTTGCTGGTTGATATTTTCGGATTCACTACAATTTTCGACACATACGACATGAGACATACAGAGCTTCTAGCAAGAGTTTGTTCAATACAAGAAAATTAAATCGAATTCAAACAGGTACGAATGCAAATAGCTGTTTCAGATATATTTTGATCAACGTTTCCAGAAGGAATAATAACAATTCTGAGATTTTTCTCATTCATAAGAGCTTTTATAATATTTTGATATTTTGAGACCGCAACTGTTGAACGTGTACATCGGACAAACAAAACAATCTCAACGCAATGTAATGGTCCAAGGCATTTCGGAATATGTCAATCATATATACAGTAGACTCCCGATTATCCACGATTGCAAAAAAAAACAATTAAAAATGTGGTCTCAGTGCGACCCTTGAGGCCCACACGACGAACTTCCCAGTGGGGTGAATAAAAAAGTTATAATTTGTTTTTATTAGTAATTACTATTATTAAACATTATTATTCTAAATTATTATAATTACTTTTATTATTTTTATCAATTTTTTATCTAACCATAAAAGCTTTGGTAGAGGAAGACGTCTCCACCACCTGGTCATCCTCTACCAAAGCCTAGGCAACCTCGTCCTCTTCGTCCTCGTCATCCTTCTTGTCCTCCTTTTCGTCCTCAACCTCGTTCTCCATCTCGGCCTTGGAATTAACAACTATTATTGAGGGTATTTAATTATTATTTACAATAATCATTCGTTATTAAGAATGTTTGACCGTTACTGAATAATTATAATTGACTTTATATATACAATATCAAATTATAACTAATATTATTTGATTGTTATTAACAATATTAAATTATTTATAACAATATTCAATTATTAACTGCATTAGCGTTTCTACTCTCATTCACCCAAACCTGATAATATAAGTCTGGAATTTCATAAATTAACCTTTATTTCTTTTTTGAAATATTTTTTTTTACAAATTTGATCACAATTTTGCTAAAACGCACAATAATAACAACATAACTATGAAGGTATTTGGTATCTGCACGAGTTAATAGTGCGTATCAACAGTTAAAAAATAAGCAAGTCGTTTTTTCAGTTTTTTCATCCTAAATAAAAAACGGCCCAACCGATTTTGCTGAAAAGTCATTCAGTTTTAAGTTACGTAATTACGCCTCCCACAGTCCCACGTCAATCCGATCTTTGGTTCTTGAGATAATCGAGACGAAAAATTATTCCGAACGTACATACGCACATACACACATACGTACATACACACTCACAGACATCGCTCTAAAAACGATGGATTTGGATTCTAGAGACCTTAAAACGTGGAGATATGTCAAAATTTGGGATTCGCAAAATCGACCCCATTACAATAACTTCCCATTGGGAACTGGGAAGTTAAAAATCAAAGCACCAGAAAAGAATCGAAAAGTCGCTTGGTTATTGAATCAAATGAGTTGAGACTTGAAGAAGCGAATGAATAGAAGAGTTGAGAGTCGGGAAAGACGAGAGTTGGCATAGTGGAGGAAGGCAAGAAGAGTCGTACATAATTCTTAGTAATGAATCGTTTGATAGAGAGCTCTTTCAAATCAATACTTATTTACTTACCCAGGGATTGTCTCAGTGACGCATTGCCTGCCGCGTGAGTAACGTTTGAGTGCTTTATTGCTGTAGTTTTGTTTTTGAGTGACGAGTTTAAGAAATATATTTATTTAATTAAAACACCACCGATTTTCACTAACGCTTTTATTTAAAATAAGTTTAATTTAATTACTTATCGATTTTCGTTCTTCTTTTTACAGAGAAATCTTGTATAACTATATGCTTCGCCTTCGAAGTCTAATTCTTAAAATCTCTACTTTGAACTTCCGTCCATGCCCTTTTTATGAAACTCGCACGCTTATAGTGCGTTTCAAGTGATATGAGTCCTTTTCTAAAACATCTTAACTCGAAATGTCATACTCTATAAATTATTTGAAATTCTTATCAATTTAGGATAAAATGAATGCATGAACTCAACATAAAAATCGCTGTGGTATAAGTGTTCCATTACAAATTATCAGTTGACGACTCTATTTGCTTATTTGACTGAGTTGCATTTATCGGACGCGATGTGATCTTGTTTATATTATAAAATCCGAAAATTGTGTCATTATTTCTAGAGTTTATGACTTTCTAGAGTTTGTGACTTTTATTAATTTTGAGAGTTATGAGGTTCTTGAGTTTATGACTCTTCCCCCCTTAGGATGCGTGTCCTCGCGCAAATATTTGATATTTATGTCTAGTTTTGATATTTTTCGAAAAATTACGATCAGCGATTGTAGCGACGATGATTACGATAAGAATGATGAGTACATTGGTGGTGATACTAAGTTTTGAACTTATTTTGAGTTCTAATTCAATAACGCTTATATGGTCTTAATTTTCAATGTTTTGGGCATGTACTTCTGTACTTACATATGTGAAGTTTTCTTTTTCTTTATAGGTAACATTTTTTTATTTCATTTGGTAAAATAATATTTTTATAAACAATGGCCTTCTTATTTACATTTGTGATATTAATCGTTATTTTGCAATTTACAATTTTTATAAAATAATAATCAGACTCTTGGCCATTACAATTATGATATATTCTTGTCATATTCAAATCTTTCTAATAATTATATTTCCGGTAATTTGCTTTTTCGATACTTGCGATAATATTGGTGTGCTTTGTACAATTTTCTGGTTCATTTGAGTTTTTTTTCTATACGGTAATAGGCTTTAATTTCTTTCTTCAATTTCTTTGTTGGCTACAGATTATTTGTCATCCGAAATAAAAAAATTGGAATCAGAATGATTGATAATTTATAATATTGCTTGGCTGTGAAGTTTGTGACTTCAATTATTATTAATATCTATTTTTTTTTGTGTTTTGAGCCATTGAATCTATCTCTGAAATTTTATTTATCGACATTTTCTTTTAAAGTATTGAATTATTTTAATTGTTATTATGTCTTTACTAAGAACTTCAAATTTCGATAGTAATGCTATGTCTTCGATTTTTGTTACTAAATTCAACAGAGATTTTAAATTTTCTTTAACTAGTTGTTATGTTTCTAAGTTTAAAAATTGTTTTGTTTTTATTTCGTTGGTGTCTTTGTTTAAAATATTGGCTTTTGTGATTATTGATAATAGGATGTTTAAGAAGAACATGCTGACATCTGTGTGTTAGATTTTTTGGAATTTCTTTAGTTTCATGAAGAGTTTTTTATTCGTTATATTATGGTTATTTTTTTGAAATGAATGGTCTATCGTGTTTTTTATTTTTCGCTTTATTTTTAATGTATTTTGGATTGATTTCTTCATTTTCTCGGTTTTTATTTTTGTTATTAATGCTTTGGTTCTGTTTTCTAATTATTCTGTCCCTTATTTTTTGATGTTCTGAAGGATTTATGATGCCATTATTTATTTCTATTGGTTTATGATTAGTTGTGGAATGGATTGTGTTATTATAGTATTTCATTATTTCCTGTATATCTATTGCTGATGGTGCTAGTTTAGTTTCGGTAATTTTAATTCTGACATGCTCATTAAGTGTGTTATGTAACCTTTCGATATCTGCATTGCCGGTTTTAAGTCCAGGTGTTGTGAAATGAAGTGTTATTCCTTCTATTTGGAGAAAATTCTCAAGATTACTAGTAAAGGCACTTTCGTTATCAGTTATAATGTGATTAGGTTTTCCACAAGTAGCAAAATGTTGATTGAGGGCGGATTGAATGTCCATCCAGTTTCTAGATTTTAAAGGTATCGCTTGACCGAATTTGGAGAATTTGTCTATGATGGTTAAGAAGAAGTGATTTTTATCTACAAACCATATATCCATGTGAATCGTTTCATGTGGTTTTTCAGGTATATGGGGTTTTTCAAATGGGATTTTGGCCGGTTTTCTTTCATACTTACTTAATTGGCATACATTACAATTATTTATTACTTTAGTTATCTCGGTTTTTAGTTTTGGATAATAGTATTTAGTCTTAATTTCTTTATATACTTCCTCTATTCCTCTGTGATTGTTGCGTTTATGCTCCTTCAGAATTTCCTCTTGAATTTGTCCTTTGTCGGTACAATCGAAAAGTAAATAATTACACTTAACTACTCTTAGTTTCGTATGTGGACTTTTCCATTTCAAATATTCATTTTGAAATTCAGTATATATCGCGAGGCTGGGGATATATACTGCCACTAGTCCTTTTCCAGGAGTATGATTATTTAATATATACTGGAAATACTTTTCGTTTAATTCTTTGGATACGCATATTGTTCGTAATTTACCGAAATATTTTACTTTCTTTATTCTATTTTCCTTTCCTTCTTTAATTATTATTTGATACTTAAAAATATTAAGAGGGGCTTCGGAAATAGGTATGTATTCTAAATTATCATCGTTCGCGCTATGGCAAGTTGCTAGTGACTCGTTGTCATTATTTACCTCATTATCTATTTCATTGACATTTACTAGTTTTGAACATTCTGCAGTATTTATGGAAGGACGAGATAATGCATCTGCTACATGATTCTCCTTTCCCTTTATATACTCAATATCATAATTGAATTCTTCCAATTTTAACTTCCATCTTTGGAGTTTAGAATTTGGTTCCTTTAGATTAGCTAGCCATGTTAGAGGTTTGTGGTCGGTTTTGATAGTGAACTTTCTACCGTACAGGTAAGGCCTGAAGTATTTAGTAGCCCAAACAATGGCTAATAGTTCCTTTTCAATAGTGGAATATCTAGTTTCATGGTCATTGAGAGTTCGCGAAGCATAGCAAATTGGATGACCATCCTGAGAAAGTACTGCTCCCACTGCATAGTTAGAAGCGTCAGTTGTGAGGGTGAAATGTTTTTCAAAATCGGGATGTTTAAGGATAGGATCAGATATTATTAACTGTTTAAGTTTCTCAAATGCATCAGTATAATCTACGTCTTTGGGGCTAATTTTGGCATTTTTCTTTAACCGAAGAGTTAACGGTTTTGCTACTTTTGAAAAGTCCTTTATAAATTTTCTGTAGAACCCCACTAAACCTAGAAACGATTTGATTTGTTTAGTTGTTTTTGGAATTTGGAAGTTTAAGATGGCTTCTATTTTTCGCGGATTTGGTTTGATACCCTCAGTGGTCACGATGTGGCCAAGAAATTCTGTCTCCTTTTTTAGGAATTCGCTTTTGTCGATTTGAATTTTTAGGTTTGCCGATTTAAGAGTACATAAAATTTTTTTTAAAGAAGTAATATGCTCTTGTAAAGAGGTGCTAAATATTATGATATCGTCCATGTAGACAAAGCAGATTTTACCGATATATTCGTGTAGAATATCATTCATCAAGCGTTGAAAAGTAGCCGGGGCGTTTTTCAAACCGAAAGGCATTCTTGTAAATTCGTAGTGACCTTTATCCGTCGAAAACGCGGTCTTTTCAATGTCCTTTTTCTCTATTTCAATTTGGTGAAATCCTCTGGCTAGATCTAAAGTTGTGAAATAATTGCATTTCCCAAGTTTATCCAATATTTCATCAATGTTGGGTATAGGAAACTTGTCATCAATGGTAATACTATTCAACTTCCTATAATCCACCACGATTCGCCACTTCATTTTCCCTGAAGCATCGGCTTTTTTGGGGACTACCCAAATTGGTGATGAATAGGGGGATTTACTTGGGCGTATAATCCCTTGTTCGAGCATTTCCATGATCTGGGTTTCTACCTCGTTCTGATGAATATATGGATACCTATAGGATTTAGTATATACCGCCGTGTTATTGGTTGTTTTGATTTCATGCTTTATCTCATGAGTGAAGGTTAAATTTTCCCCTTCTTGGAAGAATATTTCCTTATAATTTTTTAATAAGGATATGAGGTTGTTCGTTTCCTCTTTATTTAAATGTTCAGTTCTCAACAATGATAAAGGGTTATTTTCTCGATAAGTTTCGGTAAAATATATGTGATTGATATATTCGTCAACGTGCTCCTCCTCTCTGGAGTAGTAAATCTTTAATTTTGTATTGTTAAATTTTATATATCTATTGTGAAGGTCTATTTCCACCTCATAATTATTAAATATATTATTACCAATAATTCCATTAAAAAAATCATTAAATTTATATTCAATGAAAGTAAATTTTTCGTTTCCGCCAATTTCTTTGAATGGTTTTATTTGCACTGTATGCGAAAAGGATAATTGTGAATTTAACGTATGGATGCTAGAATTTTTATTTGGAACTCTTAGACTCGGATGACAAAGGTTGGGATCAATAACGCTTATTGCGGCACCTGTGTCAATTAGGAATCTAAGAGGGATTCCATACGAATTTATTCGAATATATGGGACGTTGTTGAAGCTGGGGGTTCCGAGGCAAGTTTTCGAAAATTTTGATGCTGATTAGTGTGTACTATTTGTTTTGTATTCTCAATCTCCATAGGTTGAGGTGTTCCAAATTTGCGAATGCGACTTTGGACTGAATCTTTGTTGAATGGCGCTTTGCCGTATTGGAATTGGTTCTGTCGGAACTGATTATGGTGATATTGATTAGGGTTATGGCTATACTGATTTTGGTGGTATTGGCTCTTATGTGAGAATTGCTGATGTGGATTAGAAAAATAATGATTTTTATTTTGGAAATTTTGGTTGTAATCAGAATAATTATTTTGGAAAGATTTTTGTTTATTTTTAAATTTGGAAGGGTTAGTTTCTCTTTTGTGATAGAGGTATCCTGTTTCGGTTAAAATAAATATTGCCTTTTCTAACGTATCGGGATTTCTGCAAAATAAAATGGTTCGGATTGGTTCTGGGACATTTTTCTTAAGTATATCTAATGCAACAGTTTGATTGTCCTGAATTAATTGTATAGTATTTGGACTTTGTTCCTGCTCTACTTTCAAATTTAAATTTGTCAATCTCTGTTGAATCATATTAATAAAATCCATGACTGAACCTCTATACTCTGTAGTTCGAAGTTCGTTAAGTAACTGTGTACTATTTCTTTGATCAGAAAAGTTTGCATACAAAATTTTCTTTATATCCTCCCATTTTATTATATGGGGGCTTGCATCTAAAATTAGCTTAGCTCTACCAATAATCCTACTTTTAATGACATTGCAAATTATGTTTTGGGAATTGTTGTCGTACGTCTGCAGGATTGGGACCATGACATCTACCATGTCTGTGAAGCTTTTAAGTTGATCACGACTTCCGTCAAATGTTGGTATTCGGGATGCATGTTTAATTGGATCCAACGTAATCTTCAATTTTGTATTCGGGGCTGGAGAACTTATAGTATCGTTACCTGTGTTTGTTGCCATTATTGTACGTTTCGTTCTAGTGATGCGAATGGGTTGTATAATCTTGATCGGTGCGATTCCTTTCTGCTCGTACCTTTAAATTTGTTGCCTTTCACTGAGTTTACTGCGTGCACTTTTCGTTCCCACGCGTGAATTTAAACTTTTTTGAAGACAGATAAGTCTTGTCGACTTGGTTCGTTCGATATTTCACAAAGAATTGAAACTCACGTGTAAACTTTAAACTTTCAGTGATTTTTAGAATTTTCACTTCTAAATTGAACTTTGTCGTTCGCACTAAATGAACTTGATCGTTCGTATTAAAGTTAATACACTTGAAATATCCTACCGACTGCGCCAAATATATTTATTTAATTAAAACACCACCGATTTTCACTAACGCTTTTATTTAAAATAAGTTTAATTTAATTACTTATCGATTTTCGTTCTTCTTTTTACAGAGAAATCTTGTATAACTATATGCTTCGCCTTCGAAGTCTAATTCTTAAAATCTCTACTTTGAACTTCCGTCCATGCCCTTTTTATGAAACTCGCACGCTTATAGTGCGTTTCAAGTGATATGAGTCCTTTTCTAAAACATCTTAACTCGAAATGTCATACTCTATAAATTATTTGAAATTCTTATCAATTTAGGATAAAATGAATGCATGAACTCAACATAAAAATCGCTGTGGTATAAGTGTTCCATTACAAATTATCAGTTGACGACTCTATTTGCTTATTTGACTGAGTTGCATTTATCGGACGCGATGTGATCTTGTTTATATTATAAAATCCGAAAATTGTGTCATTATTTCTAGAGTTTATGACTTTCTAGAGTTTGTGACTTTTATTAATTTTGAGAGTTATGAGGTTCTTGAGTTTATGACTTAAGTTTAAGATGGATAAACGGAAAAGAGTTGTTTTGCCTATTGAGAAAAAGTTAAAAATTATCGGAAAGTTTCAGAAAGGACATACGATCAAACCAATTACCGTTGAGTTTAATGTACACGAAGCAACAGTGTGCGATATAATCAAGCAAAAGGAACATTTGTTAAAATTTGCGGCTTCATCAGATTCCTTGTCTTCTATGAAAAAACGCAAAACAATGAAAAAATCAACATACGATGAACTGGACAAAGCTTTATTAGAGTGGTTCAACAGCCAGCGAGCACTGGGAAACCCCGTAAATGGGCTTGTTTGTGCAGCAAAAGCAGAAAAAAATTCACCACCCTGGGCCTAGAGGGACCGTTTGCTGCATCATGCGGTTGGTTGACGAGATTTAAAAAAAGACGCGGAATCAGAGAACCTAATATTCAAGGGGAAAATTTAGTTCTAACGAAGAGGCAGCACAAAAATTTCATGTGAATTTCAACAAATATGTAACCGATGACAATTTGTTACCAGAACAAATTTATAATGCGGATGAGTTAGGATTATACTGAAAATGTCGCCCATCCAAAACACTAACTGCAGAACAAGAAGGAAGTGCGCCTGGTCACAAAGCAAGCAAGGAAAGATTGGCCGTGATGTGTTGCTCCAATGCCAACCGTACATATAAGCTTAAGCCTCTGCTAATAGGGAAAGCTAACAAACCTCGATCTCTTAAAGGAACACGAGCGGTAAATTTGCCGATTCACTACTATGAACAGAAAAAGGCATGAATGAACAAAAAAAAATTCACGACAGGTTCGATAAGAAATTTTGTCCTGAAGTTTGTGATTTTTTTAAAATCAAAGAACCTCCCACCACCAGCTGTTCTTATCCTCGATAATGCGCCTTCCCACCTTGATGAAAGTCTTTTGCGGTCAGACGATGGAAAAATTACTGTTGTGTACCTGCCAGCAAATGTAACGGCTTTAATACAGCCCATGGACCAGGGTGTGATCGCATATCTGAAGCGTCACTACCGTTCCAGTGTCTTGAAAAAGCCTAATGATGATGGAGACGACTTAAATTGATTTTTAAAAACAAACTTCAGCATTCTGGATGCAATTTATGAGTGTGTAGCTGCCTGGGAAAAATTAAAACCATCCACGCTCACAAAATCCTGGAAAAAAAAATTTCCCAACATCGAAGTGGAAGAAGAGGATAATCATGACTTTGACATAGACACCTTAGCTGATTCAGTTGAACTAGCCAAAACTGTATCAGGTGGAAAGAACGTCAACGAAGAGGACAGCATTTGAGGTCTTGAGTGACGAGCAAATATTGAGGCGTGCGCAGGGAATAGGGATTGAGAGCGAGAGCGAGAAGGACGAAGAAACAGTTGCCGAGCCAAAAACAACGTATGCAACTACCCGCCACAACGTAGAGGGACTATTAGACTTCTTGGAAGGTGAACAGGATACAACGCTGTGTGATCTGATGGTGTTGAGAAAAATTCGTTCAACCATTGTAAAGAAGGAATCGAATTCAAAAAAACAACAAAAATTAATAAAGGACTACTTCCATTCCCAATGAATGTGTATGTATTGTAATTTAACATTTACCAGGATATTTTAGGCCATTTTTGGATTATCCACGAAAGCTCAGCCACCCATTACCATGGATAATCGGGAGTCTACTGTACGTACTTTCGGAGCAATGGAACTGGGCTATCATATTGCATTGAGATGGTTTTGTTTATCAGATACACATGTCCAACAGCGACGCTCTCAAAATATGGATGCCTAATTATTTACAAAAGCTTTTATGAATGAAAATATCTCAGATATGTCATGGTTTCCCTTGAAAACCAAAGGAAAAGTCGATGAAATACATTTGAACCAGTGCCTTGCGTTCGCATCTGTTTGAATTCGATTTATTATTCATGTGTGGACAGTGGACAAACTATTGTGGAGATCCCTGCATTTTCTTGACATATTGTGTCAAACAGAGCGGTTAATTCAAAAATATCAACTAGCTACATGTATTGCATATGGCAAAATTGGTCACAACCTTCTTCTGATCCATGATTTTGTTCAAATTACATTCTGGAGGTACAGTGTAGTCCGTTTAGTACGACTTCGCATATAACAACCAACCGTTTTTAGCGACGTAAGTATAGGCATATGCAGTAGCGTATGCAGGATTTTGATAAGGGGGGTTCATATTTTTGAAGTCTTAACTAGGTACGTTTGCTAGTGCTTCGTTGTAGATATGAAGATATAATTATGTAATCATACTTAATCATACTTTTTCACCGGTCAAAGTTGAAGTCCTCCAAAAATAATTCTGGCAGACTTTAGCCCGATTGCATGCCTGGTTTCATTTACGTGGCTAAACTTGTTTACCCAAGGGAGGGGGGTTTGAACCCGTACCCCCCCCCCCTCCCCCTGGGTACGCCACTGGGCATATGTTTGGTTTTAGTAGGAGCCACTATGAAAGTACATCCGTTTAAGGCCCGGGCTCCGCGTCCGATTCCAAACCGATTATTATTTGGAATGTGTAAACAATAAGAATGACGGGCGTCAGCGTCCACGTCCGATTCCAAATCTGAAATAAGAACGTGCGAGGCCCTTGAATCAGATTGTTTGTTTAGTGTTCATTCTCGTGTCGGTGCTCATCGTGAAAACATCTGTCTTGTGTTATTGATAGTGTCAGTGCTAAAATCCTAAAATGGATGAATTCGATTTTGAATTATTAGGAGCGACTTTTGTATTGGCGCTTCAGAAAGAAAAGAAAACATCGTTACTGGGTTCACCCTCTGAATACCAGGAGGTTAACAGAGAGCCAATACTATCAAAAACTGGAGCGATTGCGTGCAGATCCAGAGAAATTTTTCGAGTACTATCGAATGTCGACGCAATCATTTAATGCCTTTTAGCGGCATCCCAAGTGTCATAACTAGGGCACACTTCTCGGCAAACATTCTCCCACGCCGCATCATTCAATTCCCTGTTGTGGTAGTCTTTATCCGCAATACTCCATATTACCGGATTATTTTCTACTGCCGTTATCAGCTGCTCCATGGTCTTCTCCGATCACTGCCTTTAAACGAATGACCACAACGCATGCGCATACAGAAAATCGGTTACTGAAAACCGGCCGTGGAGCCGGGTGCCATCCGATCTTATAGCGAAAGCGTGCAAATGAGCGAGAAGGAAGCGCCTTCGCTCTGATTATGAATCGGAACGTCGACCCTGGTCATTCTGAACAGGACGGGTCGTAAAACCGGCGTTCTTGATCGAATCGGACGTGGACGCAGGGTCGTCCGGTTCTCGTATAGATAACATGCAAAATAAGAAAAGGTCGCGCCGCTATGACGTTCATTCTTAAAAACAAACAAACCGAAACCGATTTGGAATCGGACGTGGAGCCTGAGCTTAATACGACTCCGCTTACAACGACCGGCCGATTTTAACGACGGAATTTCGCATAAATTTGTCCGGTTACAACGACGACGGGCGTTGACGTGTTTACAAATATATCCAAAGTTATAACCTATCTCCGCCCCGCGCACCCCCTTGCCCGCACGCTGCTGTTTGGAATGCGACTGTTTATTTTACGGCAGTAATTTGTGAGTGATAAACGAGTACGCGTCCAAAAATGGCTTCTACAAAACGTAAAGTTTCTCCAATGAAGAAAAAAGTGTTATAATACAACGTTTAGAAGCTGGTGAGTCGAATGTAACGATTGCGAAGGAATTCGGTGTTAATCATTCGACAATATCCACAATTAAGAAAAATAAACAAAAAATAGAACCAATGTTCAATGCGAATGTTTTAAAACCTACTTGGCACTTTTACAATGGTTTAAGCTGCAACGTAATCGGAGTATACCCGTAAATGGGCCTATGATTCAACAAAAGACAAATTGTTTTGCTAAGGAGCTAAACATTCTTAATTTTGATTGTTCGGCGAGTTGGATTAACCGTTTCAAAAGTAGACACAATATTGTCGCCGGAAAAATTGCTGGAGAGTCTTTGTCGGTTGAACAGAGCGATGTGACCGCGTGGCAAACCAAAGTTTGGCCTAATTTGCGCACACAATTTAGTGACGACGAAATATTTAATGCAGACGAAACTGGATTATTCGATAAGCTAACGCCAGACAAAACATTAATATTTAGAGGTAAAAAATGCTCGGGAAGAAAACTTTCGAAAGACAGAATAACTGTGATGGTTGCAGCTAACATGAGTGGCACGATAAAAAAGAAGTTGTTAATTATCGGCAAGTCAAAGAACCCACGATGTTTTAAAAATGTACGATCTCTGCCGGTAGATTATGAGAGCAATCGAAAGGCCTGGATGACATCGGATATTTTTATCAAATGGGCACGCGATTGGGATCGTGAACTGACTAGAAAAAGAAAAAAGATACTGCTTCTGGTTGACAATTGTCCAGCTAATCCCTCAATCAGTGACTTGAGAAGCATAACACTAATTTTCCTGCCTCCTAATACAACATCTGCATTGCAACCTATGGACCAAGGAATAATTCGAGTGTTAAAATCAAACTTTCCTAAAAACCTGGTTCTAAAAATTGTCGTCAGTCTTGATGCAAATGAAGACACCAGCAGTGCCAAATATTCAAAGATCACAATACTGGATGCCATTCTAATGATTTACGACGCCTGGAACAAGCTTACGTCAGCGACGATTTTCAAATGTTATAAACACGCTGGATTTGTCCGAGACAGTCTCAGTCACATTATAGGTACACCCAGTAGGTAATGTTTCATATATAGGCGCACTATCAAGTACGGCCCGCGGTTCTACGGGACAACGTCAAATGTTTGTTTACATTTAGCATATGTTTGTTTACATTTATCATATGTTGGCTGCCATTTATCATAAGTTTACTGCCATTTACGACAAAATGGCAGCTATCTACTGGTCGAGGCACTGCCATGCATGTTTCATGCTAGGCGTGAAAAACGCCGTTAGAAACTTCGGTTCATTGAATTACAATGGTGAAACGTCTTTGCTGACACAAATTTCATTTGCTTTTGACAAATTGATTGAGAGAAAAAGCCAAAATGACTGAAAATATGTCTCTTGTGTTGGAGTGAAAGATGAAGTCCGCGAAAGTGCTTTATCCTCTGCAAATCTGGCAGTGCTAGGCATTCGTCAATTTTTGCAAGCACATGGCGCCATTTCTTGGAAGGAAAATACGGGCTTTTGGGCTTCGATTGCATACTGGGTCTACCTATACTGTGGTCTCAGTGTTGCTGCCGACAACGATAATGACGATGATGTGTCGCTGTCTGTCTGGGCGAGAGCTTTGAATAAAGGACTGCCCATAGGAAATGAAGAACTTGAACAATATTCTGCTGTTGATGATGATCTCGCAACGTTTAAGGAACCGACTGACGAAAATATTCTACAAAATGTTGTGGTCAACAGCCAAGATAGTGACGATAATAATGACGATGGCCTGGAAGAAAATTGTACCACTCCGAGTGTATCTGAAGCTCTAAAAGCGGCAGAAGTGCTGAATGTGTTTGTGCATTCTAATTTTGATGATGACACTATGAAAAGTATTATGTCTCGTTTGCTTAATGCAGTCCGTACTTCTTACTATAGAAATAAAAACCAAAACAATCAAAAATTACAGATTTTTTGCATTAGATATTTCGTTGTTAGTTATATAGATATATAGAGAGGTACATTATCTACGTTTTTCTCTGACGGTTATATAAATATTAATATGCAAATACATTCTGTATGTGATTATTTTAATAAAAAACAAAAATTTTAATTGTCAGTTCGTTTAGTACGACTTCCGCTTAGTACGACGTAATATCACCGGTCCCTTGGCCGTCGTTATAACCGAATTCTACTGTAATTTGAATGGTAGCAAAACTATACTATAATTTGAATGGTAGCAAAACTATACGAGGGGTGAAAAATTACTGTGGGTAGGTAGGTAGGTAGGTAGGTTGAAGGGTGCTAAGCCGCACGGCTTCCGCTTCACTTAGGCCTCGTTGGCCCATTGTGCCCTGAAGACATGGAAAAACTACCATATTACTCCATGAACCACCCCGATTCCTTGAGGAAATCCAGGAACTGGTCCATTCTCATAACACTAAGCTCACTTAGCTACACGAAAAAGAAAGCACCTAAGTGTTTTTTCCTATTATTCGCTAGAGCCGGACAACTGCAGAGAAGATGCTCTACAGATTCTGTCTCCTCTTCATCACCGCAGCTTCGACACAGGTCGTTCGCTGGGAGCCCGATTCTTCTTGCATGTTCACCGAAAGCCACATGACCCGTCAGTATACCCACAAGGTTTCTTATTGCACCTCTGTCTAGGGATAACAGAGTGCGCTTTTTGTTATAATTTGGCCACATCTGTCTAGCGGTACAGCATGTGCCTAAATTTCTCCAGCGCCTCAATGCTAGCTCGTAGGCTGATACCTTTATATCCTGCCTAAGAACTTTCATTGAGACCCCTACCCCCACTTTCTCATGCAGGTGCGCCTCACGGGATCTCTCCCTAGCGAGCTGATCCGCTTTCACATTTCCGTGCACTTCGCTGTGCCCAGGAACCCAACACAGTTTTAAACTGTTCTTTTGAAAGATCCTCCCCAGTTCCAACCTGCAAGCTGCTTTGCTGTCCACAAAGAAAGCGATGTCTTTATCGACCTCCCCTCTATTTGTTAACTTCTTTCGCAGCTCTCAAGATTGCCATTATTTCCGACTGCACAACTGTGCAGTGCACGGGAAGCTCCAACGATATACTAAGGCCCCAGTACTCAGAAAAGATTCCTGCTCCCGTGCCCGTGCTCGTTTTCGAGCCATCCGTGTACACTGACACAATTCCTTTGTCGGCTAGCCCCCCGCTCTCCCACTCTTCTCTTGAGGGGACGACTGTGGCAGTATATTATGAGCATATAGAGAAATACTACCTACTTTTTATTTTTAGTAAAATATTCTTTTCACGTTCTGTAGCTTACTAGTAGAGCTAACATGAATTTCCTGCTACAGACTATTGCAACAGTATGTATTTCTAATTGGGAGTTTTCGATGATTTTCTAGCATGAATTTTCACAGTTGATTCGCAAGCCGGGAACGCTACCGGCTTTTTGATTTGTTTCCATATCCTATTGAGGAAAACCGAGCTGCCATTCCAACAAAAGGGAGTTGAATGCCCACGGCCACGATGAATTCGGGGCTCGAAAAGCTTTGCTGTAACTCTTAAGGCCACTCCAGACGCTCCGTTTTGCACAACCTTTTGTCTGCACAGTTCAACACGTTGCCGCGAAAACGTTGCGTGTAGATAGGAAAAGTGCGCAGTTTTGAAACCGGCGCGAAAACGGTACAGTTGCAGCGATAACTGAGCCAGAGAGCATATATTTCCTTGAACTGTGCGGACAAATTGGCGAATGTAGACGGTATTATTTTTCTTAACAAGACAGCATGCCAAAATTGATCAGAGTAGTACCTCCTCTATGACGATATCACTAAAACTGTGCGAAATATACAGATATCTCTGCACCATGTGGACGCTCTAAAAATTGCAACGTTTTCATTCCGTCTTAAGACTGCACAGACAAAAGGTTGTGCAAAACGGAGCGTCTGGACCGGCCTGCTGGCTATTATGGAACTATGAGGATGTGTAGAATGAAGAGAATGGAGTATGATGGAATAAACACTGAGATCAAGTGGAACGATTGTGCATGTTTACAGTGATGCATGGAAGTAAATAAACACTTCATTCCCTTATAAAACTCAAGTGTTAGACATTTTTGGAACATATTTGGAAAGGGAAGCCGATGGGAATCGGCTTATATGAACGCCTCGCCACTGATACTTTGTAGAAGTTCAAGGAAAGGATTAGGATGCTATGAACAATAGACAGGCCTTCATTGTGGGTGCAATAAAATGATGGAATGGAAAGATGAAAAGGCCTAGTTTAGATTAAACAAAGGATGCTAGCGTGCCGCCCACGTTCATGATCGACTATTTTGAGATTTAACTGCACCCATAAGAGATGAAAGTAGGAAATATGATATATTTACAACTAGGGTCTCGCACAATATTTACATTCTTATTCTAAAGTACAATTTGCAGGATGTGTTGATGAGACGTCTATGAAGAAGCCGCCACAAAAGACATGAGCATATATTTTCGGTTAAACATTAGTACCTTAAAATACCTGTACAAAATGTTATATTGACATCCTAACTGGTTTTCATTCTACAGCGCTCGTAATCCTCCGTTCTATTATACGTTTGGAGCGCAAGCGAGCAAAAAACAATTTTAACGATTCTAGAACACTTTTTCAATCGAAAAAAAGTCAAAAATTTCAAGTCGATATCTTTAATAGTTTATTTTTTATATACATTTAAAAAAAGGTTTATTTTCGTCGTTTTAACAGAGTACTACCCCCTTAAGTGTTTAAAGACAAGAATTGTTACTTATGAAAAATACACACCTATTTATATAGAAGTTTGATCTTCTATGATAAAAGACTTCTAAAACTTATGCACTATTTTACTCGTATATTTTATACGGATTTTTTTTTGTCTGGGAAGTACTATGAACTCATAATAAAAATGGAAAATTCATGAAAAATTGACGAAATAAGTGATTTGGAGGAGAATTGTTTATAGTTGATAAAAACAAGCCGAAACGCATGTCGTTTGAAGACTTCCATCACAAAACGTTGAACATAAAAGAAGCAGAAAAAATTCTGGCACTCAATTACTCTTTAATTGAAAATGAACAAGCAGGGAGAAGGACACGAGATACACCGTGTTACTGAAATCAGCTTAACTTCAGCAATATTACGCAAGACAGCAGCCTTAGCGTTTGATCTCTCCCAACCGATTTTTTTTATGAAAATGAGGATGACCACTTTATTTAAATACAATCTATTTTCAATAAAAATAAGTATACTGAGCATGGAAAAAAAGTCCACCAAAAAGTAACAAGCCTCGAGTTGCGTCATTTGTGGTCCACACGTACAAGTCACCGTGAAAAAATTTCTTAATAAAAATATTCATATAACCACAGTTTAAATACAAATAATGATAATGGGACAGTACAGTAAGTGGAATGACTCAATATTAATCGTATCATCGCCATAAAAATTTATGATTTATTGTGTTTATGCCAAAAATTTTCGCAATTATAAAAAAATGTAGTTTTTTTCATTGATAAGAATTTTTTGAAGCATTCGATCGTTTTGAGGTCTTTAGAGTATATTTAAAGTGTTTTTAGAAAGAAAGATGTATGTGTGTGTGTACGTTCGTACGTACGTACGTTCATGGATAGTTTTTTCTATGAACATAGTTCACGTAAACAAAGTCGTATAGACTTGAAGTGTCAATCGAAGCGTCTTTGCAATCTTAAGAGCTGAGTAGTTTTTGGGATACTTCGTTCAAGCGGGTTTGTTGTTTTGACCCTTTGAAGGTCACTTCCGCCATGCGCTATATCTCGCGAAGCAAACATAGGATTTGCATTGTTAAGATGTCATTCAACGCATATTAATCTTTGTATGATTCTATCAAATTTCAAGAAAAATATTGAAGCCGTTTTTTAATTTATTAAAAAAAATGCAAAAAATAGGTTTTTTCATAAACAATAAATTTTTAACCCGATTTGCGAAATAAAGCAATCAATGTTTAATAAATTTATTACTCCAAACGATTTTTGTAAAAGAACCAGGGAAACTATTTACCATGATCACAAAAACAGTATAATAAAAAATAAAAAATTATTAAAAGTCATCATGACCTTCGAGGTCATTTTTGTCATTCATTATATCTCACGAACCATATATAATATTTGCATCATTAAGGTGTCACTTTTAACATCGTTGTGAAGTTTTTAACATTATAAAAATTCGTTTCATGCGTTTTTTTAATTTAATAGAAAAAAATTCGAAAAATTAGGGTTTTTTTTCATAAACAATTTTTTTTAACCTGATTTGCACAGTACAGTAATACCAGTTTATAAAATTTATACATTCTTATCAGCTTTTGAAGAGAATTCAGCAATTTTCCGCCCATGATTATGAAAAAAACTAAATTAAAAATAACAAATCATTCAAAGTTACCATGTAAAGAGAGTTCATACGAATGATATTATTTTATATCTTTTATTCTAAAGAAATTGTTGTAAATTCAATTAAAGTTTTAAGATATTTGCATAATTTGAGCACATTTTTAATAGTTTTTGCAGTCTTTTAATTAAAAAAACTGCTTAAATTTTGAAAACCAACAAAATTTCAATCAAATTTGCATTTGCGATATCAACGCTTTGAATGGTAAAATGTTTTGTAGTCAATACTTTGCAAGATCATATGGTTTGAAAAGCTTTCATCGAATAAAAAATTGTAGTTTTTAGTAGATCCATTCTTTAGTAATCGTAAGATTTCAATAACCATCATCATTTGTAATACATTTTACTTTTTACATGCAATTGAACCTATTTTTGACTGCATATACAAAATTTTTCAAGACCAATAGGAAATATATAGTAATTATTAATTTGATTGATGTAAAATCGTGAAAATTTTAAAATTCAGTGATTATGCTGAAGTCATGGCAATTTTGAACGCAACAATTCAAAATGCCCATCACGCGACAAAATCCCTTCAGTGGGCGTAATAACAACAACTGTATTGATTTTTGCCAGCGCTCTTTTGTCCTTCAAGCATGGATGTGAAAATAACAAATAACGTAGAAAAAGCCCCCACCGATTGATCCGCGTGAGTATTCACCTGTCCCCATCGACCTAAAACCTTACGTAATCAATGGACCCTCCCGTAGACTATATGATTCATATTAACTCATTCCTGTTACTACTATGAATACCTTTCATTGTTATTACTTAAAGTAGTAGTATTTTTAACTTCCCAGTTCCCTATGGGAAGTTATTGTAATGGGGTCGATTTTGTGAATCCCAAATTTTGACATATCTCCACGTTTTAAGGTCTCTAGAATCCAAATCCACCGTTTTTAGAGAGATGTCTGTGAGTGTGTATGTACGTATGTGCGTATGTGCGTATGTACGTATGTGCGTTCGGAATAATTTTTCGTCTCGATTATCTCAAGAACCAAAGATCGGATTGACGTGGGACCGGTTTTAAACGACGCGTAATTACGTAACTTAGAACTGAATGACTTTTCAGCAAAATCGGTTAAGCCGTTTTTTATTTAGGATGAAAAAACTGAAAAAACGACTAAAAATTGCTTATTTTAAAACTGTTGATACGCACTATTAATTCGTGAAGATACCAAATATCTTCAAAGTAATGTTGTTATTATTGTGCGTTTTAGCAAAATTGTGATCAAATTTGTAAAAAAATGTTATTTCAACAAAAAATAAAGATTAATTTATGAAATTCCAAACTTATATTATCAGGTTTGGGTGAATGGGAGTAGAGACGCTAATGCAGTTAATAATTGGATATTGTTATAAATAATTTAATATTTTTAATAACAATCAAATAATATTAGTTATAATTTGATATTGTATATATAAAGTCAATTATAATTATTCAGTAACGGTCAAACACTCTTAATAACGAATGATTATTGTAAATAATAATTTAATACCCTCAATAATAGTTGTGGATTCCAAGGCCGAGATGGAGAACGAGGCTGAGGACGAAAAGGAGGACAAGAAGGAAGACGAGGACGAGGAGGACGAGGTTGCCTAGGCTTTGGTAGAGGATGACCAGGTGGTGGAGTTGTCTTCCTCTACCAAAGCTTTTATGATTACATAAAAAATTGATAAAAATAATAAAAGTAATTATAATAATTTAGAATAATAATGCTTAATAATAATAATTATCAATAATAGTAATTACTTATAAAAACAAATTAAAGCTTTTTTATTTACCCCACTGGGAAGTTAGTCGTGTGGGCCTCAAGGGTCGCACTGAGACCACATTTTTTATTTTTTATTTGATTTTTTTTTGGTATAATGAGGAAAAGGAAAACTGTTTGGAGTATATAAATTTTATAAACATTGATCACTGTGTTTCGCAAACTGGTTAAAAAGTTATTGTTTACGAAAAAAACCCAATTTTTGTATTTTTTTAATAAATTAAAAAACGGCTCCAGCGAGTTTTTTAGAAATTTAAAAGAATCACACAAATGTCAATACGCGTCGATTGACACCTTAAACATGCAAATAGTATTTTTGGTTCGCGAGATATAGCACGTGACAGAAATGACCGTCAAAGGGTCAAAAACTAATCAGCTCTTAAGATTGCAAAGACGATTGACACCTAAACGAAGTCGATACGACTTACGTGAGTTTTACTCGTAGAAAAAACTGTCCACGAACGCACGTACGTACACACACACATACATACATACATACTTATTTATAAAAACACTTAAACTTTTCTCTAAACACCTCAAAACGTAAGGATATGTTGAAAATTTCAATTCCGATTTTCGAGGCGATTGCAAGAACTTCCCATACACTGGGAAGTTAAAAATGCAAAAAAAATATTTATTAAAACCTGTTCAATCTGATGTTTGACCCTTTCGATGAATCCAACTTTCACCAACCAAAGGATAATGGATTAGGTCAAATACTAATCCGTATTCGGGTCTGTGCTCGAAGATGGACTCTGAAAGAAAGAAGATATACGTGGTCTGGGCGAAGCCGTTGAGACGCTTACATCGTGAATGCAGCTAACAAAGCTGATTCATACTCGCTACCAAACTGCTGGTCAACCACTGTACCTGGAAACCACAAGCTAATACGCAGAGCAATCAGCTCATTTCAACTCTTCATATCCCCTTGCGTGGACAATATCTCACCTGTTAAGATCCAGCAGAGAATAATCACAAAACTGCCATAGATAAAAGCCATTTTCAAGGCATGTCTACGGATGGCTTACATACATGGCGCAGCGTGGGAAAAAAGAAAATAGTCTTCATATCCAAAGTAGGTGGATTCTCCCACTCCTTGCCTAAAGATTATAGGCGTAATAGTCTACATCTTTTCTTCTGAAAATACTAGAAAGGCTGATGGACATTCATTCGAGAGCTGTCCTGAAATCACTCTCCAAAGCGCAGCACGCGTATACGAAATGGTAATCGGTTGAGACAGCTCTTCACTTGCTTACCAGCTACATCGACAAATCGCTAAGCTATAAGCAATAGACGCACGCAAATATTTTTCACTTTCAATAATGTGAACTATAAAGTAATTGGAACGAAACTTGAGAAAAATGTTGATGGAAACTCCACACAAGAAAATAGCACCATAAAAATTAGGACTTGCAGAGGCATCCCACAAGGTGGGCTTAGTGGTGGAGACGAGGTCCTGTCAAAAATAAAAGCGACCAGCTGAAAAGCAATTGCAATTGTACGGCCTATGCCTACGACGTTGAAAAATTCATCCATACGCTACCTGAAAGACTAAAATTCGCCCTACTCCGCAGAAAATGAAACATGTGCTCTACATAAGAAGGCACGAAATTGCGCGATTTGTTCCACCTAAGCTCAATGATATATGTAAGTCTCAACCCAGCTCATCAGGTAAAATATCTAGGTCTAATTCTGGACTCCAAACTCGCGTGGAAAGCGCGGAAATAGCGTGCAAAGCGGCATGCGCAATCCACTACTGCAGCTGTTGGGAAAGCTGGTAATTTAAATCCAAAATTGTATAGGCGATAGTGAAACCAATCCTTCTGTATGACCATTATGATAGCCAGCTATCACAAGAACATCAACTCAGAACCTGCTAAACCACTTCAGAAGGATTGCAGCTATTGCTATCACCGCGGCCCTTCGACAAAGGCATAGTTTATGCTATTAAATTGGCTCCCGACTAAGCTCCTTACGAGACAGCAAACCAAGTGCTCTGCGATTCAATTGGACGCTTTGCGACATGGTGACTCCATCATACTAGGGAGTGAGGTATCAACGCCAGGGAAAGTAGACTTTGCTTCTCAAGGGATTCCACCACAATTTCATAGCGTTCATCCCGAACAGGGACAACTGAGGCAAAGAATGGAGTGAGGTACAGAAATCGGTTGATATCTACCCTGATAGATCAAAAATGGAGGAAAAGGTTAGTTGTGGTATTTTCTCGGAACAGCTAGATCTGAAGCTATCCTTCCGGCTTCTGAGCCATTGTAGCGTCTTTCAGGCAAAATAATTGCAATATACAAGGCTAAACAACTGAATCTTCTCGGACAATCAAGTTGCTATCCAATCCAACGAGTTTACCTCATCCAAAATTTTAATGGACTGTCGTACACCGCTGAACAAGATTTCGCTGCATTATGAAGTGACTCTACACTTGCTAACGAAGCATAAGTATATACCTGGGAATTGCAAAGCAGGTGCCCTAGCAATAGCTGGCACTGAACTCCAGGAGTATATACTATCAGCCATCCTCTAGCTCCCATAAAGCTAGGATTCAAGCAGCGTTATATAGAGGTTACAAACAGGGCTTGACTACTGCAAGAAACCTGTATGACAAACAGGCAAACTCAGCTCGCACTAAGCTTAAAACGCACCAAGCAACTGCTCAACACGAACCGTGAAACATTAAGTTTCACAACTGACGGGGCACTGTCTAATTGGCAGATATGCAGAACGACTGAGCATTATCTTCAACCACTTCTGCCGGAGCTGCAGTTCGGAAGAAGAGAAAGAAACAGTCCAACATTTTTCTGTGTGAATACCAGGCGCTATCCAGAAGATGTATGCAAACCCTAGGCTCACTCTTGCTAGGTAGCCTTTCGGAGGTAGCTAATATAAGCCGCATGGCCAGCTTTATAAGAGAATCCAGATGGTTCTCAACATCCCCTGCCTAAGTTTTAGTGCCGTCTTAATTTTCTTCTGGTACAAAATGGACCTGTCGTTGCCTAACTAAGCCTACTTTTGAGAAAAAAGGGCTGTCACTAAAACCAACCGAAAAAAAAGAGTTCAAATGTTGTTTTTGCATTTGATAAATGTACAATAAATCAATGCTAATGATTTGGAAAATGCAATGTGGGTCAGAAGCCATATAGTCCACTATAAAAAGATACCATAGTTTTTTTATTTCCGTCGTCGTGCGTTGGATCACGACGGTATTGTTTTTTTTTGAATAGTTGCGGATGTAATTAGTTCAAACCTTATGTTCATACACGGGTACCCACCGAGCTATATTTTCATTAAAAAAACTGAGGAAAAATTAAAACTTCATTTTAATTTCCCGGAACGTCGTTATTTAGGTCTTTAGCAACGGAATTATGATTTTATTTTATTTTTATTTATTATTATTTGTAACCAAAAATTGAGCTTAAACTGGAGCCATCGCATTCGCACCCGGGTACCCACATTGAACATGAAGCAGAATACATGCAAAAAAATTTAAGGCATTAAAATATTTATTTACTGAAAAAGATATGATACCATAATAATATGTATCTGTTTATAAATAATGTCATATGTCATAATGTATTCAAAACATTTAATAATATTTTTTGATGCGATGTGTCCCAAACTGGCGATTCGCATCCACTGCAGTTCTTGCGGGTTTTCCTTTGTCTTTTGATTGTCATTTTTTAACAAATATGACAGATCCCGTGATTTTCTTCCTTCCCGTTGAATCTCGCTCAACCGCTGGTCCAGGATTTTCTGCGAATTATTGGCACCAGCACAAATCAAAACGACTAAGAATGAATAAATTTCCGGTATCGTTACAGACTTTTATTGACGTTGAGCATTCGGACGAGCTGCATTGTAATTTGCATAGGTAGCCAATGCTTTTTTGTTTGTGTGCCGGACAATAATATTCACCATGTTTTCTGTGAATAATTTTTTTAACGTATCACTTATCGACAGTATTTTTGTACTGTGATTTTGAACGCTAGCCTGATGTAAATGTGGTGCTGCCTCTTTCCACCCAGTTTTATCCTTCGCAATAAAACTGCTAGTTGCTCAACCTAGACTTTGTAATTATTACAATATAAATTTAATATTTGCAGACAAAAATTATTATTTCCATTATAATCAGCAAAAAATGAGTACTACCTGTTGACTCTGCGCTTTCTACTTCATCATCATCTTAATTCTCACTATTTTCAGATTCATCCTTTTTCTCTTGTTCTACATGCTCGAGGAGATTTTCTTCTGTATCATCAGCAAATTGTGCACATTCATTATCTGAATCATTATCCGAAACTGGAAGATTTGAAATGGACTGCGGCACCCAGTCTTCCTCATTACTATCAGACATTCCGTTTGAATCACTTTGGTCTTCATTGAACATCGTTTTCAATAAAGCTTCTTTCTCTGCGGCAATCATTCTAAAGATACAAGTAGTATATTATTTTATAGGTTAAAAATTAGATTATTTCAAATTATATCAAAATAACACAAAATTAGTGTTAAAATTTTTACAAATATTTCACATATGTGAAATTTACTTACCTAGCAAAATCTGCTCGAGATACTTCTTCCATATTATTTTTCTTTCACTTCACTCAGCTGAGGTGTTTTAAAAAGGAAAGTGCAGACAAAAATTTTAATTTCACCATCAGACACTATTTTAGGGTTTACGAGTATTACAAAGTTCAGCAAAATTTACTGAGGCCACTCTAATAATCCGATTTTGATTCTATAAAGTGCATTTGATAAGTCAAGTGCTATTTTATATGTACAAACTGCAAACTTCTAGATGTTTCAGTTTCAAAATTTTTGAATATTCTTAAATAAATTTAGATTGCAAAATTATTATCCGAAATCTACTGAATCGATTTTGATGAAAATTTGTGTGCTGTTCTATTATATAATAAAAATTATGAAAGTCCTAAGTGCATTCTAAGTGGTAAAAAAACTTAAACGAAAAAGGCTATTTTTATCTTTTTTTACATTTATTGCTATATTGCGGCAAGGTCAATTTTTTTAAAAAATTTAAACAACCATATCTTATAGAAAATTTAATTACACAACTTTTATTTCCCCACAACTTTGCTCTAAAATGAAACGTTTTCAAGTTAGAAGTGAGAAAAGTAGAAAAAAATCGAGTTTTTTTATATTTTTAAACAATTTGATTTATATTTTGACTATTTTTAAGAGCGAGGATAAATCGATTATTGTTCTACAAGTTATTCCACAACTTTTTCTGCAAAAATCAGTGTATTTCCTCTCAACAGCCAACTGAAAACAGATCCGCGCTAGTATATACATACATATATACAGAACAGACGATGCAAGAAACAGAGATGGATTGGCAGGAGGTAGTTTTAATCGGTAATAAAATGTGGTCTAAGTGCGACCCTTGAAGCCCACACGACTAACTTCCCAGTGGGGTGAATAAAATGCTATAATTTGCTTTTATTATTAATTACTATTATTAATAATTACTATTATTAAACATTATTATTCTAAATTAATATAATTACTGTTATTATTTTTATCAATTTTTTATCTAGCCATAAAAGCTTTGGTAGAGGAAGACGTCTCCACCACCTGGTCATCATCTACCAAAGCCTCGGCAACCTCGTCCTCTTCGTCCTCGTCATCCTTCTTGTCCTCAACCTCGTTCTTCATCCCGGCTTCGGAATCCCCAACTATTATTGAGGGTATTTAATTATTATTTACAATAATCATTCGTTATTAAGAATGTTTGATCGTTACTGAATAATTATAATTGACTTTATATATACAATATCAAATTATAACTAATATTATTTGATTGTTATTAACAATATTAAATTTTTTATAACAATATCCAATTATTAACTGCATTAGCGTCTCTACTCCCATTCACCCAAACCTGAAAATAAAAGTTTGGAATTTCATAAATTAATCTTTATTTTTTTTTAAATAACATTTTTTACAAATTTGATCACAATTTTGCTAAAACGCACAATAATAACAACATTACTATGAAGGTATTTGGTATCTGCACGAATTAATAGTGCGTATCAACAGTTTAAAAATAAGCAATTTTTAGTTGTTTTTTCAGTTTTTCATCCTAAATAAAAAACGGTCCAATCGATTTTGCTGAAAAGTAATTCAGTTCTAAGTTACGTAATTACGCGTCGTTTGAAACCGGCCCCACGTCAATGCGATCTTTGGTTCTCGAGATAATCGAGACGAAAAATAATTCCGAACGCACATACGTACATACACACTCACAGACATCTCTCTAAAAACGATGGATTTGGATTCTAGAGACCTTAAAACGTGGAGATATGTCAAAATTTGGGATACGCAAAATCGACCCCATTACAATACCTTCCCATAGGGAACTGGGAAGTTAAAAATCCGGCGGAAAGAGGAGCTGCATGTTTTGAAAATTCACTCCGTTATTTGTGTTATTTGAGTTGCAAAAACAACTTCCTATACAAAGTGAACAAACAGGTGGCGCATCCTCAATATTTCGCCCCAGTGTGTTATCACTGATCATGATTGTTTTCACATCCTCACGCTGAGTGGACATCAAACCCTTGCCAAGCAGGATGTGGCATCAACAGCAATCGTGTTCGACAATCTTAAAAAGGATAAAAACCACTTCACTTACATTTACATGGACTCGTTTTCTTCCGCAAGGTTTGCATGATGATGCTGATGTCGTGTCCTTTTAGTCGCTTCGTCCTCGCAATTTTTGATCATCGACAGTTGACTTGATTGATTTCGAATCCTTGTTGAGTGGTAATCCTTTCGAGAGCTTGCGAAATCCACTTTGTTGATGCACTTTGATCTGCAACAATTTCCGCGAATTCACTCACTGAGTATTCCTTTTTTGCACCAGTCGGGATTCACAGACACCAGAGGAATTTCGCTTGCAAAATCGATGATTGGGAAGCTTCCACGTACAGAGATTCGCACTCCGGGGTGCCTTTCTTTCTTTCGTTCTTTCACTGGCAGACGCTTTTGTTGGGTTTGCGGGAATGCACTGATTTCGGCGGAACGATAGCAACAATGGGGTGGCCGCGAACAGGGAAGGAATTGGCAAAGCAATGTCTTTGTCCGTGGCAGTTTGGGAATGCAAAACGTGAAACTGTTATCGATTTCGGATTGTCGGACACGTCGAGCCGGCGAAGCCCCCGTACAGCTGCTGCGACCGTTCTAGGATAACCGCCGAGCGTAATTTCGCACTGTGGCGTAGGCGTTTCCTCCAGGGTGAGTTTCACGCGTTCAGCTCCTTTCACTTCCTTCGTCGAGGCTTGTTTGCCACGGGGCCGAATAAATATTCCTTCGGTGACAGCCAACTACGAGCGTAAGCGCCGGCAATCGCCGACTATCGATTTTCCACGGAGCAGCCACGGAGGTCCTTGCGTGGGAGCACTGCACTATCGTCTTGAGTGCGGCCGCAATAATTGGATTCCGAGTCAGTCGAGGAGTCGCGCTGGCGGCGGGACACGTCCTTGCGGCGGAAAACGACAACGAATGGTTTGAGAACGCGGCGGAAGAGGCGCCCGATAGCGAGCTGCCCGGCAGCCCAGCGAGTGCGGCGCCGCTGCAGTGCCGCAAAGCACGACGTCTGATTCAGACCGCAATGAATGCTAATTCCGTTAAATTGTTCAGCGATTGTTGCCAGCGAAACGCCGCGAATTGCTGCCCCGGAGCGAGCGGCGTGGGCGTGCGGCCACAGCCGAAAACGCGCAGATTTAAAAATAGGCGAGTCCAGTTCGGAGGGCGCGCAGAGCACTTCCGCCCGGCCGGGTGCTCCGCGAGGGGTCGTCCTGCTGGAGAGGCACGCAAGGGTTCGATTTTCACACGACCACGGCCCACTTGTTGTTGTTGGTGGAGGTCTCACTGCCGTGCACTCCGCGAGAATTCGGCGTTCGCGACATTCTAATTTTAGCGCAGCTCGCGTCCGCGGACGACTGCAAATTTCACTCCAAGATTCGCGGACGGCGCGGCGACGCCTCGGCGGAACTAATTGAGCCAGAAAACCGCGCCTGGAGACAACACGCGGACCAAGTGCACCGCGACCGAAACTGCGCTCTGACCCGACCAGGCGGCCGTTTTTCTATTGCACAAATTTCCCAGCGAATTTTCTTTTGCGTCGAGCAACGGTTACGACACGCTCTTCGCTGATTTTCTTGCCGTTTTCCAGACGAAAAGTCTCTACTCCGCGGAAATCGCTGGTTTGCTCTGGAATCGGGAATAGGACAACAACGGCACAAGCTTTTCACCCCCGGCTGGGTGTGTGGTGAACTGGCTTTATTCGCTCGCGATGACAAACGTGGTGGATTCGCCTGCAAGGGTTGCGGGTGGTTGTTTTTCAATCAGCTGATTGCTCCAGCAGGGCTTCCCCGCCGCAAGGTGCTGATGTCTGCAGGCATGTTATCACAAAAGCCAAAGCACACATGGCACGCGGAAGCTTAACATATTTACGCTAAAATTCGAGTATAACTGTTGTTGATAATGTCGCGTAAAAGCATGTAAATAACATTAGTGAAGTGAGACGAGGAATTCGTTTCGGGAAGATAGCGGACATGGTACTCCATCTCGTGCCACTGTGTAATTTTATCTGCACCGTTTATCGGGGTGTTCCAGCAATTTGTTTCATCGTGAGCATTTCATTGAAGCAAGTGTTGTCCCTAATTTTGCAATAATGACAGCAACACATCACACCATGCCCACCAAAAACCAGTATTGGCTACACTGCGGGACTAGCCATAAGGCAGGTGAAGCCTTGAGCCCCAGACTCACCAAACACAAATTTACAAAACACAAAATTTTAATTTTTCATTTATAATTAATTTGCAGTAATGGCGCAAAAGTAATAATCGAAAGAAATAGAAACCAAGTTCCAACTTAAGGCGGCAGTCTGGATATAATTTTTGAGAAAAATCTTAATTCTAATGACATGATTTTTAGGTACTACATATATGCAGAATTAGTGTGAAAACTTTTATTTTGATCGGCAAAGTTAAGAAATATACATGCATATGTATATACAGCGATACAATAGCGCGTGTGTGAGCGCACTCAGCAGGTGCTTAAACTTTGAACACGTTTTTTTCGAAACAACGTTTTTTGACCTGGTTAACACAATTTCGAAAAATCTATGTCACCTATTGGGCTGAAATTTTTACTGAGTATTCAGCACATTCGTAGCTTCAGACCCTACCAGATTCAGAGTTTTTAACGATTTTAGTAAACAATTTAATTGCAAAATAGTGGTAAAAAATTCAATAATCCGCCATTTTGTTTTTGTTTCGTCCAAAATGTTTAATTCTGCTACGTGCTCTAGCCAATCAATAATATTTCAACATACCATTCGAATTGTTTTGTTTCAGATGCTTCAGTGAGGAGATATTATGTCAAACAGTTTTTTGGATGCCTCCGTGGTAGCCGCCATTTTGTAAATAAAAGTGAAAAAAATTCTTAAGGTTCAATATTTGCTTGTTGATGTACAAAAGTTTTATGCCATTTAAATTAATATTTATATTTTAAAAAAAAATATTGAAAATTTGTCCAGAAGACCCCCTTAAAGAAGTTGTAGGCTTTATACATTTAAAAAAAAAATCGAATTTAATTTATTTCTATAGTAAATATTCTCAAAAATATCGTATTAAAATGTTAAAATAATCTAGGCATAATTATTATAGTTATGCTTGATTTAATGCGCGCACCCTGTGTATACTCGTAGATACACGCGGCTCTGTAAGACTTCGCCCCTCTGTATATAGTGTTTAGCTCTATATATACAAACAGAAGTTTGAGTGATATATGAAAACAAGTATATGTATATGAACTGTAGTATTGCATTTAAAAAGAGAATGTTGGTATTTTAATGTTACCTAAATGATATTTTAAACATTAGTAACGTTTTGAATTTTGGAGAAAAACCACCTCTCTCAAAATTTTGAATGCATTTTTCTCAAAATCACTTGTTTTCATACCGTGACAGAGAGTTCTCCGAAACTATTATACCGATCCTTCAAAAAAAATTACCAGTTATTGAACACATGCATGGTTATCGTGTGAACTACAGACGTTTTAAAATATTTGTTTTTTTTTCACCCAAAAATCACAAAAAAACTCGAATTTCGAAAAGTTATTTATTTTTAACTGTCCGCCATTTGTTATCTATATCTATAAAAATTAATGCCACTTTTCGTTGTAATTTTATAACTCAAGAACGGGCTCACCTATCAAAATTAAATGTTTAGGCTTTGTTCGGACTATTTAGTAGATGGTTTATGTGAAGTTTTCACAAAATCGGTCGAGCGGTTCTTCAATTATCACATTTTTTGTAACAAATGAATTCAATAAATGGCGGATCATTTTGTTAATGGGGATTTTTGTGTCAAATTGAAATTTTTTTTAAGATGGCGATTGTACTGTCAAATTGACACTTTTTTCAGTGTTGAAAGTACAAGAGGACGTGCCATTTTAGCACCGAAGAACATTAATATCAATGCCATTAATTTTCAAATTCAAGCGAAACTGCCAGGTGTAGTCACGAAATATAAATCAATTGACAGTGTTATGAATCAAAATGAGGCAATGAGTTTTTCAATTGAATTTTTAAATTCATTGGAACCGGCTGGTATGCCACCGCATTGCTTGAATCTGAAAGTTGGTTCTTTGATTATATTATTGCGAAATATTAATCCACCAAAACTGTGTAACGGCACCAGATTGGCAGTGAAAAAGTTATTGCCAAATTTGATTGAAGCTAAGATCTTAACTGATAAATCAAAAGGTGAAGTTTGTTTCATACCGCATATTCCTATGATTACAACTGATATGCCATTTGAATTCAAACGATTACAATATCCTGTGCGTTTATCATTTGCGATGTCCATCAACAAGGCCCAAGGGCAAACGTTTGTGGTGTGAATGTGGAGGAATCATGTTTTTCACATGGCCAACTTTAAGTTGCCTGTTCCAGAGTCGGTACCCCAAGAAATTTATTTATTCATGCTCAAAATGGAAAAATAAAAAATATTGTTTATCCAAATGTTTTGGATTAAGTTTTAAAATAGCTAGCAATTAATAAAAATTTTTTTTAATAAATGAATTTGATGTTAAAATTAAATTTTTTTATTATTTCACTTTATACGTAGCGAAGCACGTACCGGGCCGCTAGTTATTGTATATAACTTTTAATTTTGGTTCAGACGATAGCCACTGGCTTACAAAATCTTTTGAATCTTTTTGAATTTTTTGTTTCAGACTATTTCTCGCTTCAGGATCAATTTCACCATTTAATATGCATTTTTTATATGGCTAGGAGAATGCCGCCATTTTGTATAAGGTAATAGTAATATTTAATAATTCAATAAAATAAACATTTTTTGGTACGTTTTGACATTGTATTCATTGAACCCAAAAAATACATTAATATTTACTCCAGGGGTCTTGTAATAAATTCTTAAATATAGGTCAATTTTTGGGTGAATTTAACTTGTGAGCGTCGATCTTCTCATATCTACTTATTGTTTATTGTTTGCAATTCTTAATTTGATAACTTAGCCTATTCCAAAAATTCGCGAATTCGACTTTGAGTGTTAATTTCAATTAAGATAGTTTGTAAAAATTCCCCTATTGATCATAATGAGTCGTCGATTTGTTTAGTTTCAAATTTTGAATAATTATCTTACCCTTTGTTTTGGGAAACTTGGGAGTTACAGATATTAGACCGGCAATATTTGCAGTAGTAGATTTTTTCATATTTGATGTTTTGTTTAGGCAAAGTGCTATTGGAATTTGGCATCTTTTGCAACAATTTCAATCCGTTAGTAATAAACAATGAATTTAGGGTTCTGGGAATATCATAAGATCATGGATCTTAATAAGTATTATGAGTTAAGACAATCAGACTGAACGTTTAGGAGAGTGAAGGGTATGAGTGGTACATAACAGTCTAAGCTAAAAAATGACTAATGACAGAGAAGCGGGATGTACACATCTGGACAAAATAATAGGTGTGAACATTATTTTTAAACAAGCTTGGTTTTTTAATATTTCCTTATTATCCCTCAAAAATTAAGCTTGTTTTCAACATAAACACACTTCATCGTCATGACAAAAAACCAAAGGCTTCACAAACTCTTTAAAAAAAACTGAAAATTTAGTTAATTCATAAAATACGCCAATTTTCATATGGTCAGAATAATAGGTGTGCCCAATCAATTAACATTGGAATTTCGATAGTTAGGGTCGATTTTTATACTGAGGTCGTTAGGACGTATCTAATACCCTGAATATCCGCCATTATTCTTCATGACTTTTTCAATTCTTCCGGGCATAGATGATATCAACTTCCGACAAGTTTCTTCAGGAATATTTTACCAAGCTTTTTGAATATTCTCTCATAACTGCGTTTTGTTTTGGCAAACCTTTGAAACTTCTCGTTTAAGTTCACTCCAACGGTACTCAATAGGATTGAGGTCTGGGGATTGACTTGGCCACTCAAGGACGTCCACTATATGCTCTTGGAACCATGCTTTGACCAATCGAGATGAGTGTTTAGGATCATTGTCTTGCTGAAATGTCCACAACAGCGGCATATTATCTTCGGCATATGGCAACATTACCGTACACAACAAATCCTTGTATACGAATCTATTCATTATGTCATCAATTCGATGAATCGGGCCACAAAAGACTGCCCCGTACCCAAGGGAGAATACAAGGGGGGTCCATGGGGGTCATGATCCCCTGAGCCTAGGTAAACTAGTGATTTTTACGATTTTTTTTGCAATATTGTCTTCTTTTATTGTGATTTTCGATGCAGTGACCCCCCCTGAGTCAAATGCTGGACCCGCCCTTGCCCGCACCATTATACTGCCACCACCGTGCTTTACCATTTTTTGGTAAACCTAACATGAAATTGTTTGCCTCCCGTTCGACGAACGTTTCTTGCTGCATCATGACCAAACAAATTTATCTTTGTTTCATCGCTCCAGAGGATATTGCGCCATTTTTAACTTCCCAGTATATGGGAAGTTCTTGTAATCGCCTCGAAAATCGAAATTGAAATTTTCAACATTTCTTTACGTTTTGAGGTCTATAAAGTTTATATAAAGTGTTTTTAGAACGGGGATATGTGTGTGTGTGTGTATGTACGTACGTATGTGAGTTCGTGGACACTTTTTTCTACGGGCATAACTCACGTAAACAAAGTCCTATCGACTTCGTTAAGGTGTCAATCGAAGCGTCTTTGCAACCTTAAGAGCTGATTAGTTTTTGAGATACTTCGGTCGGTCGGGGGGGGAGAGTTTGCTGTTTTGCCCCTTTGAAGGTCATTTCGTTCATGCGTTGTATCTCGTGAACCCAGCATACGATTTGCATGATTAAGGTATCAATCGACGCGTATTAGCATTTTTGTAAATTTATCAAATTTGGGAAAAAATCGTTAAAGCCGTTTTTTAATTTAAGAAAAAAAGTGCAAAAATTAGGTTTTTTTATAAACAATAAATTTTGAACCTGATTTCTTCCGTAAATCAATCAATCAATTTTTGTAAAATCTATACACTTCAAGCAATGCTTGAAAAAACATCATTTAAACTTTTTCTCATGATCACGTAAAAAATGAAATAGAAAAATAGAAAAATAAAAAGAATCATTAACAGGAATCATGATCTTCAAGGTCATTGCTGTCATGCGTTATATCTCGCAAACCAAACCTACGATTTACATTGTCAAGGTGTCAATCGACGCGTATTAACATTTTTGTAAATCTGTCAAATTTTGTAAAACATCGTTGGAGCCGTTTTTTAATTTAAGAAAAAAAGTGCAAAACATTAGGTTTTTTTCATAAACAATAAATTTTTAACCTGACTTACGGAGCACAGTAATCAATGTTCATAAAATTTATATACTTCAACCAATGCTTGAATAAAATCCTTAAAACTTTTTCTCATGATAACAAGAAGCATTAAATAAAAAATAAAAAGTCATTAAGAGTCATCATGATCTTCAAGGTCATTTCTTTCATTCACTATATCTCGCGAACCAGATATAATATTTGCATCATTAAGGTGTCAACCGACGTGTTTTAAAAACTTTTTGATTATTTAAGTTTATCATGGGTTAGAACCTCCTGGTCTAGTCGTCAACTTTCGTCTCCTAGTGCGCTTTTTGGTTAACGACTTGCTAACACTATTGTTGCACAAAAGCCTGGAAACAAGAACCTCCACTAATGTGCAACAATAGTGTTAGCAAGTCGTTAACCAAAAAGCGCACTAGGAGAGGAAAGTTGTCGACTAGACCAGGAGGTTCTAACCCATGATAAACTTAAATAATGAAAAAGCTACGTAGGCATACATACGAAACAAATTGACGGTCGTTATAATTCGCAGATGTAAATTATAAAATAGTTGAAATATAGCGAGCTTGATCCATCAACAAGCCAGCGGTGGTCGTGCTGTCTCGTAACGGATGGCTAATGGCAGCACCTGAAGAGGATGCCATTCATTACGCCGAAACCACTCTTCCCAACTTTTTGATTTTTTTTAACATTATAAACATCCGTTTCAGCCTTTTTTTTAATTTAATAGAAGAAAATGCGAAAAATTAGGGTTTTTCATAAAAAAATATTTTTTTAACCTGATTTGCACAACAGAGTAATAAATGTTTATAAAATTTATACATTATTATCAGTTTTTGACGAGAAACCAGCAAACTTTTTCAAAGATTCTGAAAAAAACTCAATTAAAAATAAAAAAATCATTCAAAGTTACCATCTGAAAAGGGTTCTTCCGAATGATAACCTTATATCTTTTATTCTAAAGACTTTGTTGTAAAGTCAATCAAAGTTTTAAATTTTTTGGATAATTTGAGGAAATTTTTAATAGTTTTTGCAGTCTTTTAATTAAAAAAAACTGCTTAAATTTTGAAAACCATCAAAATTTCAATGAAATTTGCATTTGTGGTAATCAATTATCATCACCCATCCACCAAAAGCCTTACGTAATCAGTGGATGCTCCCGTAGATGATATGATTAATATTAACTCATTCCTCTTACTGCTATGAACACCTCTGATTATTATTATTTAAAGTAGTACTATTTTCAAAATTATTATTGTGTTTAATATTTTTAATGTTTATCTAGATATTACTGGGAAGTTGACCGTGTGAACCTCAAGGGTCACACTTTGCGGCTTGTTTTCACCCTGTGATTCGCACCAGGTTTTATGAATCAATGCAAAGTTTTTCTTCGTCTTCAAATTTGCAGTTCTAAGCAGCGAAACTTTCCGGGCAATCCTACCGGGTAGTTTTGCACTTACTAATCGCCGCGTAACGGTTCGTGATGATACCAAATTTCCAATTTCGCTGGCAATTGTCCTGGATAATTTGAACGGGTCGCGTTTAGCTAATGTAAATATACGATTGTCGGTCACTGGTGAAGTTTTTTTTAGGTGCTCGACGGGTTTCAATGGATTTTTCCTGTTTCAGATCATTCGTTACAAAATTTTCTGGCCATCGAATTGATGTAGCAATGAATATGTAGATTTTCCCTTCATCTCTCAAGCCTTTTCTCCTCTACACTGCAGTGGCGAGGGGTGAAAAATTACTGTGGGTAAGCCGATGATTTTCTAGCATCAATTTTCACAGATGATTCGCAAGCCGGGAACGCTACCGGCTTTTTGATTTGTTCCCATATCCTATTGAGGAAAACCGGGCTGCCATTCCAACAAACGGGAGTTGAATGCCCACGGCACCTTAAATTATTGATGAATTCGAGACTCGGAAAGCTTTGCTGCAACTCTGACAGATGTTGATCGCTTTGCTGGCTATTATGGAACTATGAGGATGTGTAGAATGAAGAGAATGGAGTATGATGGAATAAACACTGAGATCAAGTGGAACGATTGTGCATGTTTACAGTGATGCATGGAAGTAAATAAACACTTCATTCCCTTATAAAACTCAAGTGTTAGACATTTTTGGAACATATTTGGAAAGGGAAGCCGATGGAAATCGGCTTATATGAACGCCTCGCCATTGCTACACTGCAGTGAGGTCCACGGTCCATCTAATATTATTACAATGTTATAATTGTACCTTCATTTCGTTTAATATCCTCAAAATCTCACTTTCTGCCACTATATACATAACTATTTAAATTTATTCACTTTAAATTTTAACCAGCGCACACCTATTATATTGTCCAGCTCAATTTTAAAGACCGAACGAAGGAACAACCCGTAATATTTTCCAAGAAGTAGTTTTATTGCGGGGATTCCTCCATTTCATTCTAAAAGAGTGCTAGTCACTTATCGTGGTGGTTTTTTGATTGCAAAACATATTGTCTATTTCCCCCCCCCTACATTTTACAAATTCTGTAGTTCACACCTATTATTTTGTCCGGGTATGTACATATATTAGATACTAGACAGCAAAAACATAGTATGAAAAAAGTATGGTTATGTGCCACCTGTACTACGTGTCACTTAAACACATCCATTTTCTTACTGGAATACTCGTATTGTATTCATTCCTTTCAAGAATTAATAAATCTCAAAAGATTAAATAAACACCGGTTCTCAGTTCGTAAGAATTAATATTTCCTGCAAAGTAAATAAAATTCGGTATGCCTTCAACTAGAAATAAAACGTCAACATCAAGCAAATCAAATCTAGCGTATAAAATATTATTCTGTGGCTCGATCTGCAGATCTACATACACTTGCCAGAAAAAGTTTGCGTTCACCTGGTGTCAATCAGTTTATAACTGTAAAAAATCAAAAACAAACAAATATTTTCCAGATTTTGTTTCACGTATTTATTAAGGATTTCTTACGTATTCGACACAAGTAAGTTCATTTATTTCGCTTCTCCAGTTTTTGAGATAACGGCCCTTTTTTGCGAAAACATACAAAAGCGAGGCAGAAAAAGTCTGCGTTCACTTCTAATAAAAATAATAAAATAGAAAATAGTGAAACATATTTAAATTTGTTAGTAACTGGTGGGGTATCCCCGGTTATTTATTACCTCTCGAAGCTTGTTCGGCATCGAATTGACGAGCTTTGCTGTCTCTTCAGCACTTGTTTTCTCCCACTCTTCTGTGAGAACAGTTTTCAACATTTCCTTACTTGTTATTGAATTTTCTTCTCTAGCGAATCCCATATGGCTTCGATGAGGCTTAGGTTTGGTCATTGTGGGGCCTTATGAAGCTGTTTTGGAACATGAAAGAGTCCCCAAAGCGTCCCTATTTCGCCTGTATGCTTCGGATCATAATCATGTTTGAAGGAAAAATTTGAATCTAAACCGAGTTTAATGGCACTCTGTCTTAAATCATTTTTCAAAATGTTGAAATATGCAAATCTATCCATCGTCGATTCGATAAACTCCAACTTCCCAACGTCAGTACTCGCCATACACCCCCACACCATTAATCCACCACCATGTTTTACAGTGGGTAGGAGGTTTTCTTTGGGAGTGCTGTTCCAGACTTTCTCCACACTAATTTGCGTTCTTTTATGCCAAAAATGCAATATTCACTTTCATCGAAAAATATTACATTCTTTCAAAACTCTATTGGCTCTTCTATGTACTGCTTGGCAAATGCAAAGCGCTTTTTTCGGTTGACCGGTGAAATGTACGGTTTCTTCCGAGCAACCCGTCCGTGGTATCTAGCCTTTTTGAGGGTTTTTCCTGCAGTATCCCGACAAATATTTTTGTTGAATTGTTCCTTGATTTCAGTTGCTATTTGAAATGCAGTCAGCCGTGGCCGTGACGAATATTGCCTTCCCACTATTTTTGCTGTATCTCTGTAGCTCTCTCCTTCTTTCCATAATTTTATGATGATTTTTCTTTCACTCACACTGATTTCTTTGCTTTTATCTTCCATTGCGAAAAAAAATTATTCATAACACAAACTCTGCAGGAAAGTATTCAACCACTTGCTAGAATACCTACTAATGAATAATAAATGCAATAAAACAAAAGAAGAGTGTATTTAAAATGACTTATTCTGGGGAATCCCATAATTCATCATGTGAACGCAGACTTTTTCTGCCTCGCTTTTGTATGTTTTCTCAGAAAAAGGTCGTTATGTCAAAAATTCTAGAAGCAAAATAAATGAACTTACTTGCGTCGAATACGTAAGAAATCCTTAAGAAATACGCGTTTGTTTTTGATCTTTTACAGTTATAAACTGATTGACACCAGGTGAATGCAGACTTTTTCTAGCAAGTGTATGTACATAGTTCGCATGCAAGGTATATAAACTAGACATGGTAAACCCGTGCGCAGCTTTTCTTCCGACTCGCTCGCACAGCGGGCTTTTCGTGCGCCATTTTGCCCAAAAAAACTCGGGCTGCCAAATGAACAAAACATAGGGTGCACATCTGGCAAGGCGAAAGAAAACGAGATGTCATAATTCAAAATGTATAAATGGCGGAAATCGGCGGCGGATAGTCGGTGCATTGCGTGGGAAACGTGTAAACGAAAGACAAATGAAGTGACGATGGTGACTTGTTCGGTGCGTGGGTGCAATAGCAGCAACAATAAAGCTTATTTCCAACATCACTTGCCATTTTCCCTTTCCTACTGGGCGGAACATGTTTTCCACAAGGTGTTGATGCTATTCCTACTAAGCACTTTTCGGTGACTTGGGGCTTCAGTGACGTACATGCGCAGATGTGAACGCATTTGGGAATCGGGAAGATGTTACCATGTCTAGTTTATATACCTTGGTTCGCATGAGACCAATAAATGTCCCAATAAGCATAAACAGAATTCGCCTACGAAAAGATAATCAAAACATATTCGCGAATGCAAAATGAGTACCCAATTAGCGAGTTTCACATATTAGAGATGAATTATACGAAATGCAAAACATCTAGCAAATTCTGCTAATTCATTTTTAAAAAAATTTTGTGGTCTAAGTGCGACCCTTGAGGCCCACACGACTAACTTCCCAGTGGGGTGAATAAAAAGCTATAATTTGCTTTTATTAATAATTACTATTATTAAATATTATTATTCTAAATTAATAAAATTACTTTTATTATTTTTATCAATTTTTTATCTAACCATAAAAGCTTTGGTAGAGGAAGACGTCTCCACCACCTGGTCATCCTCTACCAAAGCCTCGGCAATCTCGTCCTCTTCGTCCTCGTCATCCTTCTTGTCCTCCACTTCGTCCTCAACTTCGTTCTCCATCTCGCCCTCGGAATCCACAATTATTATTGAGGGTATTTAATTATTATTTACAATAACCATTCGTTATTAAGAATGTTTGATCGTTACTGAATAATTATAATTGACTTTATATATACAATATCAGATTATAACTAATATTATTTGATTGTTATTAACAATATTAAATTATTTATAACAATATCCAATTATTAACTGCATTAGCGTCTCTACTCCCATTCACCCAAAACCTGATAATATAAGTTTGGAATTTCATAAATTAATCTTTATTTTTTTTTTGAAATAATATTTTTTTACAAATTTGATCACAATTTTGCTAAAACGCACAATAATAACAACATTACTTTGAAGATATTTGGTATCTTCACGAATTAATAGTGCGTATCAACAGTTTAAAAATAAGCAACTTTTAGTCGTTTTTTCAGTTTTTTCATCCTAAATAAAAAACGGTCCAATCGATTTTGCTGAAAAGTCATTCAGTTCTAAGTTACGTAATTACGCGTCGTTTGAAACCGGCCCGACGTCAATGCGATCTTTGGTTCTCGAGATAATCGAGACGAAAAATAATTCCGAACGCACATACGCACATCCGCACATACGCACATACACACATACGTACATACACACTCACAGACATCTCTCTAAAAACGATGGATTTGGATTCTAGAGACCTTAAAACGTGGAGATATGTCAAAATTTGGGATTCGCAAAATCGACCCCATTACAAGAACTTCCCATAGGGAACTGGGAAGTTAAAAATCGAAATGTTTAAAAATTTGGAAAAAAATCGTGTTTTTTCTGCTTGTCTCACTCCTAACTTTAAAACGGTTCATTTTAGGTCAAAGTTGTGTGATAATAAAAGTTGCGTAATAAAATTTTCTATGAAATAAAATTGGTTAAAAACCCTCAAACATTTAACCCTTTTCGCAAATTGCAATATATATAAAAAAAGGAGAAAAAACCCTTTTTTTATTTAATAATTTTTTTTGCCATTTAAAATGCACTTCGGACCTTTATATTCTGCTTGAAAAATCTTTACAACATCATAAAACAGCAAACAAATTTTCATCAAAATCGATTCAGCAGATTGCCCATAATAACTGTGCAATCTAAATTTATTTTAAAAAAATCAAAAATTTTGAAACAGAAACTTAAACTTATAAAAGTTTGAATTTTTTTTCACATATGAAAGAGCACTTCACCTATTACATGCACTTTACAAAATTAAAATCGGATAATTATGGCGGTCTCAGCAATTTTTGCTAAAACTCTAAAGTTGTGCTGGGCGGCTGCGGATTTTGTTGATGGGAGCATGGCTCCTACGACTGTATGCGCATGCGCTCAGCACAATTTTAGAGTTTATTACCAAGTTTAGCAAATTTTTTTATATATATTGCAATTTGCGACAAGGGTTAAATGTTTGAGGGTTTTTAACCAATTCTATTTCATAGAAAATTTTATTACGCAACTTTTATTATCACACAACTTTGACCTAAAATGAACCGTTTTAAAGTTAGGAGTGAGACAAGCAGAAAAAACACGATTTTTTTCCAAATTTTTAAACATTTCGATTTTTAACTTCCCAGTTCCCTATGGGAAGTTCTTGTAATGGGGTCGATTTTGCGAATCCCAAATTTTGACATATCTCCACGTTTTAAGGTCTCTAGAATCCAAATCCATCGTTTTTAGAGAGATGTCTGTGAGTGTGTATGTACGTATGTGTGTATGTGCGTATGTGCGGATGTGCGTATGTGCGTTCGGAATTATTTTTCGTCTCGATTATCTCGAGAACCAAAGATCGCATTGACGTCGGGCTGGTTTCAAACGACGCGTAATTACGTAACTTAGAACTGAATGACTTTTCAGCAAAATCGATTGGACCGTTTTTTATTTAGGATGAAAAAACTGAAAAAACGACTAAAAGTTGCTTATTTTTAAACTGTTGATACGCACTATTAATTCGTGCAGATACCAAATACCTTCATAGTAATGTTGTTATTTCTATGCGTTTTAGCAAAATTGTGATCAAATTTGTAAAAAAATATTATTTCAAAAAAAAAATAAAGATTAATTTATGAAATTCCAAACTTATATTATCAGGTTTTGGGTGAATGGGAGTAGAGACGCTAATGCAGTTAATAATTGGATATTGTTATAAATAATTTAATATTGTTAATAACAATCAAATAATATTAGTTATTATTTGATATTGTATATATAAAGTCAATTATAATTATTCAGTAACGGTCAAACATTCTTAATAACGAATGATTATTGTAAATAATAATTTAATACCCTCAATAATAGTTGTGGATTCCGAGGCCGAGATGGAGAACGAGGCTGAGGACGAAAAGGAGGACAAGAAGGAAGACGAGGACGAGGTTGCCTAGGCTTTGGTAGAGGATGACCAGATGGTGGAGACGTCTTCCTCTACCAAAGCTTTTATGATTACATAAAAAATTGATAAAAATAATAAAAGTGTAGTATATGCACACATAATAACCACTGCAGCACAGGCACATGTCAACATTCATCTCGTACCTCAACCCATGTACGATCCATTTAGCACGCCATCTAGGCATGTACGCATGTAAGCTAATTCAACTCTATTTAAGTATCCAATTTCAATAGATGAATGAAAAGCTCTTTGTTTACAAATAGCCAGACGCGGTCGAGTGTTTACTGACCTACTAATATCACCACCTGGTTATTGCCCTTTGCTGTGTACTGATTCTAAATCAATTACTCAAAGCCCATATTGATAAAATGGGTTGACATATGAGTATTATGAAATGGATAGAAGAATGTGGGAACCTAATCGCTTTTGTTTGGATTGGTTGATTCAAACTTTAAAGTAAGCATTTTTATTATGTATTTAGAATTAAAATTTACATTGTATTTAGAGTAGGGATAAAATAAGTAAATAGAATATTGTATAAATTAAGAGAATGGAATAAAGAAAATTTAAGTCTGTCTAATAGACTCAAAGCAAATTGTTATTTTATTAAGCAACTGCCTCCTTTCGGCAGAGTAAGACTTTGATCAGACTTTGCCTGATAAATTCGGCAAAAAGACAGATTTCTACTTGAGCACAAGTATGCCTCACATTGGCAAAAAGGTGCATAGAAATATCGGCTGCTTGAGCATTGTCTCTGCGCCAAATATGTGGCAATCTTCGGAATGCCGGTAGGTAGTTTTCCCTTCTTCAAAGAGATGTGAGTTTCCTCAATCTCCAATTAACATATATATTTAATAGAAAGAAGACGCGCATTACTCTGGAACAATACAGAGCTAAGCATAACTTCCAACATGGCGAGCGAGTAACACTACAAAAGTAATTATAATAATTTAGAATAATAATGTTTAATAATAATAATTATCAATAATAGTAATTACTTATAAAAACAAATTATAGCTTTTTTATTTACCCCACTGGGAAGTTAGTCGTGTGGGCCTCAAGGGTCGCACTGAGACCACATTTTTTTTAATGTTCCCGACTTTTTTGAGAGGGAGCATAAATCAAGTATTGGTATACGAGTTATTCCCCAACTTTTCCTGCAAAAATCAGCGTGCACTCTCTCAACGTCCAACTGAAAACAGATCCGCCCTGGTCTATTAGGGAACAGCCGCATCTTCAAATATAATAAAAAACAACACATGAGTGTGATGATCAAGCACAACGAGTAGCGAAATTACTCCGTTAAACAATGGAAAATAAATGACATTCAACTACCTGGCACTCTTTAAATTAATGAAACACCATGAACTATCCTCCATTATTGTAGTTTCATATGAGAACCGAACCATCGTCAAGAGAGAGCGCACGAGATGATACGGAACCTACACGTAAGCTGACATCAAGGAAGAAAGAGGATGCTAACCGGAGTGAAGAGGTGAGCCATCAACCAGCCACACGAGGAGAAGGAAACAACACTCGCACCGAACACAGCCCTTAATAAGCAGAATTGCTTACCATACCTCTAAAAACTCTTGGATCGAGAGGCATTACCAACCGTGTAATGTGAATATTGTATGTGGAGTGCGTGGTTGACCAGATGATGGACGCGCCTCGGGTGCTGGACGCTCTACGTGTTTCTCTTGACGTCTTCTACGATATTCTTCTAGAAATTAGATTCAAATTAGTTCCCACGGAGTTCGTCGCGTCCAATATGGCTTACTTTGCTATGACCCAATTAACGTCGCGTAAGTTATATTTTTGTTCATTCTAGGTTCAATGTTCTACTAAGAGTTAACATGTTAATGTAGGTTTGAGGATGTGCTTTGGTGTCATAGAGAGCTTACCGAAGCTTGTGTGAGAAAAAATACTTAGAGAAGCTTGTGTGGGAAATTATTTGTGTATTGGCTAGTTTCAGGTTTGGAACTAGGAATACACTACAACTGTCTCTGATGAAATTATTGCTTTTTACAACCTGGCTTAATTGACCTGTCCCCGGAGTCGAACTTTTAAAGAAAAAGACACCACTACGATTTACTGCGAAGTTTACTACTACTACTACCACTACTACTACTACTACTACTACTACTACTAATATGTGATAATAATAATAATAATAATAATAATAATAATAAAAATAATTCTTTAAATTTCATAACATTGACTATGTTGGCAAAAGACTGCTCTCTTTTATTTAAATTTTATTTAAACTGTCCAAACAAATTTCGAATCAATATATCGTGGTCCGCGAAAGACTGACTGACATTAAGATTATAACTGATGCCACTGAGTGGACAAAATTGCTTGCCATGCAGATTACAACAGGATAAAATATTTCTTGCAAAAGGCACACTACTCTTTTTAAAATGCAAGGCAAGTCACGTGTTAACAATAGAACCCAAAAATTCGACTGTTTAGAAGTAATAATAATAATAATAATTTCGGCTTGCATTCTTTTATGCATTTTTCTTTCATAAATGTAATAGCCCAGTCAAAGCGTCGCAATTTGAACGTAAACCGTGCATTTTCTAAAGGCAGAGAAATTAGGTTCAATTTCCTGGGATCGCAGATGATGGCGTCTGGGCTTCATCTTTGTTGGTTGGTTGTAGTGACAGCCCCCTTTGTCAAAAGGCGGCTCACTTAGGCCAAGATAGGCCCATTGTGATACCACATTTAGATAGTGGCTGACGGCTGATGGCTGAGCTTGATAAGCTCAACAATTTCCACCGGTGTGGATGGCTCCGCCGGTATCCATGCCCTGGATCGAGGCCGATTCGGGATGTCTTCCCTGGAGACAGCTTCTAGCTTTGCTTCGGGCCAGACTTCTCCCTGTGTGCTAATAGCCTGCTTATATAGATCCGCTGAGTGTTGATCCGTGCAGGCTATCAGCTTAACGTGGCCCTGGTACCAACCAGCATCACAGCAACTAGGTGGAGGGTCCGGATTTGCTTACAGTATGGGTTTGTATACCCGAAGAAGAGCGATTTCTATCCTCTTCCAGTTCGACGGTGAGATGGTTCCATCGCTGCTGCTCCTGTCGATGGCAGCCCATACCAGGCTGCCCTTAGCCACTTCGCTAAAACTCCTGCCCTTGACAGGATTGGACGCGACCAATCTTGGTCTTTTGGTGACCTGCAGTTGAGCATTCGGTTGATTTGGGGCTGCCTCATTAGACCTGCATCTTTTGTGAGTAGCCCCTTGCTTTGCCAAAGAGTCTTTATGAGCCTCTACTGTTGTTGTTGCCAATTCAAGGAAGATTTTATCCTTGTGGGAAAGCTCCTCAGGGGGTAAATCTTCCAGCCTTTTCAGGACTTTGAAGGCAGATCTTCTGTTCCTGTAAGCCATAGCAGAGGATTTTTGCTGCTTTTGGACACCTGAAGAAGTGGCGGTGTTGCAGGGTGCAGCGGCAACCGTACGGGCCGTACCGTGCATAAGTTTTACGTGGTGTCAATAATAAAAAAGATAAAAGCCAAAAACCACACCCAAAGTTGTTCCGGTCGGGCGCCACAACTTTTTTTAATTTCACGTTGAACGCGAAACACGTTGGGATACTTTTTAAAGATAATTTTGTCACAAATCGTTTGCGGTGTTGATTGTTCCAATGACACACATTAACGGGAGTTATTCCATCCCAAAAGGGAGACAGTTGCGTGAAAAACCCGTTTTTAGGCCAAATAATCGGCTTTTGATGGCGAACCCCCCGTTGCGAAACTCGCGGAGCATTTTGGAAGGCAGCCGCTGGTAACGACAACTAATCGGAAAAAAAAGAGTGGACTTCGCACGGGAACACTTTAACCTGGAAAAGTGAGTGAAAACTTATCATTTGAAGCGAGGAAACATAAATAAATCGCATTGGCCCTAATAGCAGGAGATACGTAAGACGACCAAGAAGTAAAGAATTCGACCGCCGCTACAATTCAACTGTAGAAATAGATTGAATTTGAGTTCGCATCTTTTCCAATGTCATTCTTTTCTGAAAGAGGCACAAGGAAAGTCGACGATTTTTAATGCGTTTTCCGGTTTTTCTGTCATCGACGGTGGTTGTCTTCTACATAAGGTAATATGGGATAGCAATGCGATATTCAAATAAATTTCTAAGAAATACGTAAAATATGTTAAAAATTATTCCGGCTCCACTGTTCAAAAATTTTTGATGGATACTCGGACGGTGTAAAATGCTAAATTCTGCAGATATAATCTGTCAATTAAACAATATTCCAATAATTCTACAGGATAAGTTTCTAAGCAATGAAAACAAGAAAAAAATCATTCATCAACCTTCTCAGTACTGAGCTATCTGATTCATGTTATAGCATTGAGCAGGCACGCATATTAAATATCTTTAATTCATCTCTTGAATTCGCCTCACTTTTTGAATTATACATCCATCCAAAAGAATTCAGAAACCTACAAATTCCCTTAAACCGATTCTGATCGAACGGGAATTACTGTGTACTGAAACCTAAATGAGGAAAACTGATTGAGAAAGATATTTGGAGTAGTTGGAGGTGATTTTTAACTTCCCAGTTCCCTATGGGAAGTTATTGTAATAGGGTCGATTTTGCGAATCCTAAATTTTGACATATCTCCACGTTTTAAGGTCTCTAGAATCCAAATCCACCGTTTTTAGAAAGATGTCTTTGAGTGTGTATGTACGTATGTGTGTATGTACGTATGTACGGATGTACGTATGTGCGTTCGGAATTATTTTTCGTCTCGATTATCTCGAGAACCAAAAATCGGATTGACGTGGGACTGGTTTTAAACGACGCGTAATTACGTAACTTAGAACTGAATGACTTTTCAGCAAAATCGGTTAAGCCGTTTTTTATTTAGGATGAAAAAACTGAAAAAACGACTAAAAATTGCTTATTTTTAAACTGTTGCTACGCACTATTAATTCGTGAAGATACCAAATACCTTCATAGTAATGTTGTTGTTATTGTGCGTTTTAGCAAAATTGTGATCAAATTTGTAAAAAATGTTATTTAAAAAAAATTAAAAATTTATTTATGAAATTCCAAACTTATATTATCAGGTTTTGGTGAATAGGAGTAGAGACGCTAATGCAGTTAATAATTGTTTGTTGTTATAAATAATTTAATATTGTTAATAGCAATCAAATGATATTAGTTATAATTTGATATTGTATATATAAAGTCAATTATAACTATTCAGTAACGATCAAACATTCTTAATAACGAATGATTATTGTAAATAATAATTAAATACCCTCAATAATAGTTGGGGATTCCGAAGCCGAAATGAAGAACGAGGTTGAGGACGAAGTGGAAGACAAGAAGGATGACGAGGACGAGGTTGCCGAGGCTGTGGTAGAAGATGACCAGGTGGTGGAGACGTCTTCCTCTACCAAAGCTTTTATGGTTAGATAAAAAATTGATAAAAATAATAAAAGTAATCTTATTAATTTAGAATAATAATGTTTACTAATAGTAATTATTAATAATAGTAATTAATAATAAAAGCAAATTATAGCATTTTATTCACTCCACTGGGAAGTTAGTCGTGTGGGCCTCAAGGGTCGCACTTAGACCACATTTTTGTCGGAAAAATGGTATGTGGACAAGTCTAGCCTATATAACTTGTGTATAAAACCCCGCACTAAGAGAGACAGAAGTTGATCGGTATTGTTTCCAAGATTTCCATTTCTCAACGTTGGAAAAACTGTTTAGATGGATTTTCAGCTCATTCAAAGATTCCATGACTGCGGTCTGTTATAAACACTCCACAGTTCATATCCGCCGAACTTCAAATTCTTTTGCCCGCCGCGCAATTCACCTCGGCGTTCCAGTCTCCAGATAACCAGCTCTCCACTCGCTCCAGCTCCAGTCAAAACATCTTCCAGCGTTCCAGAGTTCCAGCGTCGTGCTCGCGGAAATCTCTTTCTTCCGTGGCTGCTCGCATTCGAATTCAAACTTTCAGACGTGAAACGCGTTTTGTTGTCCGTCGCCTGTTCGCCGTCATTGCCTTTCTTCGCCTACCATCAACCGCGCGTGCTTCGTCCTCTGCCGACTGTTTCGCGAACCCCTGCTACGTCGAGTCCTGCTCCCGATCCGCGCGTTCCCGACGAGTCCCAATCGGAATCCGGTGCGAACCGAAGCAGAAACGGCAAGTGCGTGTGGCGAATTGAGTCGCCAGGAAGTGTCCGCCTTTGGGTTTCAGTGTGTGTCCAGTTCGCGGCGATCGCGAGTCCGCAGCGACGATGAACAAGGCGTGTGCGCGGTGCAGCAAAGTGGTGTACCCGATCGAGGAGCTCAAGTGCCTGGACAAGGTTAGTGCACTTTTCAGGGAACATCTGGCGGCGCGGCGCACTTGGAAGGGCTCCGATCGCGCTCCCTGGAAGGCCACCCGCCTGCGGGGGAGTTGTTGGGCGCTGGCACGGTCGACAGGGCTGCCTCCCGGGTCGGAGGTCGCGATGTGGGCGAAACCCGAGTGCGCCGCAGCCACTCGCTTTGGGCGCGTGCCGCAGTGCGGCCCTGGCGTGTTGTCTTGTTTTCGTCTCGCAACTGGTTGTCTGACGAGTCCGGGTCCGGTTGAAATCCTTCCAGATTCAGTTCCAGGCCGTGGCATGGAACCGGATCGCTCGGGCTGGAAGCCGCGCGGTGTCCTTCCAGCCAAACGTCACCGCGAAAGCGAGAGGCAAACGTAAATATTGACCTGTCCCGCCCGCCTGGGCGCTGGGTGTTGTTCAACCGGAGTCGTTCGCGTTTTTGCGCGGAGAATTCCGTAACGCCAAGGTCAACCAGGTTCTGGTCGTGGTCGGGCCGGCGTCAACGCGAAGCAGTCGTCACCGCGGCGGCTCACTGCCACACTTGATCAGCGGCGAGGAATGGTGGCGGCTGGGGCGAAGGCGAATGCCGGTGCACGCTCGAGTTGGCGCAGATGGCATTCGGAGCCACTCGGGCGTGAAGTGTGATGGCCCGCGAATGCCCCCCGGCAAGTGCAGTGCTGGGTCAACAGTCAAAGGGCGCAGGGCCGGGAAAAGGACACTGGATTGAATACGAATCGCAAGAAGTCATTCCGAAGTTCAAACGGAAAATAGATGTGAAATGAGAAAACGAGGCGCCGAGAAGGTGGACTCGTTCGTATCTTTTCAAGACCTCCAACTTCCAACGACGTGCAAAATGACAAACAAAGATACACTCCAAAACAACTTCAATTGTCGGTATTGCTAGAGTGACCAAAATTTGGCTAAAATATGGTAAAACTGGAGAAAAGCGTGTCCTCCATTTGAAATCCCTTAATTTTTTAAAAAATTTAAAAGATTTGCGGATTCGCTCTGCAGTAAAAAAAACAGGCCAAGGAGGTGACCATCATTCGAGAAGGACCAGACAAGGGGCGTGTGTGGAAAAGCCATCGAATGCCTGATTACTGAAAACTGTTGTGGGATTTTTAAATGGATTAGAATCAAATCCTTTCAAAAATATTCAAATTTATGTTCAAAAATAGCACCAAGAGGTTTCGATTAGGAGAGATTTGAATACTTTAAAAATGATATCGAAAGGAAGAGAAGAAAAGTTATAAATCCCAGAAGGTGACAAAATGTTTCCGGAGGAAGTTAGAGAAATTCATCGGCTGGCAATTTGTGTTGCCTTGAACGAGACTTTGATATGTTCAAACTCTGAAATGTTCGTAAAAAACCCCTAAAATTAAGATTCTTCGGAGCAGCCACAGTTCGTTGTTGTGAGAAAGTGAAATTCGAATGAACATGTTTGGCGTACCGCAGATTCGTCCTCACGAAATGATTTCCAACAAAGAAAAGGTGTCCAAAAAACAGACCATACGACAGAGAATCAATAATATGGGCCCTCAATTGAATGAAGCATCATTCCTTTTGAGACGGTGCCTAAACTCGTACTATTTACTTCTTTCCGACAAAGAAAATACAGTTAAATTGGTTAAGATGAATTGCCGACTATAATGAATCGAAGTTTGTTTGAAAATTCGTTAACACCGAAGTTATAGTTTAAAAAATCTGATGGTGAAAATGGCAACGAAAAAGCCGTTTAACACAGGATTAAAAAATCCAAACAACGACGAGAATAGACACTGTTGAAGCAGGCATACTGTGAACGTCAAAAAAGGAAGCACCTTTTTCACTCATACAAAAGTAATTAGTATGAAATAAAAACTAATATTGCCAAATCCTTCACTTTACGAATTGAATCCAACAAAAATTTTTGACAAAAAAGAAACAGACAAACTGCGAGGTGCGACTCTTGAGGTCCACACGGTCAACTTTCCAGTAATATCTACATAAATATTAGACAACCAACCTCATGGTTTTAGTTTCTGATGTCATATGTAAAATGGAGATGGGTTATCAAATTGACGCAATCTACACAGATTTTAGTAAAGCATTTGGCCGGGCTGATCACTTCATACCGATTTCCAAATTGCAGAAAACAGGTATATCCGGCTCTATGCTCAATTGGCTCAGTTCCCACTTACGAGACAGAAGTCATTTAGTAAAATTTCAGGGATATCTGTCCAAGCCAATTCTCGTACATTCTGGTGTACCTCAAGGCAGTCACCTCGGCCCTCTTCTTTTTAATGTTTTTATATCAGATTTATCTGAAAAACTCTCGGACGTATCACATCTTCTTTACGCTGACGATCTGAAGATATATCACACCATTGAGTCTCAATCTGATGCTGTTTTCCTCCAATCAAAATTAACGTCCCTCCAACAATGTTGTGATGTAAACAAACTTTATCCAAACGTTGGAAAGTGTCATGCAATGACTTTTTCCCGCAAAAGCACAACCTTGGATAGGTAAGAAAACATTGTTGAACTTGGAGTTGTCCTAGACAATAAACTATGTTTCAATTTGCACTACCATACTATTCTCTCCATAGCTATTAAAAAGCTTGGCTTTATTAAAAGACGAGTCAAAGAGTTTAAAAAATTATATGTAACTAAATCATTATTTACCTCATTGATTCGCCCATTACTAGCATATGCCAGTAATGTATGGAACCCAATTTTTGGAGTTCATGATGCTACAATCAGTCCAAAAACAATTCTTTTAATGGAAAGTGTGGTTTCGTGGTGTCGGATGGCATCCTCTTCAGGTGCTGTCATTTGACTAGGAGGTTCTAACCCATAATAAACTAACTTATATAGAATAGCAACGTAAGCATATATACGAACCAATTGACAGTCGTTTATAATTCGCGGATACAAATAATAAAATAGTTGAAATATAACGAGCTTAACCCATCAACAAGCCTAACCGTGGTCGTGCTGTCTGGTGACGGATGGCAAATGACAGCACCTGAAGAGGATGCCAATCGACACCCCGAAACCACACTTTCCATTAAATTAATGATGAACCAGCATAACATCTGAAAGCTAAGAACCCCCATTAATGTGCAATAATAGTGTTAGTGAGTTGCTAACCAAAAGCACAACTAGAAAGACGAAGTTGTTGACTAGACTAGGAGGTTCTAACCCATAATAAACTAACTTATAAACAATTCTTGTTGTTTGCTTTGAGAGACCTCTATAGTCCTGATGACTTTCAAATCTTGCCTCCTTGTGTAGCTAGATTGGAGCTTCTGAATTTGTCGACTCTTAAAGCCAGAAGAACAGTGTTGTCCTCTTGTTTCGTCTTTGACGTGATTAAGGGCCACATTAATGTGGAGTATCTGACTAATAAAATAAAGCTTAAAGTGCCTGCAAGGAGTACACGTAACACACATTTACTTACAGAATACCAGCATCTTACTTAGTATGCAGATAATGAACCTGTTAATATTTGCTGTAACAGCTTCCATCTCCAAGTTCAATTTTAAATCCTGCTAATACAAAACCCTTCATTATCCATCTCTAAATGGTGACGTGCTTACAACAGTGTGAATTAATGTTGAGTGTAGCATATATTTTAGCGTTCAGTATTTGTTGTATTTTATATTTTAACATGTGATTGCCTTGCTTTGGCAAAATAGATAAATAATCAAAAAATTACGAATCAATTGTCGGTAGCGATCATCATTAACGGTAACTTTTGTTTCGTCTTCAGATTTTCAGGACCAATTATGCTGCCTGCATGCAATCCTCAGCATACAGTAACTTTTTCGGGATGTAGCTTACCGAGGATTCTATCTTTCACACCAACAACGACAATTTCGCTTATTTACGAACCCATTAAGCCAAAAATTAGCCTCATCGCTCAAAATGATTTGATCGAGCTCGTGTTGGATGAACATTGTTCAATAGAGTATATATACCTACGTGGACATGAATATTTTCGTCGTATTGCGTATGTACTGCTCAGATGGACGATTAAGAGCACCATAAATTTGACGAAGTGCTTTATAAGTTTGGCGCACAGAACGCGAATTTCGGAAATAAATTTCCACTATTTCGAGACGTTGTTCGGGTGTAATTTTCCATAGCAAACTAAACAAAATGTCAAAATAACAGCGAATTTTGACAGCTACGATGACAGATATTCCTATCGGAAGTTTTATACCTCCAAAAAACATTCTATATTTATAGTGAAGAACTGTAGGGTTACTTGAACAGCCTCGTTCAGGTCGGTCTTAACATAGGTTTGTCACAAACCAGTTTAGTCCACTGTATCCTTCTCGCATCTCTGGGATTTTTATTTTTTATATGATCGTAGCTTAGGACGTTAATATACAGTGTCATTGAAGTTTGAGTTTTTGCAGCGAATTCTCGCTGACTCAGTCGAACAATTTTCCTAATTCTCTCGCTTGCTCTTCTATCAGTGAATCACCCTTTTCTGCTAGTTTCAAAGTTTGTAGCAGATGATAATTCTCTATTATACTTGGATCTTCCGATCTGTCTTCTGATCAATTGAATCGGACGCGCTGACATTTCAGGCCATTGTAGAGTATTTTCGATTCGGATCTTCTAGGTACTTGGAAATAATGAAAATATGTACTTGTTCTTATTTTGAAGGTATCTTGTCAGAAGCAAATTTCAGACATGATTGGTTTACGTAGGTTGTTTCTTGCTTAAAGAACCTATGTAGAAAATTTCTTGCAGCATTTGACAATCTTAAGATGTATGAATTTAGAAAAAAACAAGCAAACAATTTACTCTGGGACACTCCTCAATTTTACGAGAACAAGACAATATCGTTTACCCTATTCATCAAATTTTGGCTCCTTCTGAACCCCACCCAAATACCTGGGGTGGATCATTTGTTGTTGTTTTTTCAAAGTGCGTGTTATTTTAACATTGTTTAACATTGACGTGCTTGCCATACTGATAGATATGTCAAGTCTTCGCTGTCAAAATTGGATTTATTTAATGATATGGGAAATATAGGTTGAAAAATGACGATGAATTTACTATCCAAATCATCTTTTCGGATGAAAAATTTGCATGTATCGGGTTGTTCGATAATTAATGTCGTTTTTTGTATGTTTTTCAAAGTGAATTAATCAATGATACCATTTTGTTGGATGACCTTTTGCCATTTTTCGGTAAGTTGAAAAAATCCACGTTCGAAGAAGCCTTGGTTCTTAGAAGCGAAGAACTGGTCCAACTCATTTTTGACAGCCTAATCGGAATCGAAAGTTTTACCATTAAAATTATTTTGAAGGGAGCGAAACAAATGATAGTCTGATGGTGCCAAGTCCGTGCTATAGGGTGGATGTGGCATCAGTTCCCAATTTAGCTCCATTAATTTTTGACGGGCTATTAAAGAGGTGTGGGGGACGCCTTTGCGATTGGTCAGTTCAGGGCGTTTTTTCTTGATTTCTTCGTTCAATTTGGATAGTTGACGACAATAAACATTCGAATCAATAGTTCGGTTTCTTGGAAGCAGCTCAAAGTAGACTATACCCTTGTTATCCCACCATACATAAAGCATAATCTTCTTTTGGTGAATATTGGCTTTGGATGTCGATTGTGGGGGCTCATCTTGCTTGGTCGGACTACGTTATCGTAAACAATCCATTTTTCATCACCCGTTATGATTTTCTTTAGAAATGGGTAGTTTTGGTGACGATTCAGCAAACATTCGCATATGTTAATGTGTTTGGTGAGGTGGATTTCCTTTAATTCGTGAGGAACCCAAACATGCAGTTTGCTTACGTAACCAAGCTGTTGTAAGTGCAAGTAAACGGTTGAATTCGATATGTCAAGCTTCTCTGCTATCTCTCGAGTTGTCATTCGCCGGTTAGTTTCGATTAAAGCCTTTATTTTATCATCATCAGTAGTGGTTTGACGACCAGTACGTGGTGCATCTTGCACATTGAAATTTCCATGACAAAAGCGAGCAAACCTACGCTGACACTGGCGTTCAGTAAGGCACTCCTCACCATAAACTTTTTTTTTGTCGCTTTTTTAATTAATGTATCTTTCTTAAGTACAAGAAAATAACATTAAGTTTTCAAATCTTATAGCTAAGGTGAGTCTTGTTCGTTGCCAATGCTTCGGAACAAGTTATTTTGTTATGAATTCATAATTAATTTTTACTGCTGCGCGTTGAAATTAACATTTATCATAAGATGTTAGATTTTTTGAGACGAGAAAATTTTTGTTCAAACAAAAGGCTCCTAGCCAAGTTATTAGGGTGGATGGATAACTTGTTGACGTATTTTTGTTTTTGTTTTATTATTTCTTCTTGGATCGTTGGGATGTCCAGATCTCTGTGTATACGGGCGTTTTTAACGTACCAAGGTGCAGAAGTTATCGTCCTTAGGATTTTAGATTGCGCTCTCTGTAGGAGTTCTATGGTAGAGATGCTTGCTGAGCCCCAAAGTGGAATACCGTAAGTCCAGATAGGTTTGATAATTGCTTTGTAGAGCAGAACCTTATAGTCCAGGTTTAGATTGGAGTTATTCAGCAACCAGTATAGATTTCGGAATTTAAGATTGATTTGAGCCTTTTTGGATTCAATGTGCTTCTTCCAGGTTAACCTTCTATCTAGGTAAATCCCAAGGTATTTAAATGAAGACGCTTGCGGGACAGGCACTCCGTTGAGTGATAATTCAGGGCAAGTTTCCCTGTTAAGCGTGAAGGTTATATGGTTACTCTTGGTTTCGTTAATTTTTATTCTCCATTGTGCCAGCCAACGTTCCACATTTCTTAGGTGGTTGTCCAAGATTTGAGAAGCCATATTGGGGTTAGCGTGAGCACAAAGAATTGCGGTGTCGTCAGCAAAAGTGGAAGTAAATAGTTGATCGCATGTTGATAAGTCTGCCGTATATATCAAATAAAGCAATGGGCCGAGAACACTTCCTTGAGGCACGCCAGCTCTGATATTGAAGGAGCAGTTTTGCTTGACGAAGAACTTCCTGCCAGTCAGGTAAGACTCCATAACTTGATGCGTGTTTGCTGGAAGTTTGCACTTGATTTTATAAATAAGCCCTTCATGCCACACCTTATCGAACGCTTGCGCAACATCCAAGAACACGGCTGGGCAGTATTGTCTCCTTTCGAAAGCATTGTTGATTACAGAAACTAAACGATGGACTTGCTCGATAGTTCCATGCTTTTCCCTAAATCCAAATTGGTGCGAAGGTATTACTTCTGAATCATTTATGTGGGGAGACAGCTTGGAGAGTAACATTTTTTCGAATAGTTTTGATAACAGGGGTAGTAGGCTTATGGGTCTGTATGACGTGGCGAGTGTTGGGTCTTTCCCATCCTTCGGGATCATCAGAACTTGGGATAGCTTCCATGCTGAGGGAAAATATCCAAGACGCAGGAGGCTGTTGAAAATGTGCGTTAGGAGTATAATCGCAGCTCTAGGCAGTTCCTTTATCATTTTCCCAGTAATGCGGTCGTGACCGGGGGCCTTCTTTGGGTCGATATGATCGCGTATGGAACGGATCACCTGGGCGACCTTGAAGCGGATTGGAACATCGGAGGCTTGCATGGGATAGGAAGAGAGGCAAACATCTGCTTGTTTAGGGTTTGGTTTAAAAACTTCCTCGAGGTAGCGGGCAAAGATGGAGCCTTTTTCAGCATCAGTACGGGCCCAGGCCCCATTTGGAAGCCTGATTGGTGACTCCCGTTTGACTGGTCTGTCTAACTGTTTAGCAGCTTTCCACAACGAATAATTTGACCCTTGGGTTGGTGAAAGGCTTTCAAAATAGTGTACTATGTTTTTCGCTCGTTCGTGTTTCAGGACTGCATGAAGTTTTCTCCCAACTGCGGGTAGCTCTTTTTTAAGGTTTGGAGACCTATGTTGCTGCCATTCACGTCTTAATTGCCGCTTCAAACTGATAAGCTCGTTTATATTTTTGGACGACTTGTATGCAGGCGAGGTAGGGCGGGTGGTTTCAGGAGTGGCCTGTACAGCTGCTGAAGACACGATCTCGGAGAAGGAACGAACAGCCTTGTCAATATCCGAATGAGATTTAAGACGTATGCGTGGTGGTATGTGTGAGCTTATATATTTCCGGTACTTAAGCCAGTTGGTTTGTTTCGTTGTGAGTTTGCAGTGCTCTTGGATAACATGAGATTTGGAGATAGTCACTATAACTGGCGAGTGGTCAGAGTGTAAGTCAAAGCACTGCGCTGCTGATATTTGCTCTTGCCTTATGTTTTTGATTACAGCGAAATCAATGAGGTCCGGGATTTTTCGACGATCTGACGGCCAATATGTCGGATGCCTGCTTGATATGAATGAGAGCTTACTAGAATTTGTCACAGTTGACCACAAAGTTCTTCCCTTTGGAGAGATTAGCCTGGAGCCCCAGTGAGTATGCTTGGCGTTGTAGTCTCCGGCTGCAATGAATCGGCTACTAAGGCTTTTGAAGAAATCATTAAATTGTTCTCCAGTGATTTTGAATCTGGGGGGACAATAAACCGCCGAGACTGTAATCGGCTCTCCCCATTCAACTATGCACACAGACGTGGCTTGCATATAATCCTTGGCGTATTCGTCAATGACGTGGTGCTTGATTCGATGTTTGACCAAAACTCCTGTGCCACCATGACCTTTTCCATAAACTTCACAAACTTTCTTTCGAGCCTGCACCGCATTTTTGCCCTTACGGAAGTAAAACAATAAAATATGCCGATAATGCTCACTTTGATTGTCCATTTTCAAGTTTATTTTTAACCAACTTGTTGTTCACTAATGACACTCACTTTTTGACTCAGGGTAGTCTAAAGTCTGATCTTTAAAACAGTATATAATAATATAACACACGCAATCACTACTACCTAAAATATGCAGTTCACGCCATCTATAAGAAAATAACGATATTAATTATCGAACAACCCAATAGTAGATAATTTCAATAAAAGAAAGGTATTCAAGGTACCGAAAATCCACACGTAATCGCCGAGAAGCCAATGCATCCTGAAAGTGTGACTGTTTGGTGTGTGTCCTGGAGTCGCGATAAAATTGATATCTATTTCGTTCAGTAAGCAGATTGTAGCTGCGTTACAGTGTGTGGTATAGAGATATGCTGACTGATTTTTACGTTTTTAAATGATCGTACGATGCACTCTGCCTTGCCTAGCGTATTATAAGCATGCAGCGGTAAAATCAGCTCCTTTCTTGTTCACCAAACATCACAACATCAAAAGGGTTCTGAACACCGCGAATGAGGGAAACGAATTACTGTATAGACCTGGAATCGACGACTCGATGTAAGTCACTAAAAAATAACTTTAATTCATTAAATCGCGGTAAAAAAACAACTTTAAACGCGTTTTTCTCGAAACTTTGTTTTTTCGTGAGGTAGGCACGATTTTTCGAGAACGAATCGACCGATTTTTCTGAAACTTTGCACAGTTCCTCTTTATAGTATTGACTCGTGCTCGGTCGACTCGTTTTTGTTTTATACTTAAAAAATCTTTTGAAAACGAAGAGAATCGGAACAAGCCGCGAGGTGCGACCCTTGAGGTCCACACGCTCAACTTTCCAGTAATATCTACATAAACATCAACAACATTAAACACAATAATAATTTTGAAAATAATACTACTTTAAGTAATAACAATGAGAGAGGTATTCATAGCAGTAACAGGAATGAGTTAATATGAATCATATCGTCTACGGGAGGGTCCATTGATTACGTAAGGTTTTTGGTTGATGAGGATAGATTGAGTATTCACGCGGATCAATCGGTGGGGGGGCCTTTTTGGTCTTGAAAAATTTTGTATATGCAGTCAAAAATAGGTTCAATTGCAAGTAAAAAGTAAAATGTATTACAGATGATGATGTTTATTGAAATCTTACGATTACTAAAGAATGAATCTACTTAAAACTACAAATTTTTATTCGATGAAAGCTTTTTAAAGCATATGATCTTGCAAAGTATTGACTACAAAACATTTTACCATTCAAAGCGTTGATTACCGCAAATGCAAACTTGATTGAAATTTTGATGATTTTGAAAATTTAAGCAGTTTTTTTTTAATTAAAAGGCTGTAAAAACTATTAAAAATCTGTTCAAATTATGCAAATATTTTAAAACTTTGATTGAGCTAACAACATTTTATTTAGAATAAAAGATATAAAGTAATATCATTCGTATGAACCCTCTTTACATGGTAACTTTGAATGGTTTTTATTTTTAATTTAGTTTTATTTTCATAATCATGCAAAAAGTTTTGCCGGTTTGTTTTCAAAAACTAATAAGAATGTATAAATTTTATAAACATCTATTACTGTGTTGTGCAAATCAGGTTAATAAAGTATTTTTTATGAAAAAACCCTAATTTTTTGCATTTTCTTCTATTAAATTGAAAAAAAAAACGGCTGAAACGAATTTTTATAATGTTAAAAAATCACAAAGATGTTATTACACGTCGATTCACATCTTTATGATGCAAATTTTATATCTAGTTCATGAGATATAGTGAATGACAGAAATGAAAAATTGAAAATCATGATGATCATGTTAATGATTTTTTATTTTTTATTTAATGTATTTTTGTAATCATGAGAGAAAGATTTGATGATATTTTTACAAGCACTGCTTAGAGTGTAATTTTTTTTATAAAAATTGATTACTGTGTTCCGTAAATCAGGTTAAAAATTTATTGTTTATGAAAAAACCCAAATTTTTTGCACTTTTTTTTCTTAAATTAAAAAACTGCTCTAACGATTTTTTAAAAAATTTGATAGATTCACAAAAATGTTAATACACATCGATTGACATCTTAATGATGCAAATCGTATGTTTGGTTCGCGAGATATAACGCATGAGAAATATGACCTTTAAAATCATGATGACTGTTAATGATTTTTTATTTTTTATTTAATTTTTTTTGTAATCATGAGAAAAAATGTTGATGACATTTTTAAAAAAACTGTTTGGAGTATATAAACTATATAAACATTGATTACTTCGACTTGGAAATATGGTTAAAAATTTATTGTTTTTGAAAAAAACCGAAATTTTTTGCATTTTTTTTTTAAATTCAAAAACGGTCCCAAGAATTTTTTTTAAAACTTGATAGAATTAGATACACGTCAATACGCGTCGATTGACACCTAGTTCAATGAAATCGTACGTTTGGTTCGCGAGATATAACGCATGACAGAAATAACCTTCAAACGGGCAAAACAGCAAACCCCCCCGACCGAAGTTTCCCAAAAACTAATCAGCTCTTAAGATTGCAAAGACGCTTCGATTGACATCTCAACGAAGTCGATGCGACTTTGTTTACGTGAGTTATGCTCGTAGAAAAAAGTGTCCACGAACGTACGTACGTACGTACGTACACACACACAGACACACATACATACATACATACATACTTCTTTCTTAAAACACTTTATATATTCTCTATAGACCTTAAAACGTGAAGAAATGTTGCAAATTTCAATTTCGATTTTCGAGGCGATTACAAGAACTTCCCATATACTGGGAAGTTAAAAATCACATGTTTGAACCAAACAACTCTGAATGCATTGCGCGGTTACTAATTAACAGACTAACATTGCTCCTGGGGCAAATGAATGCGAAGCTGCCATCATTTCTTATACTGTAATATGCAAAACAGTAGCGAACATAATATGTAATGTGCAAATTACTTGAAACCTTAATATTTTCTAGCTATAATGTTTGAAGCTGAGCATTTAACATTCTTTCTTACATTCAAATTCACCCAATTGCCTTAGCCTCAATAAGTCTCTTCATACTTTCAAATTCGTCGGAAGACGTAACGGAGTTTTAATCCAAAATATGTTCTCTTCACTGCATGCTGAACAAAACTGACTTTGTTTAGTATGTTCATCGGTTGAATACATCCAACCTATTTCCGCCCAGAATCTCGAAAGAGTAGTGTCAAAACACATCAACAGCAGATTGTCTGGCCGTGGAAGTAGGAACCTTCCTGCAAGCCAAACTCAATAACTGATTCTCCCAACAAACTGCAACGCGTCCAGCAGCGCGTAATGTTGGCGCATCATTAGAGAAATTGCCCATACTGTTTCGACGCGATTAAGGCCGACTATTATACAAATTAGATTTGCTGCCTGAATTGACATTTTCCCTCGGCGTTGCTTCGTCAATTTATTTTAAATGCTTGAATTTCCGTCGTCACGGGACCCGCATTTCTGATCGCCACAAGGAGGGGAGAGAGTCAATGCCAAGCGCATTCAATATTGAAATTTGTCAGTGGATTTTGATTACAATAGCGCGACGTAAAACATGTTCAGCCCCACAAACCCGGCCAGTAAAGAAAGATTACTTACTATTTCTTAGGTTGCGAGACGGTCGTCGGTGAAGGAACATATGAAAACCAGTTCCCGAGCAATCGAAGATTGACAATCGAAGCTACGCTGCTCCAATTCATGTTACCACAAACATTCTGAACATAGAGTCGTTTCTGCATTTGCAAGTTTTCTCAACGCTACTAGTAAAAAGCAACGATTGCTGGAAATCGGTTTTGATTTCATTGTACATGAATTCTGAATCTGTTTCGGTCTTCCCAGAAAGAAAAATCGATCCACAACCGGTCTCCGTCGGATGCCATTTCTATGACACTCTCGCTGATCCGCCCAGGGTCGCATACCAAGAAGTTGTCTTGTGAATCATTCCACGACCCAAGAATCATGGCAGCAAGAATATTCGCGGCGTGAGCATTTCCATTCTCAATTCGAGTTGCCAAGTGTGGAGCATGGAAGCACAGAACCAGCTCGCTTGATGGGAGCCACCATTCCAGCAAATCACAGATTTGATCATCCAGCGCAATTACTCATCGACATCTTTATGGTAGAAGCTTTTGGAGTCATCGTGATTCGTTGGTAACTCAGTGCTTACTTAAATGGAAGAATGTTGCCCCGGGTCCCAAAACCGTCAACTATTGGAAATGCTCTGTGATATGCTCCTATACTGAGACATACGGTTCAAGGTCATGTTAAAGTATCCACATGTCTTGGATCTTGGATATATGAATCGATTAGCATTGTAACGCCGGAAACTAGTCGTGTGTTACATAATAAATAGCTCCCAAGGTAAACCGCTCGGCTGAATCAAGAACCTATCATTATCGCCGTGGAATCTTTTAACCAAATTAGTGCCCGGAACAATTTCACATCAGTTTTAAGACATACAGTCTGTCAAGAATGAGTTTACACATACACTGACGAGCAAAAGTGTAACAATAATTAAAACCATCAGATAACCTGTTATATATTTACTTTTTTTTTTTTTCAAAAATCTTAAAATACTTAACATCGGTTTATTTTGTGCATTAATACATCTTAAAAACGAAACAAATAATATTTATTCAATGCTTGGATAAAATAAAAAAAATTAAGTATAAAAAAGTTGAATTGTTACAGTTTTGCACCATATAATGAAATATTGCAAAACTGCAAAATTTTAATAATCAGTCCATAGTCCTTTTGATTTCTTTAAAGCTTCCAATCGTCTTGGCATGCTCTGATAAAGTTTGTGTACAGTTTCGGGTGGAATACAGTTCCATTCTTCTTGAACACGCTCCCAAAGCTCATTTATGCCTGCTGGTGCAGTTTCATATTTTGCCAATTGCCTTTTCAAATGACTCCACAAATTTTCGATAGGGTTCAAATCCGTGGAGGCCACTTCATTGTCTGAAAATTCTGAGAATGCAGCCAAGATTTTACTAATTTAGAAGAATGTTTTGGGTCATTGTCTTGTTGGAAAATGACCTGGTTCTCATTAATTCCCATCATTTCAAGTGCAATTGGCAAATTTTGCTGTAGAATGTTTAAATAGTCTTCCTTCTTCATAATACCATTAATTCTTATGATTGGACCGACACCATTTGGCGTAAGACACCCCCAAACCATAAGACTTCCACCACCATGCTTGACAGTTTGCTTTACTTGCGAGGGTTGTAGGTATGCAGCATTATTTGTCCAGTACCACGAACGTCCATCTGATTGAAATTTATTTATTTTCGATTCATCTGACCAAATAACCTAAATAGTATACCTTATTTGATAGATCGTTTTTCAAAAGAGGTTAATTCAAACATTACCTGTCTCCAATCATTCAAAGTCCAGAACTTATGTTCTTCCAAAAAGGAGTTTCGGGCCTTGATGTTTTTGGTAGATAGTAGTGGCTTCTTTTTCTTTTCCTTGACCTTCATTCCAACTCTTTTCAGTGACCTTACAGTCCATACACTTGCGTTTTGATTTAGCATTGGAATTGCATCCTTGGGAGTCAGAAGTTTACCACTTACCAACTGTCGTCCAATAATTCTGGCTTCTCTATCATTTATTTTTTGTGGTCTACCACCTTTGTTTACTGCAGGAATTAACTCATGATCCTCATTGTACGCCTTTTGGATTCTTATTACTGACATATGACTGATATTTAACATATTTGCGATTTCACGACTAGATTTACCATCTTGCAGTAGATCTATTGTTCTTTTTTTAATTTCCACACTTAATTTCTTCATAGTCTCACATTAAACACAAATTGCCTTAGAAAAACATCAATTCAACTTTCACAAACAGAAAATTTCAATTATTCATATCAGCTGATACACGGGTGCAAAACTGTCACAGTCAGCTGATGAACAATTTATCATTTCTGTTTCAAAAACTGGCGGTAATGGCAATCAATAACTCTACACATCATTAATACACATTCACGTTCATACTGGAATATAAGTTATTACTCTACAAAAGAACTAAAAGCTAAGTTATAATAAAAAAAATTCAAAGTGCACATATATTGTTACAGTTTTGCACCTCCGTGTAGGATAAAAATCAATTTTTGATCTTTCTAATTATAAAATACTACTTTTATCTATGTAAATGATTCCCTCCCCCCTTAATTATAGTTATTTACATTATTTCCAACCAATGTATACAAATAAAAGTACAATTTCAATGCAAAAAACGAACGAAAAGAATAACGAAAACAATTATGACAATTCTTGAAGTGTCAAGAAACTCTTTACACAACTGTTTGTGTTTGCATTACTGCAACGATGCGGTAAATTTACCGTAATCTTTGATCTGTATTGTAAACTTCTATGAATTTGATCACTAGATGGTGATTAATTTTTGGCTAGTACGCATAATTAAATGAGATATTGTGTTTTAAAATACCTGGAGTGTTCAGATGATATACTATAATCACCAATTAGGTAAAAGTCCTCACGATTTGTCCGAAATGTTTTGTGTAGAACGAAAGGCAGTCTATAACGTTATAAAGTGCTGAAAATGAGGATAGATTGGAGCCAAAGTGTGGAGGTGGCCCAAAACCAAAAATATCTAAACGTATAGAGCGCCTTATGATAAGGAAACATGATAAAAACCCCTGGATTCCGACCAGAACACTTCCTAGGGAAGAGTGTGATGTTGCTGTTTCCCATAAAACAGTGCAACAGGTCATCCTACGGAATAAGTTCTCATCAAGAGCTACACGAAAGAAACCACTGTTTTCTGCACTAAACATCGAAAAGCGTTTTTCCTTCGCTATGATGCACCTTTCTCAACCCGTTGACTTTTGGGACGACGTCATATTCTGCGATGAGACGACAATGATGTTGTACTAGAATGATGGATCGACTAGAGTGTGGCGCAATCCTTTAACATCGCTGGAAAATCGAAATATCATTCCGACTGTAAAATTTGGTAAGTTATCCGTTATGATTTGGGGGTGCATCTCAAGCAGAGGAGTAGGAGACTTGGCATTCATCGAGTCATCCATGGACGCCCAACAATATTTGCATATCCTTAAAACATATTTGACAAGTAGTGCGCAGAAATTCGGGTTTATGCATAACAACAAACCAAATTTAAGTTTCACCAGGGTAACGATCCCAAACATAACGCGCACATGGTGCAAATGTGGCTCTTATATAACTGCGGAAAAGTAATGGATATGCCAGCCCAGAGTCCTGACTTAAATCCCATCGAGAATTTATGGGCCAACTTAAAAAAACAAGTCGCTAAAAGGCAACCCAAAAACCGAACTGCCTTAAAAACTGCGATTGTCGAAGAATGACAAAAAATACCAACAACGTATGACCTGCAAAATTTGATTTATTCAATGAAGAATCGGCCATACCAAATCTTAAATATACCAAATACTAAATCTTAAATATACCAAATACTAAATCTTAAATATCCTGTAAAATATGTAAATATTAAATACAATAATAATTTGTGTAAAGAGTTTCTTGACACTTCAAGAATTGTAATAATTGTTTTCGTTGTTATTTTCGTTCTTTTTTTGCATTGAAGTTGTACTTTGTTTTTGTATATATCGGTTGGAAATAATGTAAATAACTATAATTTAGAGAGAGAAAATCATTTACACAGATAAAAAGGAGTATTTTATAATTAGAAAGATCAAAAATTGATTTTTTTCCTATGTGTAAACTCATTCTTGACAGACTGTATTTGCAACGCAATTTATGAGAGGAAGTAAAATTCGAATTAACCTATAGATGGCCTCAGCTGGAGTAAATTTTACCGTCCGCCTGATGCCGAAGGCATCAATCGTCATTCTTATTCATTAGAACCCTGAAACCCGTATGCATCTGTTTCGTTATATCTTCTGTGAAACTTCTATTTTGAAGTGGTGTTGCGGTCGCGTTTAATCTATTAAAATCAATTCATTTAACATTTAACATAATTTACATCGCTTTCCTTATATTCGTTTGCTTATCGTGTATTCCAATCCATGGAATATTTCATATTAAATCTCCTGAACCTTTCTCAACCCATCATCACATTTATTTTATGCATTTCTGGCAACGCCTTACATGAACACGAAAAATAGGACATGAAACCAAACAATCCGTGGCAGCCTTTCACACATGCGATTCTCAGTGATTGCAGGCGTATTTAATTTTTTGATAAAATATCTTATGTTGGGTTGGACTTAACTGTGCGGAAAAAAATTGGAGGAAGAGGCAATTTCGTACCACGGAGACAGGGGTCCAGGAAAATCTTACACTTTCCTCCCGTCGCGGTGCAGCCCCACTATAGGGAGGTGCGAACGTGGTGACTGTGGGTTACTATTCATATCGCATGTAGGTCCTTTAAAGGCGTGCCTTGAAGTCATCATACTGCCGAGTATGGTGAATTCTTCGGCATCTTTGGGGTGCGACATGGAGTTACGATTCAACCCGGGCCGAGATCGAAAGATTTGCAGTGACAAGTATACTCGTAGATAGGCCTCGCTTCTACCAGTAAGGTCACTGAGCCTGCACTTAGTAGACAAACTTATACTCTCATCTTCGAGTGGGAGGGCGTTGTTAGCTGCATTGTTGCTGCTCATTGTCCAATCGTGGACCCTGGCGTTAGACCCCATCTGGGTAGGCCTGGATTTTTAATACTAAGAACATTTCTGTGTGAGAAAACTATTGGGGTATGATCGCTATAGGACAACAGGTTAGTGATCGAACAGCGTGGAGTTTAGACATTGTGGGCACTGTAAAAGTAAAAATTTACAATTATTGCTCAAGCGATTGATGATCTAACTGCCGAAGAAGGCGGATCCATCTTGGTGTGTGCGCATAAAATGCGATTACTTTTTGTTGAACATTAAATTAAGTAATGTTAGATTACGTTTAAAAGATTTTCTATATTCTGGTTTTGGTTTATTCCGTGCGCCATACGACATCATCTCCTTCGTTTTTCACACATAAGGATTCGTTCGCCTGGTCGCTGGTGCTGCATGAAGGCCTGCAGTTCCAATTTCCGCCAACAAACAAAAAATGGATAGTGTAGCTCCTGGTATTTAGTAATTTTCAAAACGTTCTCGTTCAAAACTTCTTGTTTTGGGTAGCTTAACTTGACCTTGGCAGGTGCTATCGTCATGTTCGGAAAGCAATCTTTGTGTATCGAGACTGACAATTCTTTTTATACTTATCATCTTGACATATTCCAAATTGCGGGGAGGTCCAACATGCAACAAAGGTAGCGGATGCACCGCGAGCGATATTGTGGATGCGTTCCGAAGGACGTAGAACTCACCGACTCTTGGTAAGTAGTTCGTGCTCTAGCTTACAGCTCCGTGAACAGTGGGCGTATACTTAGTGTATACTGCCTGATGGCAATATGGTCCTGGTGGAAATGCGAGTAGAGAAGCTGCAGACGCTGCGCAACTTGCTGTAGTTAAGGCGATGAGAATGTCGTTTGCATTCCCTATTCCGACACAGGCTGGTACCGCATATAATTCGGAGTCTGCTTTCGTTTCCCGCTTTGTGCAGCAATTAATGTATCCTTGCCCCGTTACCATTTAAGGCCGATTAACGGTTCCTCGCTTTCCTTTGACTGGTGGTTTAGTATCAACGTTATCCCATTCCGATATTTTTGTATCGGCCATCGCTTCACAAACTATTTTGATAGTGTATCTTCAAACATTTTTAACTTCGTCTCCCTTAAGGGGGGTTACAATTTTTGTAAAAATCAGAACAGCTCGCAGAGATGAACAATTAGCTAGTAAGGAGCTGTATGAAAAAGAGGAAGGCATTTTGTATGGCCCAGGCATAGCAGAATAGTGGTATATATCGTTTAAAAAAAACAATTCATAAAAAAGTAAACACGATTTTCTCGAATTCATGTTTTTTAAGCTGGTGGACACGATTTAAAAAAAATACTCAACCGATCACTTTGATTTTTTAATATTTTGTTGTAACATATATGGCTATAGTCAGTAGCGGAATTATTATGATCGGTATCAAATTTTCCGATTTTCATTCAACTCATCCTCAAAAATAGTTTTTGTTTTAAAAATGGCCGCCATTTTGTTATTTTTTTAACTAAAAAAAATCATTCCGGTACCTGCCATAGACACTTAAACAAGGATTAATTTGGCGATTTTTTTTGTTTCCCAGATGATTCAGTCACCTGCAATCACGTCCGCCGTCATTTTTTTATGTTTTTTTAAAGAATAGTTATGTGTGAAAAACAATAAAAAAATCTAAAAAAATTTTTTTGTATACCCAAAGTACCAATTAACATATGTACAAAAATTTAAAATGATATTTTGTTTCTCTCTATTGAAAAAATAAATAAATATTTTTTTTTTAAAATCGTATCCTAGAAGACCCCTTAAGTGCTCATTGATTGCTCCTTGATTTCTCAATCGCTGTTGCTTTTAGTGCTGTCCCTTGGCTATATCTTATATCGAGACAATCTTAATCACTCTTATCTTTAATCAATTCAAATATGTACTAGTATGAAGAAATCCAATAACTCAATTTCAATCCTTACTCTACACTACGAGTCTCTGTGAAATGATTTGAATATTGACCAATATTGTTACTCATGGTGAGTCCTTTTGTTTCTGGGAGGAATTTTCGCCTCGGGTAAAAATTATTTAAGGTTTCCTTTTGTTGAAATTTGATCGGCTGAACTGCGTGCAGAACGTAATAATATTATCTCCTGAACGTTGATTAACATAACTACAGTAGAGGCTCGCTAATCCGGACCTCTCTAGTCCAGACATCCAGTTACTTTGAAGGAGATTATACAATGTGAATACTATGAATATTTTGATTAAATTTATTTCTTCAACTGAATAGAAATACATTTTATTTTTTTATATTTATATCAAAACAAAATTCAAGTCGCCTGGATTATCAATTATCGCCTGACATCTTTTTGTGCAATTCTGACTCAATTTCAGTGCGTTTTCCATAGTAAAACGTTGCCATATCTTCTTGAGGGTCGGCGTGAACTGCCATGTGATGGATATATTATTTCCTTTAAGTTTCTCCTGTATAAGTGACCACACGTCTTTGATCGGGTTCGCGTGTGGACTTTGTGGTGGCCAATCCAAATTGGTGACTCCGATTTCTTTTTTCCAGCTAGTACAGAGGCGATTTCGATGTTTAGGATCGTTGTCCTCGCAGAATTCAATCGCGATTGTCGGCTTCATAGAAACTTTCGTCAGATTTAAGCAAACCATTTTTATAAAGTTTGATCAGGGTTTTTGTAAAAACGATTAGCTTCCCGAATCCCCTTCCCCAATCCTCTTCCCGAGAAGCATCCTTGAACGTGTACCTTTGCCTGGTGTTATACTGTACGCCGCGAAATTTTTTCATCTTTATTCGTCCAGGCCAGAAATTACAATAGAACAAATAAAGATTTGTCAGTAAAAATCACGTTGCTTCAATCACTGTCCAAATTTGACTTTGCTTAGTCTCTTTTCGGTAGGCTTTTCGGTCAACAACGGCTTCGCAAGTGTACTTCTACTTTTGCTGCCAGATTCTTGCAATCTCCGCCTTATCGTATTAGCTGATACACTTACACCTTTGTTCAGCAGTTTCTGTCTCGCATTTCGTAAACTCAGTGACGGGTCCTTCTTGAACAAGCTACAGATGATCTTATCTTGCCTTTTAGAGGTCGCTCTCTTAGGACCTCTATCTGCCTCATCGTCAACATTATCAGACTCTTCAAAAATCATAACCTACTTCTTAACGAACGAAGCACTTAGATCTTTATTACTATTAAAACTTAAATTAAGCTGTAAGGAAAGAGAGAAAAATATCGAGTTTTTTTTTGGGTTTTCCCGTCTAAAACTTGTGTTATGTACATTTTATTGCAAATTCCGTTTGAGGGGTTACACAACAGTAGAGAGCGAAAATTTAACGTTTTTGTGTGATTTTTTTTTCAAGTGGAAGGAAAAGTAACAATGTAATTCTTTTTAAGGATCTTGTTAAGCATATTTTGAAGTTTGAAAAAAAAATTGTTTATTAAAAATATTATTACCAAATACTCAACACTCAACAGGCGTTTCTGCGAGACGGTTTTTTGGAGGGCCACCGCGGCACGCAGTAGAAGTTAATATTTTTTTTTCTTAAACTACATTAGTATAGCTATAGAAATACGTAGGGGTTTTTGAAAACATTCATTTTTGTTAAATTGGCGAGCATTTGAAAAAAAAGTTCATTTTACTACCAAAAAACTGGCATTTATTTGTACCTAAAAAATCGATATATTAACTTGTCGAAAATCGGCTACGTATTACTATGCGGAATGTTGTTTTAAAAATGTGATATTAATTTGGAATGAAAACAAGCCGCGAAGTGCGACCCTTGAGGTCCACACGGTCAACTTCGCAGTAATATCTAGATAAACATTAAAAATATTAAACAAAATAATAATTTTAAAAATATTACTACTTTAAATAATAATAATGAGAGGTATTCATAGCAGCAACAGGAATGAGTTAATATTAATCATATCATCTACGGAAGGTTTTTTTTGGACTTCTATAGATTCACGCAAATGTTAATACGCGTCGATTGGCACCTTAACAATGCAAATCGTATGTTTGGTTCGTCAGATATAAAGCATGACAGAAATGGCCTTGAAGAACATGATGACTGTTAGTGATTTTTTATTTTTTATTTGATTTTTTTTGTAATCATGAGTAAAAAACTTTGATGTCATTTTCAATAGAACTGTTTGGAATATATAAATTTTATAAACATTGGTTACTGCGACTTGGAAATAAGGTTAAAAATTTATTGTTTTTGAAAAAAACCGTTATTTTTTGCACTTTTTTTTTTAAAAAATTAAAAAACGGCTCCAAGAATTTTTTTAAAAACTTCAAGAATCACATAAATGTAAATACGCGTCGATTGACATCTTATTCAAGAAAATCGTACTTTAGGTTTGCGAGATATAACGCATGACAGAAATGACCTTCAAACGGGCAAAACAGCAAAAACTAATCAGCTCTTAAGATTGCAAAGACGCTTCGATTGACACCTCAACGAAGTCGATACGACTTTGTTTACGTGAGTTATCGTCGTAGAAAAAAGTGTCCACGAACGTACATACGTACGTACACACACACACATACATCTCCCTTTCTAAAAACACTTTATATATACTCTATAGACCTCAAAACGTAAAGAAATGTTGAAAATTTCAATTTCGATTTTCGAGGCGATTACAAGAACTTCCCATATACTGGGAAGTTAAAAAAGGTTTGAGTTATGCTGCATGCCGATTTGAAAAAACATGTTTGGAGAAAAACGCGTTTAAAGTTTTGACTCGTGTTTCGAAGATGATAAAATAAAAAAATTGATTTAAAAAATTTAACGTACTTCGTGTTCAACATGCTTGAAAATGTTTCTAACAACATCTTTTAGTATATTAGAGAAATTAGAAACCGAGCAGGTGTCGTAGTTACCGAAAGTAGTCGTTTCGGAGCAGCCGGGAGGGGTCGAGAAAGAGCTCCAAATTTCAATGAAAACGATTTCTGACAGATATAAAATCGTTTGCGTTTTATTCTAGTGGGTTCAAAGAATTTTCTAAGCCAATAAAAATAAAATCGATTTTGTGAAATTTGTGTACTGTGGTGTCACCCCTTAATACGGACTTTCGACGTTCCGATCAGGGTCCGGTCCCATCTAGTCCTGATTGACGGGACTGTACCGAAAATGTTTATTCCAGAGGTGGCACTGTTGGTATCAGAAAATGTTCGAAATGCGACTAAACTTTGTCTTCCCTGAAAGTAATGCCAGCCCACAGTGCTGCAAGATTCAATTTACAAGAAGTCGATTTTGTATCTTAAAATATCGGTACAAAGAAAAAATGCGTCATGATTTCAATGGATCGGTACTAAATATATAATTCCTGGCCGTTTCCAGAACTTATCCACGAAATTGTTTCGAAAAATCATTGTTTTAGACACTAATACAAAATGTAACAGGCTGACACTCCTAATTTTGGAATTTATTAAGGGTCTCCATCCTTTCAATACTTAAATTTTCAACAATAAATTTTATATGCCCACAAAAAGGCATTTCAATTGCTTAAATTAAATTTGTCTTCGAAGTATTGAGTTTCGTTTTTAATGAAAACTAAAAAACAAGCTTGTCACCTACTGTGAAAACTGTCTACTCTTTGAAAATAAAGTGGTTTAATATTCTTTGAAAATAAAGTGGTTTAATATTCCGAAAAAGTCAAATGTGTAGGTATGCATTGACATTTCTTTTAACGGGCCAGCCTGTTGCCCAGAAGATATGATTTCATCTTTAGGTTTATGCGAAGATGGTATTGTAAGTATTTGTCAGGGGACTCCTTCAAGCAATTAATGATGGATACAGGTTTGAGCTAAATCCAGTTATTTGAGGAAAATATGTATTCGAGTTTGCATCACATTGTCTGCAATGAAGAGAGAAGTACGAAAAAATGATAAATTATGTTGAGGGCTTCCTAAAACGAATGAGCAAATAGAAATTGAGTAGGCATTTGGAAATTTGCTCTACGCATGTTTCAACGGAAAATATGAAATGACGCTGCACCTACACTCAGTCACAAAAGTGTACATACACCTGGAAAATCATCGATATTTCCAAAACTACGAATATTAATAATTTAAAAGATACATTACTCCAAAGGTTTAGGTTCGTTAATAATTATTTCGCAACGAAATAATAACTTTTCTAAAAATTGATACCAGAAAATCAAAAAAACCTTGAAATTTATGCCGCTAAAGTGTACATACAGCGAGTATATTTCCAGGAATAACGGGTCTCTAGCATCATTATTCCGATTCTGCGAAACATTTTAATGGTTAGTCATTGCTATTGTTCCAGTTTGCATTGTGAGCTAGTGCCGTTACCATACATCGGTGAAATGGCTGTTCGAAGAGAGGTTTCGTTCGAAATACGAAATTTAGTGATAAAATTAAAGCAAGTGGATAAATCGCTGGGCGAAATAGCAAAAATAGTGACAAAAAGCCGGGCTACTGTACAAACAATAATAAAAAACTTTAATTTAACTGGCAGTTTGAAAAGTAATGCTCGATCTGGTCGTCCAAATATCTTGAAAGACCGTGACGTCAGAGCAGTTTTACGAAAAGTTAAGGAAAATCCGAAAATAAGTGCACCAAATTTAAGTAAATGTATTGTAAATGAATTGGGAAAAGCAGTAATTCCAGAAACTATTCGTAGGACTTTGAGATCCGCAGGATATCGAGGACGCGTGCCAAGAAAGAAACCATTTATTTCTCAGGCAAACCGAATAAAACGATTGGAGTTCGCAAAAAAATATCAAGATAAGGAACACAGCTTTTGGAAAACAGTGTTTTTTACGGACGAAAATCGCTTCAACTTATTCGGATGTGATGGCCGTGGAAAAGTTTGGCGAAAAGTAAATGCAGAAATGCAGAAAGAAAATCTTATCCCATGGAGGCGGTAACGTAATGGTTTGGGGTGGAATGGCAGCAGCTGGTGTAGGAAATATTCATTTCATTGAAGGCATAATGGACCGTCACCAATTCCTCAATATATTGCGAGCTAGCCTAAAACCATCTGTTTAGCGCTTAGGACTCGGACCGACCTGTATATTCCAACAAGATAACGACCCAAAGCACACTGCCTTTGTCATTCGGGAGTGGATCCTTTACAACGCCCCGAAACAGTTGCATTCTCCACCCCAATCACCTGATCTCAATCCCATTGAACATCTTTGGGATGAACTTGAAAGAAGAGTTCGAAAATATAACGTCAATAATAAAGAGATGTTAAAAAATGTGAAATGTGAGTGAAATTAGTCCAGATATAACAGAAAATCTAATCCTTTCGATGCCTAGAAGATTGGAAGCTGTTATAGTGGCGAATGGTGGCCCAACTAGATATTAAATTTAACATTATTTATTAACAAATGGCACAATTTAATCATATATTTTCGTCATTTTATCTGCTGTATGTACACTTTTGTGGCGTTATTTTTTGTAATATCTTAAATTTCGGCTGAAATACTTACTAATTTTATAATTTTTTTTCGTAATATGTATATAAAAGTAAGAATCATTAAAACAAACTAAACTTTAGTACATTTTTTATTCAGCTATGCATAATATGCAAAATATTGCGGGTGTATGTACACTTTTGTGACTGAGTGTATTTTATGAATCTGATTATGTAACCATTGAATTCTTTCACCACACATCTCTGGTTTTCTCTGCATTTTAAAAGCCCAAAAAAATTTGAAAAAAGAAACTACGGCAAACAAAGGTCTAAAACACTCATTTCGAAGAACGTGTAAGCATTCAATATTTCCGGGGAATCAAAGGCAAAGCTTGATTAGGCATCATTATTCATTACCCAAACCTTTGAGTCTGCAGCCACCATCGAATGTGGTCACATTCGATGCAGGCCCAAGGTCGCGGCATTTTGGACAGATTGTGTGAAATGAAAGTGTAGTTCTTTTAAGTTGTAAATTTGGATGGCAATAATAGTAATATCCCCACAGTTTGGTCGCGAGACACAAAACTGCTTTCCAATCGAAATGGGGGCGACGTTGATACCGCAACGATGCCTTCGCTCTATAAACGCGATGATTGTTTGCATTCGTCTCGCGATGCTAATAGACGCGTGTGCTGTGTAAAAGGGTTAAATGCCAGTCATAAAACGAACCGTTGACTTAGAAAATCCATTCCGATCATTAATAACAATTAACCGTCATGTGAACGTCGAAATGCAGAGAATATTTACATGGAAAGAGGCGTGTAACCTGCTGGCCCAGTAACGAGTGATTTTCACAGTCGAAATTCGCTTGTGCTGTAAGTATACGTAATTTTATGCAGACAGATATCCAGCAATCCGCCAGATACAAGATATATGTTTGGGTCTTTCCAGGCTAGCCTAGCATTAATGCAGAACGCCTAGATAGAAGTACATACATGCCTTATTTACATACGCATAAGAAACGTGTCTGAATTCGTCAACGGCATCACGACATTCCATTTTGTTTCGAAACAAAGTGATCCGAAAAATCTCCAGGGTTTAGGGGCACATACGAGTTCGCATATGAAGATATGTGGGTGGAAAATACCTGCAACTTCGCTCGGATTGGCCAGGGAAAGTGTTGAGACACGCTGCGACAAAACCATCCACATGAGGTTTTTTCATAGACAACCGAACGATGTCGACGCGAAAGCAAATAATTTGTTGGGTTGCGGTTACGAATGAGGTAATGTCTATTGTTGGTTACAGTACCAACAGCAGGAAATTGATTTTGAAATCGCCAAATTAAATTTGATGGATTTGTGTCAAGCTATTCATTTCTTAGAAAAAATATTACAAAGACAATGCCAATTGCTTCGATCTAATAGTCCAGTGCTAATGTTAAATGCCCAATGCAATCGCTCTCCATAAAGTTTTAGTGGTAGAAAAAAATAGATTTTGATTTTAATCAATAAAGCTTTTTTCAAACGCCAAAAGTTTGCCCAATTTTTTGTGAGAAGTTTTTTTGAAAGTTCAAAACCTTCGGACTCTCCTTTTTGACCTTTCAAGGCTTACGCTGCGTGAACGGCCATAGGTACCAAAAATTAAATTGTACTATCTTTGTAGAAAATAGCTGAGTTTTTAAAAAATTCTTGAGACCATACATATCTAGCATCGTGTAGCCATCGTTTAGGATCATAAATTTATTAGGCATTCCGATGAAAACTTCAAAATTGAGTTTTTTGGGTAATTTTTGAAATGACACAAAACCGCGCTGTACTAAATTGCTTGAAAATTCAATGGAATCATAAAAATATTATTACGCTTCAATCGACACCACATCAACATCAATACAACATTTCTTTGGCGAAATATCGCGCGTTACGAAAATGACTTTGGATGTGTCAAAACAAGAAAAAACTGATTAACAAAATCCAATCAGCTCCTCTCATTGCTAATATGCTTCTATTGGGATCTTAAAGAAGTCGATACTACATCCTTTTCGCGAGATATCGTTCCTGAAAGATAAGATTTGATGATCAGTCAAAGATAGTCTGATACAGCGTTGCCAGACGTCCCGATTTTGGCGAGACTGTCCGATTTTGAAATCAAATCAAATGTCCCACGCGGGACCAGCTCAGTCCCGCTTTTCGGAGATTACTCGATTGTGCGGCGCACGGTGGAGCCAGATCACGAGTTCTCGCGGTGCAAGAAATATAACCAGCTATTTCTAGGCACCAGATACTTCCACATCTGATCGTGATCTTGATGATATTATGCATAAAACGTCAGCCGCAGAAATTACTTCTACATATCACACTGTTAAACATGCGTTAAGCTACAATAGTATGGATTGTTTTCAAAAGTTATTGCCACTGATGTACGCTGATTCTAAGATAGGTAAGAATGTTATAGTGGTAGGACAATAAGTGAAGCAACAGTTTGTGAAGTATTGGCAAAAGAAGCTTTGAAGGACACAATTAAAAATTTAAAAGATTTTTTCTCTCGATTTCTACGAATGCCAGCAATAAGGGAAACCCGAAAAATACTAAGAATATGTTTATACTAGTGTTCCTTAAGTATTTCAACTTCAAACAGCTTTCCGGAACGCGTTTTTTCCAAATGAATTTAAAATGGCCGGGTGCCAGAAATAAATGTGCGTAAATTTAATGAAAACAGAATTAATCATCCAGTTCAATCTCGAGCTATTCTGTGCAGAGTTCTACATCTATATTAATGAAAAAAAGGAAACTTTAATAGAAGTTACATCTTCACAGAAATATGAATAAGTAATTCTTATGAATAGTTCTTCCTCAATTATATTATATAATATCGTTTATAATTATATTTCACTTAAGACACAACTGCCTAATTATAGAGTAAACCAGACAATTATTGTTAAAGTAACGTATTTTCATTAAAATACATTTTCTACGGCTATTTTTAACTTCCCAGTTCCCTATGGGAAGTTAATGTAATGGGGTCGATTTTGCGAACTCCAAAGTTTGACATATCTCCACGTTTTAAGGTCCCTAAAATCCAAATCCATCGTTTTTAGAGAGATGTCTGTGAGTGTGTATGTACGTATGTGTGGATGTGCGTATGCACGTATGTGCGTTCGGAATTATTTTTCGTCTCGATTATCTCGAGAACCAAAGATCGTATTGACGTGGAACCGGTTTCATTCGACGCGTAATTGCGTAACTTAAAACTGAATGACTTTTCAGCAAAATCGGTTGAGCCGTTTTTTATTTAGGATGAAAAACTGAAAAAACGACTAAAAATTGCTTATTTTTAAACTGTTGATACGCAATATTCATTCGTGCAGATCTCAAATACCTTCATGGTAATGTTGTCATTATTGTGCGTTTTGTGATCAAATTTGTAAAAAAATGTATTTGAAAAAAATAAAGATTAATTTATAAAATTAATTATATTATCAGGTTTGGGTGAATGGGAGTAGAGACGCTAATGCAAACTTATATTATGAGGTTTGATATGTGTGACGCTAATGCAGATAATAATTGGATATTATTATAAATAATTTAATATTGTTGATAACAATCAAATAATATTAGTTATAATTTGATATTGTATATATAAAGTCAATTATAATTATTCAGTAACGGTCAAACATTCTTAATAACGAATGATTATTGTAAATAATAATTAAATACCCTCAATAATAGTTGGGGATCCCGAAGCCGGGATGAAGAACGAGGTTGAGGACGAAGTGGAGGACAAGAAGGATGACGAGGACGAAGAGGACGAGGTTGCCGAGGCTTTGGTAGAGGATGACCAGGTGGTGGAGACGTCTTCCTCTACCAAAGCTTTTATGGTTAGATAAAAAATTGATAAAAATAAGAAAAGTAATTATATTAATTTAGAATAATGTTTAATAATAGTAAATAATAATAATAGTAATGAATAATAAAAAAAAAATTTATTCACCCCACTGGGAAGTTAGTCGTGTGGGCCTCAAGGGTCGCACTGACCCCAATTTTTTATTGCTATCTATTGTCATGTATACATAATTTGAAACTCAAATAAAAAGATAAAGATTTGAAAACTACTGATTATATACGATTTTTTAACAATGTCCCGCTTTCGACGAAAAAATCCCGCTTTTTACTCAAAAAGTATCAAGATCCCGCTTTGGCAAAAAAAAATTCTGGCAACGCTGGTCTGATATGACTGATGTACTTTTTAAAGAAAGCATTGAGATCGTCTTTCTGCATTCAACCTGAACTGTTGTCTGTCCCAATGCAGCCAATCAGATCATCGCGAATGAAATGATCTTGAAAACGTTTATATGGGAAGATGAAGATCGGAGAATGGTGATTTCCTATAGCGTTTACAGCGAGGACTGTTGCAACTAGGGCTGTATAAGTGCCTATTATTCTGGAGGTATTATTGTTTATATTTTTAGTTAAACTTATTTTGATACGACTTATTGAAATTGCTTTACTTTGATCTGGCAAAAAAATAAAATGATTAGGAACATACATATGCAATTAGGTGCAAAAATAATCCAGAAAAATTTGAAATCATCTAAATACTTAACTGTATTAGACATACACCTCTCAAGTTACAGAGCAATATAATAAATTTCACGTCTTCAATAATAAAGATAGCATTTCGTTAAAAAATAAATAAAAAAATCACTGCCACATTTTGCACAGGACTGAAAATTTTGGTTGTTTCTTTTGGTGGCCTAGAAGCTGTTTCCTTGTAAACATGTTTGGGGGCGTATCTTTACAGAGTAAATTAGAAAATATCATGAAAAACAATATTCAATATGCAATTTAACACGTTTTTTTCCTCACTTTCTCAATTGTATTCGGCGGACGAATTGTTAGTTAGTTGACTGAACTAATGTTGGCTACCTTGGCGCTCGGCTTGTTTCCAATGATTTTGGTAGCCTGATCTATTGAATTTTCACTGCTGTCTATACCAGCAAATGTCAACGTCAAAAAACGGACAAAGAAGCGTACGAAAAATTTCAACTTTACAATTCGAATAAGCCGCGAGGTGCGACCCTTGAGGTCCACACGGTCAACTTCCCAGTAATATCTACATGATTTCGGCCAACTCATCGAGTGTATACCGGGAATCCTCCTCGATCAGCTGTTTAACAAGCGAAACGTTCCCCTTTTTCACTGCTCGTTGGTCTGCCTTGGCGCGCTTCGTCATGGAGTTCTTTTCTTCCGTTTAGGTACGCTGTTCGCCAACGCGTAACCATTTGAAGGCTCATACACTGCTACAGACGATAATTCTCGATAATTTTTTTGCGGTCAAAAAACGTATCACACTACGCGGTTCACATTTGGACGCTACTTCTATCGGCGTCTCCATTTTAAATCGTTGTAAAAAACACAAAAACAGACTTATCGGGCTCAGCGATGCGTCAAATTGGTTAAGATGGATGAGAAAACAACCTCCTAAAATTTCGTTAGTTTACCTTTTCACCACGCGGAGCGCTGCCACCCTTAAACTTACTTTCTGACTGACCCTCGTAGTATTATGTAAGCTCCTGACTATAAGTAGAAATTCAGCTGAAATGATTTTTTTCTTCGAATAATTGATTTGTCTGTTGGACGAGTTTCATCATAAAAAAGCAGAATTTAAATCAATATTTTTGTTAATGTTGTTCATAATTTGAATTATCCGAAAAAATACGAGAAAAATTTCTTTCTTGTCGATCTTTACTGTGACCTTTCCTCTTAAAGTATCAACAATTAGAAATATAACGAGTTTCTTTAATTGTTATAAAGAAAACAAACTTATCAATCAATTCATTTGAAATAAATCAAAACATATTAAACGATCCACTTCAAGAATATCTTTCTAACAGTAAGACTCCATGATATTATATGCCTTGGTCTGCATAAAATCATACGAAAATCTTATAGCACGTACAGTTGCTTAAAGTAATAATGGAACAGCATGTATATATAAATGTATACCTTAATAACAAATTAATTATAAATCTGTTACTAACATTGTTTTTTATTTTAAGTAGTATAACTGATATACATTTATTATCAACAAAAAAACTTGAACAACATTCACATTAAAAACAAAAGAAATTGCATAACAAAACATAATACATATTTCAGTCTCAAAATTATAATGGAACACTCTTTCAAATTATGCGAAGCTCACTGTTACAACTTCAGCCAACTTCATTTTATCGATGAATCTGTGTCGTCAAACTGTGTGACTCCCCTAAAAGTCTCATTTTACAAGTTTAGTTTAGTTTTCTGATCGGTAGCAAGTACAATGGCACCGCGCGGTAAGCAGACATCGGTTGAGCAGAGAGAAATCGTAATTCGATTATCAAAAGCGGGTAAATCTGTACGAGATATTAGTGCAATTGTTCATCGAGCACCAACAACTGTTTTTAACATCATCAAGCGGTACAAAAACACCACAAACTTCAAAAATAAGTCGAAACCGAGTGAACGCAAATTTTCTTCAGAGTGAGATGAACGTTGGCTACTACAAACTGTTACGAAAATTTCACATAGCAAAATTCAAAATTAACATCAGAAGCAAAGAAAACAGCCAATCCTGAAACAGTTAGAATTGTGCTTAGAAGGCATCAGTATCATGCACGAGTACCTAGAAAAAAGCCATTTGCAAGCAAAGTCAAAATACACTAACGAATGGAGTTTGCCAGAAACATGATAAGTGAGGATTTTTCATTCTGGGAAAAAGTTATATTTACAGATGAAAGTAAATTCAACGTTTACCGATCAGATGGGCAATCGTATGTCTGGCGTAAAGCTAATGAAGAGGTCAAGAAGGCCAATTTCCGTCCTACAATTAAGCACGGCTTAGGTCCAATAATGGTATGGGGTGCAATATCCGCTGCTGGAACGGGTTATTTGCATATAATCGAGGGAACTATGGACAAAATATTTTACTTGAATATCTTAAAAGGAAATGTAAAAGAGAGCGCTCAAAAACTTGGAATAGAAGATTTCATTTTTTATCAGGATAACGACCCAAAGCACAAAGCTCATGTTGTGCAAAATTGGTTGCTCTACCATTGTCCTCATGTGCTTGAAACCCCATCGACGTCGCCTGATTTGAATGCTATCAAGCATGTGTGGAGTTACTTGGAGACAAAATTAAAAAAATCATCACCTAAAGAATCAAATACAGTTGAAAGCAGCCTTAAAAGAAGAGTGGAACAAAATTCCGTCATCTTTCTGTCGAAAATTGGTGGAGGCGATGCCAAAGCGCATGACAGCGGTCCTACAACAAAAAGGGCTCCCAACGAAATATTAAAACTCAATTAATTTTTTTTTACAAATTTTACACTTTTTATGAATTCATATTGTGTTCCATTATAACTTTGAAGCTGATGTACTATGTTTTGTTAAGTAATGCAATTTCTTTTGTTTTTAATGTGAATGTTGGTAAAGTTTTTTGTTGATAATAAATGTACAAGGTTAGTAGTAGATTTGTAGTTAATTTGTTATTAAGGTATACACTTACATATCCATGCTGTTCCATTATAAAGCCACTGTACATATTTATAAAAACAATAGATGAGTGTTTATATAATCAAACAATTTGAACATCTAGTACAACAAACTAAACTTTCTGCAGCGTTAATATTTAGCACGAATTCTCCGTCTTGGTGAAAGTTAACTGTTTTAAATGCTCAAACAGAATCATTCCGTTCGAAGGAGACCTACAAGGAAGTATCTAAATGCCCAGCGTCTAATGTTTACCATATCACGAAAAAACGCAAAACTAACAACTTAAGTGAATTCTACAGCAGTGGATTCGCATCTTTTATCTCAAACCAAATTTGGGCTCTTGGATTTTTTCGTTGTGACGCACTCCGTAGTCGTAGGCAAAGAACGATCTACATCCAAAGATCTGCTGAAATTTCGTTGGCATCCACCACAGAACAGTTCCACGTAAATAGGTTGCGAGCCCGAAAAATTGTCTAGTCACGGCCTCCATACCCACAGCACCGTTTGGAGAAATCCGAATAAGGCCATTCTTATTTTTTACATCCGCAGCTTGGAGATTCTCCGTGGCCAGGTGCTAATAGGTATTAAAGTTGCGCCGCTATAAAAGTAATTCGACGAAAACGGCTCGGGGGAAAATGCAAGTCACTTTGAGATGCTTTCGGTTGGAATTCGTTGCAAAGCACTCGAACTTAGATAAGATTGTGTGGAAAAAAAACTTGCAGTCGTAGCGATTTAAGATGTTTTCTAAGGAGAAAAGATGAAATTGTTGGCGTTTTCTGCTGATAGCATTGTTGAACAACATACTAGGGTTTCTAAAAATAAAATACACACAATTCCTAAATGCTTCGTAAATGATCCAATGAACTCTCGCCGCGACAGGCGGACAAGTTTTCACGATCACCTAGTGTTCATTGGGTCAATGGTATATCATAGAAAGATTCAAATGGGGAGTGAATGAGTTTGAATCTTCTTTATGTACGATAAGAAAAAACGGAAAGAAACAGAAGAATACTGAAAAATACCAATTCAATTAGAACTTAAAATGGCGAATATACATCTTAATTGACATACGTTTCGACCGGACACTTTGTTACTATTAACTAATGCTTCATATTGCAACCTGAAACTTTGGCATCTTTGTTTGTTAAGACAATTAGCAGCCATTTCAGCTTTGACTTTCAAATTTGATTCAAGGAGGATTGGTGGAAGTTTGTAAGTAAAGGGTATTTTCTTCAAGTTCAGGGAACTTTTCAAACAAGGAAAACACAGATAAATTATTGCAATGGCCAGTTTTTTTTGGATTTATTAGCTTTCAAATTTTACGACATTTAGTGTTTAAAAAGAATTTCTTCCATATGACCAAGAAGGCCATCCTGTCTATCCAATTTTTCACCACTTTCTAAAAAATATAGCCGGCCGTATTGGCTTCCAAATCATCAATAGTAGCTGGTTTATCAGCATAGACAAATGATTTGACGAACCTCCATAGAAGTAGTCCAATGGAATCAAATCACATGATCTGGCCGACCAGTCCACCGTTCCATTTCTTGAGATAATTCTTTCACCAAAGGTTCGGTATGGTATGTTGCGTCATCCTGTTGCCATTGTTGTCATTGTCCTTCAGACGATTGGCATCGATGCTGAGAATCAAACAACTACGAATCAATTAATCAATTAAGTTGGTTCCGTCTACAGATTTAAAAAAGAAAGTGCCAACTATGTTATGACGCATGCAAACCGCATCATACAAAAACTTTTTCAGGATGTAATGGCGCTTCTAAAGTTTCTTGACGATTACTCGCACACCAAAAACGGCAATTTTGTCTATTTACGAACCAGAAAACCAGAAATGAGCCTCATCTCTGAAAATGATTTGACGGTAATTAAATTCATTCACCGAACTTACATCCGAAACGATGGTCTTATAATTTCAATTGCTGCACTAGTTGGATCTTCGAATCGATAAATTTGAATTCTCAGTTACACTACCCTCTACAGCAGTGATAGCTGCCTCGGTGCGCACTGTACAAGCTCGTGTTGGATCAACATTATTCAATAGAGTATAGGTGGACATAATTTTTTTTGAGCTGCTCAGATGGACGATTATGAGCACCGAAGATTGGGCGAAGTGCTTTATAAGTTTGCTGCACAAAACGTGAATTTCGGAAATAAATTTCCACTATTTCGAGAAGTTGTTCAGGTGTAAATCTTTGCATGGTAGTTTGCCAAAGTAAATTAAACATGATGTCAAAATGACATGAAATTTGACAGCTACAATGACATACAGTGACTCAACTTATTGATCAAATCCTGGATCGAAATGACTCATATGCTTGTAAATAACAACAATTTTTTGGGGGTAATCATCTGATATGAAAGACTTAATATTCATTAACTGATGCATATAAAATGTAACAAGGAATCCAAACGATAAAAATATCAAAACAATAAAATTTAGTTTTAACCTATTTGATCAAATTGTTGACTTTCACATTCAATACTTGGTATATCCGCCCTTCGCCTTAAAAGCGGCGGTAATTCGATTGGGCATGCTGTCAACAAGATTTGTGCATGTTTGGGGTACGATTTCACCCCACGCCTTCTCAACCCGTGTCCACAGTACGTCCAGTGCCGACGGAGCTTCCTCGTATTCTGCTAAAGCTCTTTTGACTTCTACCCATAGATGTTCTATGGGATTGAAGTCAGGAGAGTGGAGGCCAATCCAGGACATGAAAATGATGCAGTTCCAACCAATTTTTGGTTAATTTAGCGGTATGCTTCGGATCATTATCATGCTGGAAGATGGCGTCCGAAACGTTTTTGCCTCAATTGTGAAGGCTTGCGAGCAGACTTCGGTCCAATATGTCCATATAGTCCTTGGCGGTCATCCTACCCTGAACACGGAAACACTGGCCATTTCGAAGCATGCATCGCCACAGCATTATGCTTCCACCTCCAAATTTAATTGCTGGTGTCACATGACGTGGCTGGATGCTGTCATTGGAACTTTTCCAGCACCATTGTCTCCCATCTGAGGCGTAACGGTTAATTTTGGTTTCATCGGACCGAACAACCCGTGCTCAATTATCTGTGTTGAAGTTTTTGTATTTTTTAGCAAAATCGAGGCATAATTTTTTGTGACGTGCGGTGAGTAGCTTTTTTATTTTTGCCCTACCCTTGAATCCTTTTTTCCTCAAAATTTTGCAAACTGCATCTGGAGTTACATTCAATCCTTGTTGCTGATGTAATTTCTTTTTAATTTGAACCGCATTATCGCAAGCTCCTGTCGTAATATAGTGCACAATCTTTCTTTGCGTGCGATTAGTCAGAATTGGCTTCCTTCCAGGCAAATTTTTCGGGCAAGAATTGGCGAAATTTTGTCGGATTTTCGATACTGAGCTCACGGTAACGCTGCTATCCTTCAGTGTGAGTCGTCTTTCATCAGTAATCTTTTGATTTCGTCGACTCCATTTTGGCGAATGATTTTCATGACTGTGGGTAATTGTTAGGAGCTTTCTAAGCAAATCTTTTTATTTATTAATTTACGTTGTTACCTGAACTAAAATCTGCTACCCTTAAGCCTTCCCGAAATGAAGAGTTCTCCCAAAAGCATTTTTTTTAAACAGAAATTATTTCTTTATAAACGTACACTAACCTCAACTGATTGATCAAAAGTATTTGACATTTATGATAACATTCAATTGCGATAGAATGCAGTAAACTGTTAGAACGCTGTGGATTGCAAAGATAAACAATCATGGTGCATTCCTATTTAAACAGTTTACAATTTTCATAAACTATGAAAAAATTGTCAAGCGACATGTAAAATTATTGCAACCATATGATCAATAAGTTGAGTCACTGTATATCTCTATCGGAAGTTCTATACCCTTAAAAACACACTCTGGTTGAGAAAAAACACGGTACCAATTTTAAAATTCGTCCTGGAAGTGCCGACGACATATGTTCCGAAAATAAACCAAAAGGCTGAAACTGTATATATTAAAACTTGTATTTATTTATATTTTATATGAAAATTTATAGACATGAAAGGAAAAGCATCGTAAATTTTAGCTTCCAAAGTTTTTATTTTTTCACTTTTTTTCTGTATTACATTGTCGAAAATCGAAATTAATTAACTCATAGGACATCAGAGGATGTCATAATTTACCGCCCTGTGAAAATAGGTAGATTAGATATTTGTGTTAAATTTCATATTAACTAGTATTTGCATCAAAAACTTCGACCGCAATATTTTCTGACTTCAAAAACCAACATGTATCGTTTTCGAAACACTCATCCCATATCGGTTAAGGTTGCTTGGTGCTTATTGAAAGCGGTCTGATATTGTATATATGCTCAAATATGAATATTTGCCGGTTACATTGAAAATTCGACACTATCAACGTAGGTTTTTAAGTCATTCTATGAGTTTGTCAACAACAAATATGGACCGACTTAAATTTCTACATTTTTCACCATCCACCCCATCCAATTTGACAGCTTTAAGAGTCTAACTTTAAGTTAGGTGAAAATTGATCGTTGGAAATTCCACATTGAACCAAGCAATATCGACAAAATAACATATTATCTGGTAAGCTATATTTTGTAGCTCTTTTTTCGAGCTATGTGCCAAAATGCGAGCAGTTTTAAACTTTTTTTCGTGTTGAGCTTTGGATAGTTTTTGTGTGCGCAAAATTTTAATGAAGGTTAAGTGTTGGTATTTACGACCGAAACGTTCCCGACCTAAGGTATAATGAGCCATCCTACAGTGACCGAAATTCAATTAGAACCACACGAATTTTCTTGGTTTAAGCTTCTTTGCTACTTGAATTGATTTGATGATTGACTCTACAACAAGGCATTGGCCTATAATCACAGCCTGCATTCATTAAATGGCGGGCGATTGTCTTTTCATTGTTAAATAGAATATTTTTTGAAGATAATACAGGCGTTGAATAAAAAACGTGGAAAATGTATCTCTTTTGCCTGGACTTACCTACAAAATGTAAAATATTTCTTTTGTTTTTGTAGAAAAGTTCTCAACCTTTGCTCGTGAATCAATGTTTCCAATTTTTGATGATTTAAGAGCCAATCACGTTGGTATCCACTTTTTTGAGAATGCATTTAAGCAAAATTGAAACAATTATGTAGGATAAAACCAAAACTGCAACATGATTTTCAATGCAAGCCATTTGCAATGAAAATCATTTTTAACCGATTTCTTGGCAGTGATCCCTGAATTCATTCTTCCGTGTGTGAACATTTTCAACGTATTCATGTATTTAACGTCGATGCCTATCAAGAAGATTTAAATCCATGGACCTTTTAAGCCGCGGTTTACGATAAGCTCGCACCTAAGCCTCCAAATATATAATAGTAGCCCATAACGAGTATGGGTACTACCGTTCTGAGTTTAAGTACCAGTTTTATCCAGAGCTTGAATGGACTCCGTCATATCCCTAGTGGAGATCGGACCTATCTAACATCCTTGCTGCTCTTCGGGTCGCAGAACCCCTGTTATATTGCGCAACAGCACGTCAATGCACCACAATACAGAAGGGTTGCCGAATAGCCACGGTTCCAGGTTGTATTTGTAATTTGTGTACCCGTTCGGGTATAACTACAGTCAAACAGGTTGTCTCCGTTGCCAGCAGGGACAAGTCCCTCGACCAGGCTTCTTTGGCACCTGGTAAGGTTTCAAGGAAGTACAAGCACAATCTCTTCGATTGAGTCCCATAGAAAAACTCCGGATTGATCGCTTTGTTTAAGGTTAAATCATCATCTAAATCATTACTAAATTATATGATATACCCTATTTATCGTCATCCCTTTAACTTAGCTTCCTTTTTTAAAGGAAGTACACCTAAGAAGTGGTCAGAGCACCTCTTCCTTTATACTGGTTTGGGCCAGTTCTCCTGCTGCTTTGGTCAAGTACTAAGTATCTGCTGGAGTTTGGCTATCCTGACTTTTCTCAAGCATATTTAAGGCTGTTTGTGCCTCCCCCATCCTTTCCCTGGATCCAGTGTTGGCTAGCGAAGTTTGTATGTGTGAGATACACGAAACAATTGCAAAAGTTTTTTATTCACCAGTCTACTGGGTATGCATGTAATATTTCATAAAATCATTAAAGCAACAAACGCCTGTAAAAAATAATCAAACCGAAAATATGTCAAGAAGTTACCAACGCTACAATATTGACACCCTCTGTGTTTTCGTCGGTATAAAAGTCGTCATGGAAGAAAAGTATTTATAATATAAGTTTTTTACAACCCAACTATAAAAATTTGCCTGAACCTGATCAAGACCCGACGTGCTTAGAACGCAGAGGAGTGCTCAAGAACTGATCAGAAATGCACACACACACACAACAAAAGCAGGGCTCATAATTTGATGTCCCATTTGGCGTGATTTTTTTCTTGCATCTTTACTCAGGCTCGAATCCATTTACATGTCGGGAATCGAACCTCAGGCTCGGTTGCATATGTAGAATTTGGCATCGACTCTAACGCAATCGTCTATAGAAGTAGTTGATTAACAAAAAGCCGAATGACAACCAAAATTTGACTTTGTAGGATTCTGCGTTGGGCGCCATGTTGGATGAATGTTTTTTGCTATTATCTCGGAAACCTTCAATACTGCGAGAAAAATACTAAAATCCTTTCTTGCTGACAATTTTGAATGTTTTCCTGTTGAATTGACACAGTGTACCAATAATGTCTTCGTACAGCAGCTATTTGGAACTTAAATGATGAAAAACAATAAATTGTTGCAACAAATTTGAAAAACTTTTGATGCAGACTTATTCATTAAACATTTTTATTCAATTTAGAAACAAAAATTAATCTATTTAAAATATTCATTGCAAAGTTATTAACTAGAAAGAAAACAAAGCCGACAATTTGCCTCCAATAATGTCTTCGTACACTTATGAAACAGTTTATGAAAAATCTTAAAAACTATAGATAAATTTTTTGTTAATATTTGGTTGGGTAGCCTTTATTTTTAACCATGGCTTTAAGGTGGTGTGGCATCGATTCTACTATTTTTTTGTTGCATAGATTGGCTCTATTTTTGCCCATTCCTGCTGAAGGGCCTGTTTCAGCGTAGGTTTCGAGCTAATATGATGAGTCCTGATCCTTTTTTCCAGCATGTTCCACATGTGCTCAATGGGATTGACGTCAGGACTTTGCGGTGGTGTTTTGAGCAAATGTGGAGTTTTGTACGCCAAGAAAATCCTAGTATTATGAGCCATGTGCTTAGGATCGTTATCTTGTTGAAAGTAAAAATCTTTTGATACACCCAATTTTTCAGCACTTGGCTTCAAATTTCTTTTTAGAATTTCAATATATGCCCGATGATCCATGATTCCTTCAATTATTTCTAAGTTTCTAACGCCACTTGCAGCCATACAGCCCCTTACCATTACGCCACCGTCGCCGTGTTTTACAGTTTTGACGGTGTGTTTGGGGTTGTAAGCATCTCCTGGCTTCCTCCATACTCTGAGTCTCCCATCAGACCCAAAAATGTTATATTTGGACTCATCAGAAAATATAATATTGCGCGAAAACTCAAGAGATGCATTTTGGTATTGCCGGGCGAAGTCCAAACGTTTTTTTCGATTAACTTCACTTACCAGTGGCATCCTATGAAGTGTACCAGACTTAAATCCGGCATCAATCACGGCTTTTCGTACTGTTTCTGGATGAACTTCTTTTCGATTGGGTTGAAGGAGCTCTCCAATACTTTTTGGTGCACTTATGGACGGATCCTTGGCAATCATACGCTTGATTTGCAGCCGATCTGCATCAGTGAGAATTGCAGGGCGTCCTGATTTTGGCTTATTTTTTACGTGGCCTTCATATTTAAAGCCCTCGATTGCAGATTGGATAGTAGAACGGCTCCGCGATAATAGTTTGACTATTTCCGCGTATGTTTTTGGTCTTTTACGTGTAAATTCAATATAAATGTACGCTCTTTCAACGACAAGTATTTACCAGGCATTATTTCGATTTAAAACTGAGCAAAACCAACGAAATTTATATTTATGTTCTTTTATTTACTGTAAGTACAAACCGGTTTGAGTGGGAACTAATTATGATCAATAACTGTCAGCAAAGAGATCGAAGCGCAAGCGAAAGCTTAAATGTACGAAGACATTATTGGAGGCGAACTGTCGACTTTGTTTTCGTTATAGTTAATAACTTTGCAATGAATATTTTAAATGGATTGGTTTTTGTTTCTAAATTAAATAAAACTGTTTAATGAACAAATCTGCATTAAAACTTTTTCAAATTTGTTGCAACAATTCATTGTTTTTTATCATTTGAATTCCAAATAGCTGCTGTACGAAGACATTATTGGTACACTGTATTACAATTTGCATCGCGCCAAACGTCGCCCACTGCGGGAAACCCCGCCAAAACTTTATTAGCTGAATTTCCAGCTCTAGTTCTGATCGGGTTCTCATCAGGAAAGCTTGGTACGCGTTCATCTTTTCATGGTCTAGAAATCGTGGTTGGATTCATACATGGTCCTGATTAGGAGTGCCTGATAATACCAGCTTCGTCTGGACCTGACCAGCTACCGAGAAGGCACGTCTGATCGGGTCCTGATATATGTTGTGGTTCGTTTCGGGTTCAATTCTACTCGGGAAGTTACACTCAGCATGTTTCACTGGCTCTAAAGTGTTAAATTTGAATGATTTGGGTTATTACATTAAATTTATGAATGAAAATGTATCGGGAATGAATATCACATATTTTCTGAAATAGGGACACGATTTAGTATCATATGCACTTTGAAGGATCCACCGTGAATTTAATTTGTGATACCACAACGACACGAATCTTCTCTATCCTCGCAATGGTATGGTGTATGCATAATGAAGTAGAACTTCATAGATGAGAAGAACTCAACAATGAAGTATGATGTAATGAAGTAGTGACACAATAGTTATACATACTCCTTTGTGTCCCACAGTTGGGTTGACTTCGATTGAAATATAAATTGCTTCATGATGTGGATATACTTGCCTCCGGGGGGGGGGGGTGTATCAATAAGTCCTTAGAAATGCCCAGATGGCATGCAAAGCATAACAAAATATTTTTTTCACAGTAAGCGTACTTCTAACTAGAGTGCTACCAAAGTTTAAGTCAGATCTATCAAGTAGTTTCGTTTTTATGGTTAATCAACAACTCTTATTTATAACAATGGAGAAAAGTGAATTCCGAGCGGTGATAAAACATTTCCATTTAAAAGGCCTTACACCGAAAGAAATCAAAGCTGAGTTGGATACAGTCCATGGTGAATCTGCCCTGTGGTTGCTACTATTTACAAAATGAATTTAAACGTGGCCGTACATCAACAAAAGATGAACATCGTTCAGGACGTCCTATAGTAGTGAGTACACCCGAAATGATCGACAAAATCCATGACATGGTATTGAGTGATAAAAGAATTAAAGTGCGCAAAATAGTTGAGGCCACGAAGGTGTCAAAAGGCACCGTGGTTTCAATTTTACATGAAAAATTGGATTTGAAATTTTTTTTGGCAAGATGGGTGCCGCGTTTGCTCCAAAGAAGGCGAAGACGGTGAAATCGGCCGGCAAGGTTATGGCCATGGTTTTTGGAATGCACGTGGAATTATTTTTATAGACTATTTGCAAAACGGAAAAACATTCACCGGAGATTATTATGCGTGGTTATTGAGCCTGTTGAGTGAAAAATTAAAGGGAAAACGCGTCATTTAAACACAAAACTGTATATTTTGAAGGACTTTTAAAATCATATTTTTCTGAGGGCGTCAAAAAATTAGAGGGGCACCTAGAAAAGTGTATTGATCTGAAAAAAATTATGTTGAAAAAAATTACCAAAAAACGAGAACCATTTTGATTCTCGTATGAAATTGGCTATGCAGCTAATATTTAAATCAGCTTCTTTCGTGAGGCTGTCCAGGAAAGGTGAGCCTAAGGTTTGCATGCGTTTCCTGGATAGTGCTGGCCATTCGCACAGAAACTGTTGGATTGTCTCTCCCTCTTCTTCCGATCTGCAACTCCGGCAGAAATAGTTGAAGGGAACGCCCAACCTTTCTGCGTGTCTGCCAATTAGACAGTTCCCCGTCAGTATGGACACGAGAGACTTCATAGTTCCACGACTCGTGTTTAGAAACTGCTTGGTGCGTTTAGGATTCAGTGCACGCCAAGTTTGCCTTGGTTGTCCTGCTGGTTTCCTCCAGCAACCAGGCCCTATTTAGTGCCTCCATGTAATGCTGCCTGAATCCCAGCTTTATGGAAGCTAGAGGTTGGCCAACTTGGGGTGTGAGTGTATACTCCTGGAGCTCAGTACCAGCTCTCGCTAAGGCATCCGCTTCGCAGTTTCCCGGTGTAACACTATGCCCCGGTACCCAGCAAAGAATTACTTCACAGTGGAACGACATCACGTTCAGTTGTGTACGGCATTCCATTACAATCATGGATGAGGTGTACACCTTCGATATGGATAGCAGTTTGACTGACATAGAAAATATTCGGGTTTCTTATGGAAATTTTCTTATTTATCAGCCAGTCTACTGCCTTGTATATTGCAATGACCTCTACCCGAAAACACTGCAGTGGTTTGGAAGCCGGAAGGATAGTTTCAGGCCTAGCAGTTCTGAGAAAACGCCACAGCAAACTTTTCCATCCATTTTGAAGCCATCAGTGTAAATATCGACCGATTCCTGCATCACACCTCTTTCTATTGCCCAGTCATCCCTACTTAGGATGACTGACTTGAAACCATGATGAAAGCAGGAAATCGGGGACGCGATGTGCACTTCTCCTGGCGTTGGTCCATCCTTCCGAAGTATGATGGAGTTGCTAATATCTCCCTCTTGCCAGAGATGTAGTGCATTTAATCGAATTGCAGAGCACTTGGCCTGCTGTCTCGTAAGAAGATCCGTCGGGAGCCAATTCAATAGCATCAACAGTGTCTTTGTCGTGGTAGTGCGTGAGGCCCCGGTGATTGCAGGAGCTGCAATCCTTCTGACCCTGTTTAGCAGGTTCGCATTTGATGTTTTTGCCATCGCTGGCCACCAAATAACCACGCCGTACAGAAGGATTGGTTCCAATATCGCTGTATAGAGCCATGATACGATTTTGGGTTTCGATCCCCAGTTTTTCCCAATGGCTCTTTTGCAGCAGTAGATTGCGCAGATCGAGAGAGAAATTGTGGAATTTTGTGCCTTCTTGCGAAGAGCACAAATTCCGTTTTCCGCGGGTTAATCTTCAGATCGCACTTTTTGTCCCACTTGGTAAGAAAACCCAGGGCAAAGTTAAGTCTTTCAGATAGGGTATTAACGAATTTGCCCGATATCATCATCGTCATCGTCATAGGCTACGACTTTGCAGCCAGTCGCTTCTATTTTTAACAGGAGCTCGTCCACCACTAAGTTCCAGAGAAGGGGTGATAGCACCTCACCTTGTGGGGTGCCTCTGAATGTCCTCTTTCTTAAGGTGCTATTTCCTAGTGTGGAATTGATGTTCCTGCTGCTTAGCAGTTATCCGATGAACCTTATGAGGTTGTCGTCGACATTGCTTTCCCCGTGTGCTTTGCCAAAAGCCTCATGGCTGACATTGTTGAAAGCCACTTCCATGTCTAGAAAAACCGCTTGCGTATATTCGTTGACGCTTAGCGATTTTTCGATGTAGCTGGTGAGCGAGTGAAGAGCTGTTTTAACCGATCTCCCTTTTGTGTATGCGTGCTGCGCATTAGAGAGTGTCTTTATAGTAGCTCTCTTGTCACCCGTTAGGACCAAAAAGAACTCATAAGGCTTCCTCAACTTGACAAAGTGGTATAGGAAAAGCGGAAACGCGGATGATTTTCCTGGCAGAGGAAAGATGAAGAGGACGTCAACGAAAAACGACGAGGCGATAGTAGAAATATTTAAGAATAAAAATGTTGTTCAGAAAGAAAATAAGCGTATCATTATATACAATCCGCCAACGGTTTAAAGAAGCGGTTGCGGTTACACTCTTACCAAAAACACTCCAATTTGTGGTATCCGTTCAGTTTTTGGATACTAGAAAAACTGTAAGGGCTTTCGTATTGAATCACCTAAAACAAAAAACCACACAACAGGTGTTAATATAAAATGCTTACAAATGTACAGTGGACTGACGACAAATAAATGTTGTAGTGTATTTTTGATGCCAATCCAGTTGCAAGAGGAGTCATCAAGCTGACAAAATCATATAACTGAAATTCTGCAGCAATAAGTGTTTTTTTAAAACAAATTACAGACCGTCACCGTACCTCTCAAACTATTGAGAGGCACAGATTGCCACTCTTATATGTTATACTAATAATAAACTGTTTTTTTTTGCCAAGCAGAGTCGGAAAAAATTGCTATCAGAATTTAAAAAATTCAACGAGCCTGGGTCTTGTCGTACCATATCTTTTCCACCAAATTTCTAATCACACAATAAATACTTCCACTTAGAAGTGAAATTTCAGCCCAACCATCGCAAAGACACAATAAAATGTCCGAAGTTCAGTAGGAAAGCGAACAATTGTAGTACTGTACTGTGCAAAAAATTTTGCTCACCAATAATTTATGTTTAAACTTTTGTGACTTAATTTTTTTTAATTTTTTTTTTTACTGGAAACTGTTTGAAAACACAATAACTATAAGTAGTACTTGTCCAAAAATATTTCAATTTTGTTTAACAATCAAAAAATGGAAAAAGCCAAAGAACTATTATTTTTTGGTAAAAGTGATTTTATTTTTTATTAAAATTTAAAAAAAAGTAATGATAATAATATTGAAAATATTTTATTTGAAATTTATATACAGTTGACATTTTTTTTAAATATTTAGTTACCCCCCCCCCCTTTTCGCCATATTACTTCTCTGCATCTCTTGGGCATAGATGCAATATTTTGCAGATGCAGATTTTTTATCGCTTCTTTGGTGCTTGGCCTTTCCTTTGTTACTTTTAATTTAATTATAGCCCAGAGATTTTCGATTGGATTTAGATCTGGGCTATATGGCGGCCAATTCATAGCGGAGATATTCATTTCCCGGAAGTAGTCTGTGATCTAAGAATGGTAAAACAAAAAAGAAGTGATTTAAAATTTTCCGAAACATTTAACATTAAACTAGGCAAGATAATCTTTAGAATTAAACATTTTTTTTTTACCTTTTTTGCTTTGTGGCATTGCGCATTATCCTGTTGAAATATGAAGTCGCACGTTTCCCCGAAAAGCTTTAGCACACTAGGTTCCAGGTGATGGTTCAAAACATTTAAATACACATCTGCGTTCATATTTCTTTCCACAAATGCTAATTCCCCAAGCTCATCTCCAGAAAACAGCCCCAGACCATTATACCTTCCGATTTGGGAGGTAGTACCTGCATCCACTGGTCACTGAGCCTTTCTCCCGGTCTTAGACGTACGCAGATCCTTCCATCGCCGATATGCAGTTTAAATTTGGATTCATCTGAGAAGATGACCTAGACCACGTCTCCTCAGTCCAATTTTGATGTTCCTGCGCCCAAATCCTGCGAGCTCGTTTGGTCGAAACACTAAGAAACGGTTTTTAGCACAGCGTCGACTCTTCAAACCAGCTTTTATGAGCCTTCTTCTAACTGTGCTTGAAGAAATCGTTTTGCATGTAGGATTGACTAAATCGCTCCTTAAGTCCGAAGATGTTTTAAAACGATTCCGTAGGCTTTGGACCTTCAAAAAACGGTCATCCGCTGAAGTGGTCTTTCTAGGCCTTCCGGAACCGCTTTTTCTTTTCGTTGTGCCTGTCTCGCGATATTTTTTCAATAGCCAGGCCACCGTACGTTGGGAACAACCCACTCGAGCTGCGATAGCTCGAGTTGATAACTTATCCTTAGACATCAACAATATATTGCTTTTTTTATCAGCACTAACTTTTCCCATTTTGTGCACTTGTAGCTTCAAGTAACAACCTTAACTAAACTAAAAAAAATCGTCTAAGAACTCAGTTATTTATAGACTCTTAAAGGACCTAGGTAATACCAGAAAGCAATAAAAGGTCATTGCTTTCTTGGAATTTGTCAAAATATGGGCATTTCCAAAAATTTGTAGGGTGAGCAAAATTTTTTGCTCAGTACTGTACAAACGAAGAATTTACCAAAAGTGAACATACAATGCAATACATGTGCTTTAAACCAATGATATGGTCGACAATTTTTATGTTTTGCAAGAAATCTTGCTCTTATTTTAGGTTGAAGTAAAAGACTAGAATATTCATACTTTACATTGTTTTTTGTTGTTTTACTCGGCATTAGGTATTGAAGTCCATGATTATGATTTGCACGATTTTCTGAGAAATCTTTTCTCAGTGTAATATTGAAAAGCTAAGAAATTTACCCGCAATACTTCATTATTACCGGAAGTTTAAACTTGAGAGATTTAAAAATACCTTCTCATTAATTTTAAACAATATTATTTTACGGTAAATGCATAGTTTTCCAAAATATCATTAATGAATGTTATAGTTATAGCAAAGCAACGACAGATAAATAATATACCATGGAAAACGTTCGACCTTGGTTCTACTTAAGTGTAGCAAGTGCAAGAAGATCCTTTTCATTCTGAGAGGTTGATACCAAAGTTTTTGTGAATTAAGGCTTATGAGACTATATGCATATGAACAGCCACAAAAGACAATTTTTTTGCTGAATAAAACACCTATTGATTGTCTACATTTCTCATACACATATCGATCAACATTTATCGACTGAAAAACTGACTCTCGTTTCATTTTTCTTCCAGACATGGCACAAGACGTGCTTCAAATGCCACGAGTGTAGCATGGCGCTAAACATGAAAACGTACAAGGGATTCAACAAGCTGCCGTACTGCGAAGCGTAAGTGCAATCAATCTGTATGCAAGCCGTTGCGACACCATTTACGTGCTTTTTATGTGGGTTTCCTTACCGTTTCCTCTAATTCTCGACTTCTGCCCAGCTGTACTGATCCATCTGAGATATGTGCAACGATTTTTTTTTGATTTCTCTCCCATTGACACAGCAAATTTTCAGCTCCCCTTCCACGGGGAGTCTAGGAAGAATTACTGGTCCAATAAATGCTGGCGCGATGAAGCCAATGATTAGAAACCGTTTTTGGGCTGGTGAAAAACAATAGAAGATACACGAAGTACAAAGCGAGGAATCCCAAAAATTAGACTTTATTAAAACGGTGACTTTAGCTAGAGTAGTGGTGCGTTGAAGAGGCGCGCGGAGCTGAGAAATCGCCAGGCGCTTTGCCACGGAGGAGACACTTTCCGTAGAAAGGAGGTCAGTCCGCAAGAGGCAAGGAGGCAGGGAGGCTGAGCGCTAGCGCAGAACTGTCTATAATCGATCGATCGATTGAATACAAACTAAAATAATAAAAAGCGGTTCGAGTACAAACATGGTGGAGCCGCAAAGGTAAACCAATAGCCAAGAACCAACAAAAACATCTGCGAAAGAGCCAAAGCGCGATACGGAAAACTGGCCTTGCACTACTAAACAGTAAGCGCTGCCGCAGACCGCGGATTAAGTAGCACTCAAAAGATACGAAGATACATACTTTGCTGTTGAACCGTGCGTAATAGCGAAAATTTTGGCGTTTCCCATGCTGCTACACACATTGTAGCGTGTATTTGGATGATTTTGTGCTGCGTTTGACTTTTTGTCGCAACAAAAGATATTCTATTCAGTATTGGGGTTTTCCGGAGCTCCGTGACGACAGTTTGATTGCTGTTTGGTGACTTTTTATTAGAATCGAACGGACTTCCGTTCTCGATGCGACCGATCCGAGTAATTTAAGGGGGAAGTACCTTTAGAGGCCGAAAAAAGGTCTTTTTTGCAACTGATTTGTGGGGAAATGAAGACAGTTCTTATTAAATCAGTATAATATTTATTTTAGGCGATGTTTGAGGTTGAAAAAAAACATATTCTACAAAAGTGAAAGTTGAAAATTAACAAATTTTTCAAGGATCTTCGTAAATTGCGTAAGCGATGCTGGCTGCAATTTTCATCTGAAATCAACAAACCAAACATTTTCTTACTCGAGAGGTTTTTTTTTAGTAGATAGACTAAAATATTTGCGAAACTCGAAAATTAACCCTTCAAAACAGACTCAAACAAAACAAATTACGATTTTGACGAAAAATTTCGTTGTACTTCCAGTCAAAAATAGTCCCAAAATAATTTTCTTTTTTTTTATCTTTAGTCTATATAGAACAGTTTTTTATGCTCTTTACAATAAATGCTAGATGATGAAAATCGATTTACTAGTTTTTTATTATCACTTACGCAATGTTAAAAAACATGGTTTCGAGAAAAGGCCGTTTAAAGTTTGTGGTCAAGGGAAAAAGAACTCGGCGCCAGGCACTTCCGGGATGCATATCTTCCACAATTTTGAGAATTAGCTTTTGAAACTTTGACATGATATTCTTAGGCGATATATCTATCGAATGAAACAATTTTAGAAAAATAGATTTTAAAAAGTGTCCAAAGATACTTCCCCCCTTAAGTCTGGTCAAACATAACCTGGAATTCGGAGATGAGAAAAGGTGCTCAATATAGAAAAACACGTCATTCCAAAAAAAAACAGCCTTGGAATCTTAGGATAAATATGCAACCTGAATGTTTGACTGATTCAACTAAACATGAAAACATCCAATTTTGTATTTGTCGGTAAATTATTGACAAAGTGATTGGATTTTTGATAGTTCTGGGAGAAAATTAAATCATAATCCATCCAACTAAATTGTATCAAAATTGTGGAAAGGGTATCAATATTTTTATATGTAAAATTAATAGGTTGAGAATAACTGGAATGAATAGGTTTAACGGGTCAACTCTCTTTCAACAGTGTAAAAACGGGTTATTTTTATAATTTTTTAGATAGGCTTAAATTATAAATATTGAGGGGACTCAATAAATACACTCCCAAAATATACAAAACATTTTTTTTAATTCATTTATGTGAGTTTTTATCAATGAAAATGCTAGTAGAAAAAATATTGAAAAAACTAGGGGGGGGGAGGGTGTGTGCCGTTGACAAATTTTTCGATATGGTTGGTCTAAAACAAAAAAATTAAATAGTTTTAAGTTCAGTATGTTAATAGCTATAGCGCGAATAGGGCGATTTTTGATTTTTGCAAAATTGACGAAACGGTGGAAATTTTTCCAAAAATTACGGGAAACCATGCTTTTTTCACCGTTTTTGCCCAAAAAAAATATTTCAAATCAAAAACCTCCTATTCGCGCTACAGCTGTAGTCATAAGGAATGTCTGGTTTGGTGAGAATTGGTTCAGTAATTCCCGAAATTTTATTAACGCGGCGTCGAAAAACTTTGTTTCGAGAAAACGCAGTAAAATTTTTTTTAACGAAGAATCGCGCTCGGGTGACAAAGTGTAAGTTGCCCAAAAATACAGTTAGACTGCTTCGATCTTTATAAAATTTTAATATCATATTTCTGCATATATATACTTTCCAAAAATGCAATAAAAAACGATTTATTGAAAACGATAAAGAGGGTAGGCCCCTTAAGGGGGATAGCCACTGTGACGGCCGAAAAATTAGTGATTTTTAAATATATTTTTTTACCGAGTAAGTAGAGGAATTTTTGGATCAGTTTTTTTTATTTTATTAAGTACACATCTAATAATTTTTCCACAAATTTGTATTAAAAAATATTAAATAGTTTTAACAATATAAACGATGCCGTAGCGCCTGAAAAAAAATTCCCCCTCCATGGTCGCATCGATTTTTTAAAAGCCGGTACTCTAAAAAAACATATTTTTTTTTGTAATCTGTATAAATGTAGTTATCGTTGTATGTAGCCGTTATTTTTTATTTTGATTTTTCACAAAATGGTGACCGATTGACAATATTTTATTTTTTTCGACTGTTAATTTTGGTTTTCAAATAGTTTAAAAAATAGTAAAAAACAAAAATTTTCAAATCGGCTACGCTTAACCTTAACCACTACTAAGAGGAACAAAACAAAACAAAAAAATTAGACATCGGTTAATAATTGTTCGAGTTATTGATTCGACCAGTTCAAAAAAAGTCGTTACGAGAAAAATGCGTTTAAAGATTTTAGTCCATTTCTCTCGTAATGAAATCATGTATAAAAAAAATTAAAACTTTCATACCTATATTAAACGAGACCTGGACCATATGACAGTTCTTCCTCTTCATCTCCAGGGGTCTTGTTGACTTTCTTAATTTTTTTATTAACTTTTTCGATGCGATACTGAGCAGCTGATCGGCCTACCTGCTCTCACTAAAATCATTGTAACTTAGTCAATTTTTCAAATTTTGACTTGCATTTTTGTACACATATTTTTGAACATATAAACTTTGATTTAAAACAAAAAAAAATTTTTTTATTTTTTTTGACCCATCACAGTGGCTATCTCCCTTAAATATAATCTAGGAAATTATAGCATATAATAACATAACACATGTTATGAAGAGGAAAGCTAGAAAGTATGTTAAGTACTAGCTGTGCCTTCGAACTCCTTCACGTGGACTTTAGCTTGAGAATAGTTTTGTTATCATTATTATTTTATTTTTGGGCATTGAGAAACATTTGATACCTTCCTAGAGGGCAGAAATATTGATATGAAAACTTTCAAATCAACTGTATTAGCTCAAATAAACCACATGAAATGGAAAGTCGTTCATCCAATTGTTTTTCTTCGCTCTGACCATTTGTTCATTTTAAAAACACTCCTAAATCTTGACCTAAGCTATAAACTATAAATATAGCATGTTTCATCAAAATCCGGCTAGTATTTTCTGCGTGATCCTAAATAGACGGATAAAAATTCCGGGAAAGTAATTGATATTTCAACTGTTATCGTGCCGTCAACTGAGCTTACTTTGCCCTAGTTTACGATCTTTTTGAAATTTTAAAGCGTCACACTGTGCAACTGAAATTATGGTAGAGCAAATTATTCTGTAGGTGCAAGAGAATCAAATGATCTACCATATTATTTTAATTGAGTGGTTAGGTTTTTTTTAACTTCGCAGTATATGGGAAGTTCTTGTAATCGCCTCGAAAATCGAAATTGAAATTTTCAACTTTTCTTTACGTTTTGAGGTCTATAGAGTATATATAAAGTGTTTTTAGAAAGGAGTATGTATGTGTGTGTGTATATGTACGTACGTACGTGCGTTCGCGGGCAGTTTTTCTACGAGCATAACTCACGTAAACAAAGTCGTATCGACTTCGTTGAGGTGTCTATCGAAGCGTCTGCAATCTTAAGAGCTGATTAGTTTTTGGGACACTTCGGTCCGGGGGGTTTGCTGTTTTCACCCCTTGAAGGTCAACCATGTTATGCGCTATATCTCACGAACCAAACATGCGATTTTCATCATTGAGGTGTCATTCGACGCGTATTGACATTTACGTGATTCTCTCAAATTTTTCAAAAAATCGTTGGAGCCGTTTTTTAATTTTTTGAAAAAAAGTGCAAAAACCGTTTTTTTTCAAAAACATCAAATTTTTAACCTGATTTTCAAGACTCAGTAATCAATGTTTGTATAATTTATATACTCCAAACAGTTCTTGTAAAAAAACCACCAATTTTTTTTTCATGATTACAAAAAAAAATCAATTAAAAATAAAAAATCATTAAAAGTCATCATGACCTTCATGGCCATTTATGTCATTCATTATATCTCGAGAACCAAATATAATCTTTGCATCATTAAAAAGTCAATCGACGCGTATTAACATTTTTATGATGTTTTTAAATTTAAAAAAGAATCTTCAAAGCCATTTTTTTAATTTAATGCAAAAATATTGAAAATTAGTGTTTTTTTTCATAAAAAAATTAATTAATAATTAATAAAATTAACATCATAATAATAAATTTATAACCTTTTATCAATTTCTGTAGAGAGACCAGCAAAATATTTTCTCGTGATTTCAAAACAAATTGAATTTAAAATAAAAAAATCATTCAAAGTCATCATGTAGGGTTTCATACGAATTTGTATACCTTAGATCTCTTATTCTAAAGACATTGTTGTAAAGTCAATCAAAGTTTATTATTATTTGCATAATTTGCGGAGATTTTTAATAGTCTTTACAGAACCGTGTTTTAACTTTAATAAAAAAACTGCTTAAATTTTGAAAATCAATACAAATCAAATCAAATTTACAATTGTGATAATCAACGTTTTGAATGGTAAAATGTCATGTCAACACTTTTTAAGATCATTTGCTTTGAAAAGCTTTCATCAAATAGAAAATTGTAGTTTTTATTAGTTTTGTTTTTTAGTGTTCGTAAGATTTCAATTACTTCCTACATCATTTGTAATACATATATTTTCCTTTTTACATGCAATTGAACCTATTTTTGACCGCATAATCAATGTTTCTCAAAGTCAACAGAAAATAAGAAATAATTATTAGTTTCATTGATGTAAAATCGTGAAAAAATACAAATTCAGTGATAATGTTTAATATTTTTAATATTTATGTAAATATTACTGAGAAGTTGTCCGTGTGGACCTCAAGGGTCGCACCTTGCGGCTTGTTTAATTTTATTTCTGTATGGAGTGAAGTAGGAAGCCAAGGGACCATAAGTTTATAAATATCTTTACCCCACGTTACAAAATATTTAATTTTTGGATATAAAAATATGTTATTTCGGGCCTTTACTGGAGTAAAGTCAAACGCCTCATTCCTACTTTACCCACATGGAAATATGACTTCAAAATACTTCCGTGCTAAAAACTTCAATTTTGTTACAAATTTTCACAGAAGACTGCACATTCAGTTGATTTGACTATCCGTTTTTAGTTTTTATGGTTTGCAAAAAAAGTTATTGTATTTTATGATTTTTCAAATTAAACATGACAAGGTACAAGAAACTAAATATTTCTGAATACTACTAAGAACTGAGAAATAATAAAAAAAAATGTGAAAATACGTCTATTATAGACTCATGCTATTTCATAAACTCTAAAGCGACCTTTGTTATTGATTGCTGTGAGTGATCTTATACGTCCGCGAACCTCCTCCCACTTGTAAAAACCCCTCATCTTTTCTTACTAGCCAGCATCAAAACTAACGAAGAAACAAACACCTCTTCTTTCTTCCGAGTCAATAACGTAGGACTGTCTAGCTTACCTATGTGTTTTTCCTTTAATTCATTGTGCAGTGTTTCCTGGCAAATGCTGAAAGTCGACGAAACCACCCCTTGCTGACATTCCTTGTTGAACGGCATTCAACGGCTCCTCCAACCTGGATGCTGGGTATTCTTTGCATTTCCTGCTTCCAGGAACTCTTTTGTACTGATTCAGCATATCACCACAAATAACCTACAATGAGAATTAGCAAAAATTGAATTGTAGTTGTAATTTAGAAAGTAGGGTTCCTTTACTCCAAGTGGAGTAAAGTAACCTTAAGAGCAGTCTCAAAATGACAACTCTAGTAAAATATTTGTGAGAAAAATAAGCAACGAAATGTCAGAAAACTTTTTAGGTAATTTTCTAAACTAGTACATATGTAACAAAAATATGAACTCACTTGGTGCAGGACATATTTTCCTGAGCTGGAACAGCTAACTTATTTTTAACCAAATTTTTTGTCTACTGACTGACTTGAAACACCAACGAAACTTAAGCCCCTCCTAAACAAAATTGAAGAAGAAGCGAGAGAAATAGTAAGCAAGCAACGTTGCCAGATCTTTAAATATAAATAAACCTCGGCTTAGATTCCCAGCATTTCCCGGCATTCTTCATTTCAAACTCAGTGATGTAAAGTAACCCTCCAAAGAGGAGTAAAGTAATCCCGACTTACGGTAATTCAATTCAATGAACGTTAGTCAACTCTAGTTAGACTAGAAAAGCAGAATGTACTGCAACTCGGCAATACAATTTGCAGATATTAATTTGTCCGTGGAATAATATAATGTATCATTTAACTGTATTATGAGGAGTTTCATTGTATCATATTCTCAAATTTTAAGTGAAAAGTACCAGAATCTTACATATTTATCCAAATAATACACATGTATCAAAAATGGTAATGCTGACTGCGTAAATGTGATACAAATAGCCCTTGATTTATACAGCTATCGTATCTGAACTGGTGCTAGATTTCAGTTGAATTATGATAATGTTTCCCGATAAGATAAGATTGGATAGGATGTAGATAGATTCGCCAGAATATAACGCGATCTTGGTACTAAATTTGTTGAATGGTTTTCTTATTGTTTGGGGATTTACTTATTACACGCCCAGGTAATTTTGCTGTCGCTCATCGTACAGGTTCAGTATATGTTTGCTTATTTACGTAAGAATGTCATGAAACTGTCGATAAATTATTAAGAACAACCACTGCACTTCTACGTTGCAAATCGAAACCAGAAATCTAGCCAATATTAATCGAAAGACTTGTCAAGAAACTCAATTCATTAATAGTAATTTATCATAACCTATGGCGCCCCATCCCAAAGCACGAATGAAAACTTACTGATCTTAAAAATACCACAATATTCTACTAATCTTTAGATTGCAAGAGGCGAACCGTAGTTATTTTGGTACAAGTTGATTTTTCGTTTATTGTGTGCGTGTAAATGATATAAGAGGAGGGCTGCGATTCATTCCCTGCCGCCACCGTTGCGTCCGCGAGCGACTAATAACTATGCGAGTGCACATTGGAGTTCGTATCCACATGCGCAGCGTTTGAGGCAGTCTGAAGTCTAATCGTTTTTATAGATGCTTCTCTGTTTGATGTAAGATTTAAAGTAAATATTTAAACATTTAACACCAGATGTATATAATATGGCTTCAAGCTTAAAATATTATGAGATATTGCAGCAACATCGAGATATCCGGAAATCATGTTAAGAAATCTATCCAAAATTCTACCAATACCTACCTATAATGTTAACCGCCCTAGAACTCCCTCTTACGGTTTTAGTAGGAATAATACTTTAAGGGGGGGGGGGTAAGGTTTGGCAACTATTTTTTTCATTTTTTTATTTTTATTTTCTGAAAGTACAACATCTGAAGAATATTGTATTAAATTTGTAGCTCATTTGGAGCAAAACTTACGAAATTAAAGTAGGTTGAATAACCGTACCTCTTAGGTTTGCGCGCCTTTAAGCTACCTGCACTAAGCGGTAACTATTTCGGTCTCTATTATATTACTTTTATCGACAGGAGCAAAAAGATGCCTTAGATATCGTGGATGATAGTGAGGTACTGTATGGACCCGGCATCGATGATGACATGTACGTATTTTATAAGAAAATCGTTTTTTCAAGAAAAATTCATTTTTTCAGAGTACAAAACTCTAAATCGATTTTCCCAAACATGTAATTTTTAAAGTCGGTGACCAGCCTACAGAAAAAACTACTGAACCGATCGTTTTGAAATTTTGTACACATATTCTACATATATATAGTTTTTTTTAAAAAAAATTAATTACTAAGAATTTTACAATAACAAATAAGTCGATTTTTTCGTCAAAAATCGTTATTTTGGCTTAAAAATGGTGCCAAAAATTAAAAAATTGAATAATTAAAAAAACTCGACGTCACTGGAGAGATAAAGTAATAAACTGAAGAACGCATTTTGATTTTTTGGTTTCAGATGATCCAGTGATGCTGTAGGCTGGTCAAAAACTTTTTTTCTTGGCGCCTGCGGAGATCTACAATAAATCCGTTATTTCTTTCCATTTTTGGACAATTTTTTTTTTAAATATTCTTCACATGTACTTTTAGATAATAATATGTAAAATAAACCTACAGTAATAATTTTTTCCAACAAAATTCATGAAAAAAGGGTATTTTTTAGACGAAACAAACCTTACTCCCCCTTAACCCCCCCTTTGTGTCCCCTTTGTGTCTGTGCGAGTTGTGTGTATTGCACCCGTTACTTCCAAACACGAAACTCTCTAGTTTTTAGTGACCGAAGTCAGGTTACATTTTTTGTGCAGTGCCTCCCACCACAAATATGCCTGAATATAGTTGCGTAGATCTATGTAGCACGTATAATTTAAGCGAGTGCTTTACATGTAAAGAGGATAGCATAGTCATACTGTCTCTTTCAAATTGATTTTCCAGGTAAGCTTGATGCGAAAGCCTCGGACTTTCGCCGTTGAGTATGGGTAGTCTAAAGTTTGAAATTTAACGCTATTTTTGTGAAAAGGACGAGCTCCATCTTAGTGGAATTCACGCCAAAACTGCAATGTTTGGCCCACCTGCTGATTTTAAGGCCAATTGCACCCGTCCAGACGCCAGGTCGATAAATTTGCCTTGCGACGATCTTGAAATCATCCCTCTCTAGTTTCGACAAAAGATTGTCAGTTGCGACAAGCCATAGTAGTGAACGAGCTTTATCTTGCAGAGTTCCACTGTCTACGTACTTCCAGATAGTCAGGTCTTCTGTGGGCGAGCTCACTGTTTTTGTTCTAAGTAATGTATCAATTCAGCTACGAAAGCTTCCATCAATACTTTGTTTCTTAAGTCTACGGCATAAAGCGCTCGGACTAACGTTATTGAACGCCTCATCTTTGTTCGAGAAGACGCTCAGTGCATATTATTTGTAATAGAGAACACCTTCTATAGTGGAAACTAGGAAGTACAATACGGTCTCTATGGAGCTTCCCCTCAAATAAGCATGATGGGACCGTAATAAGTGAACCCAACCGAATCACCAATTTCGATACTTTTGAAAGTGTCCCCTAGCCTCTCAAGTGTTTTGAGAATAAACCAAACTGGTAGGTCCAAAATTTTTAACCGGAACTATGATTTATTTTACTTGCTTTAGGAATTCAGACCACTCTAATCGGTGTCCAGACTTTTGGAATGCACCCAAACTGGAGACATCTAGTGAAGATTCCTTCAAGTCAGGATGCAATATGTACAAGAGACCTCTAGAGCATTATTGACCGGATGCCATCCAATCCCGGAGATTTAAACAGCAAGAAGGATGCTTCTATTCAATTTATCTTGACATCCACAAAACGTTGTATCTTGACTAATTCAGAGCACTGGAAAGTGCTGTTGAAACAGTGTGTTAAGTTGTTATTCTTTTGTGCTGGTCCAGTTTCCGACTGAATCTTAAATGATGCAAGAGTCGTCTTGCATGAAGCAAGAACCTTGTGAAGTTTAGATGCCTCTGCCGTCTTTCCAATTGATTCAGTCTGATAGGTCCTGTTAACTCTTGAAAGCCCTCTGACTTTCTGTGTACTTGCATACATGCATTGGTAATTTGCTACCTTTGGCTGCATTAAATAGTTTGCGCGCTTCACTTGTAAAGTTATCTAACTCTTTAACTTTTCAAGGTAGATTTGCTTACGGGAAAAAAGTTCTCGAATGCATTGCTCAGGGTGTTCCTAAAGGAATCGACTGCATCGTCAACCTTTTCCACGGTGTGAAAACTTCACAAGTGTTTATCTTGGGCCGGTAGTTGATGAGGACGATCTCGCTTTTTTGATTGGTTCATTATTTCTAGGCTACAATCTGACCTGAAGCCTGACCATCTAGCCCTATATCCAAAATGGTATCTACCAGGCTTCGCGTTTTTGAGTTGAATGATTTTTTGTATACGTCATAGCATGTAGTTGACGCTAATGCATATAACGATTTATGTTTTGTAAGCAAATACTTGTAACAGAAACAAACATGTTTTCAATGCAATCATCTTAAGTATTTTGAAGCAGAGCGACACCAAGCTTTTTGATGTTGTTTTTATTGTTCTATACAGTAAAACCTGTCAATAACGGAATACCGTGGGAAATTTCTTTTTTCCACTATTGACAAGAATTCCACTATTAACAGGTTCCATTATTGACAGGTATTTGAGTCGAACCAAAATGATTTTCCATTACTGAGAGTAAAATTAAATAAAAAACCAATGCATATATTTTCATGGCCATTTAATGATCAAATCAAGTTATGTAATGAACGTGAAAAGGAAATATGTACTGAGGTAAAACTATCTTTTGATGAATGAATGAAGGAAAAACTGAAAATTAAAACAGCAGCCAATGACAAACATTATTATTTAAAGTAATCGGTAATCGAAGACTGTTTTGTTTTGCTTGCAATCAAATCATCCTGTACTAAGTTGATGGATTCCACTATTATCGAGTAAAAATGTATTTTCAACATTTTGCGATAAAAGGTATTCGTCGATAATTTCTTTTTTGTCTTTAATAACCATGTACACAGCAGACTTGCCACATTTGTATTTTTCTTTCAGAACTTCGATTCCAAATTTTAGCTTCATGATCTTTTATCAAATTGTACTTTTGTATTAATGTGAGACGTGAACGTTGGATTGGTTTATTATCCCCCTTTTTACGGTTCATTTTCAATAGCGACGGAAAAATGTGAGAGTAATGAAGTTCTAATTGTACGGTCAAAGTGTTTTTCACTCAAGTGCAATTGACGAACTGAACAATCTATGGTCGCAAACACAAAGACAGTGCATAATTCATAGCTATCAAATCAGCAAAAAACTGAATTTCGATTTCTTAGAAGTTTTGATTACACGATGCTGTCCAAACAATAAATAGACCAGGGCGAATCTGTTTTCAGTTGGACGTTGAGAGGGGGCACGCTGATTTTTGCAGGAAAAGTTGGGGAATAACTCGTTTACCAATACTTGATTTATGCTCCCTCTCAAAAAAGTCGGGAACATTAAAAAAAATCAAAATGTTTAAAAATTTGAAAAAAAACATCGTGTTTTTCTACTTGTCTCACTCCTAACTTGAAAACGGTTCATTTTATGTCAAAGTTGTGTGGCAATAAAAGTTGCGTAATAAAATTTTCTATAAGATAGGATTAGTTAAAAATCCTCAAATATTTAACCCTTGTCGCAAATTGCAATAAATATAAAAAACAGGGGGGAAAGCCTTTTTTTAAATTTTTTCTTGCCACTTAAAATGCACTTAGGATCTTTATATTTTGCTTGAAAAATTTTTACAACATCATAAAACAGCAAACAAATTTTCATCAAAATCGATATAATAGATTGCCCATAATAACTGTGCAATCTAAATTTACTTTAAAAAAATCAAAAATTTTGAAAGCTTGCAAGTAAGAACCTTAAACTTATAAAAGTTTGAAATTTTTTTCACATATGAAAGAGCACTTCACTTATCACATGCATTTTACAAAATTAAAATCGGATAAATATGGCGGCCTCAGCAATTTTTGCTAAACTTGGTAATAAACTCTAAAATTGTGCTGAGCGCATGCGCATTCAGTCGTGGGAGTCGAATCCGCAGCCGCCCAGCACAATTTTAGAGTTTTGGCAAAAATTGCTGAAACCGCCATAATTATCCGATTTCAATTTTGTAAAGTGCATGTGATAGGTGAAGTGCTCTTTCATATGTGAAAAAAAATTCAAACTTTTATAAGTTTAAATTTCTGACTTGCAAGCTTTCAAAATTTTTGATTTTTTTAAAATAAATTTAGATTGCACAATTATTATGGACAATCTACTGAATCGATTTTGATGAAAATTTGTTAGCTGTTTGATGATGTTATAAAGATTTTTCAAGCATAATACAAAGGTCCTAAGTGCATTTTAAGTGGCAGAAAAAAATTAAATAAAAAAAGGCTTTTTTCCCCCTGTTTTTTATATTTATTGCAATTTGCGACAAGGGTTAAATATTTGAAGATTTTTAACTAATCCTATCTTATAGAAAATTTTACTACGCAACTTTTATTGCCACACAACTTTGACATAAAATGAACCGTTTTCAAGTTAGGAGTGAGACAAGCAGAAAAAACACGATGTTTTTTTCAAATTTTTAAACATTTCGATTTTTTTTAATGTTCCCGAATTTTTTGAGAGGGAGCATAAATCAAGTATTGGTATACGAGTTATTCCCTAACTTTTCCTGCAAAAATCAGCGTGCCCCCTCTCAACGACCAAATTGAGTCGTTTTTCTACAGATCCGCCCTGGTCTAAAAGAAGTCTGAACAATGACTCGAAATGAGAAAGAAAACGATATATTTTTTTCGATGCCAAATTGCCGCAACAGAAGCGTTAAATTTTGCGTTTTATGAAATGAAACATTGAATTCGAAACGATTTTTATAATCATTGGCTGTGAAATTCGAAAAAATATAGTTTCAATGGAAAAAAAGACGAAAAATAGACGAAAAAATTTTGGTTTCCAAGAATTTTTTCCCACTATTCGCAGTTTCGATTTTCCGTTATTGACAGGTTAATTTGTATGGCAGAGCTCAACGGCCCAATTTTTTTTCCACTATTGACACGAATTCCACTATTAACAGGTTTCGTTATTGACAGGTTTTACTGTACTATTCTTTCGGTTGTTGTAGGATCAACAGTTTATTGGTTCCAGAACATATGAGTACGGAATTTCCCATAAGCCAGTTCGTTCTGTTTAATGTTGCTGTTGCTTATATGGCATGTGAATCGTTTTCATTTGATCACAGAACAAGAAAACTTTTTACCCATTCAATAGCAAACTTTTGACAAACGAATTGAAGTACACCTCGACTAAAACGCACCGTCAAAATTTGTACGTACTATCAGTAGACTTTTATATAAAGTATAAAACTAAATTGAAGTTTATTTAAAGTATTTTCAGTTTCACTGAACTGAATTAAAAAAGTAGAATTTACATAGAACGGTTCTCGGGATCTCAAATTGATCAAACGAAAGTATTTCGAAAGTGTTATTTCAAGACCAGTTTTACTGAATGCATTCAAATTGCATTTCAGAATCAGCTTGGCAATATTGAAAGAAAGAAAACTTGATTTTTTTTAAAAATATAATACTAATACGAAACATTTAAGTTAATACTCAATTAATCAGAAAAAGTCAGCAACCTTTTTTTTCATGACCACAATAAATAACAAATGCTTGAAACCACGACGACCTGGTATGCAAATTGTTGCAAACAAGGTGGGAAATCGTTTTTGGTTGAATGATCGGTTTCGCAAACTTGGTTTGTGTGTCAAGCCGTCGCTAGCATCATTAATAGTTGCCATAAAAATCTACCTCTTCATTCGACATGCAGAATCCATAAAAACTTCAGTCAGGGTCAAGTGCTGTCCCCCGCAAAACGATTCATGCCGTTTTCAACGTTTCGTATTTGCATAAAAGATGGCGAATGGAATTTAATGTGTCTATTTTCAATTGATTACATAATTAAGTACTTAATCAGTGGTTCGAGCAGTTAAATCAAGAAAAAAATTGGACCGGAATAGCGAATGTGTAATTAAACGAAATTTATTCGCGATATGTATTTGCAGAAGTGTGGCTGTCGCCATAAATTCAACGAACAAACTGTAGTATTTGTTTTCGTGGACGGTGGTCGCAGAGTTTTTTTATGGTCAAGCGCTAGCATACAGTTGAAACTAATATTTGCGTCACGATGAACTTTTCAACTTTCAAAGCACTATTTAATTAAATCCGCATCGTTTTTACGTAATGCGTTGCGAAAATTCGGATTTACGATCGCACTGATACATATTTATCACTTTATGTCCAAAAATATAAAATCCTTCCTTAATTTGGTATCATAGGACTGGCTTTGGTATATTTTACATTTCAGATTAATCTAAAACGTGTAAGCCTTCTATTTAAAATTAATAAACACGTTTTACGTATAGCATAGCAGAATAATACAAAAAAATAGATGATGATTTGAGAATAAATCAGCCGACAAATGGAACAAAAAGTTCGTATACATGCTATGTATACTACAATAATCTCCACATGAAACCTCCAAAAAATTCTTTCCATATCCAAACTGCTGTCGATGCTTCCATAGCGTTTAATTAACCCAAAATCCAGGAGAATTCTGCGGTATTGAATTTGTTTTTCAACCTTTCCCGAAAATAGTACTCATGTTGTTTCGATAGAGTTATTAACGGCGGATTCATTCGACTTATCCTTCGGAAAGAGGACATGCATACAACAAACATTTTTTGAAATTAATAGGAAAATTAAAATCATTTTTGGAATGTTGCCAAGTTATTCTTTCTTTTAGAATACTCTTTCGGTTCTGATCCAACAGAAGCGAGTAGAGAAATAGTAGAGAAGGTACACATATTCCTATATACCATGAAATGCATAAAAAAAACAAAGATCTCTGTGCTTGTGTTTTAATATTGTCACAACATTATGTACGAAACTAATGTCCACCAGTAATCAGGTTCTGAATTTAATTGTGGCTCGCTTATTTGAAATATACAGACGAAAAAGGTTTCGTTTGATTCTTAGATATTTGTTTATATTCTTTAACAAAGATCTGTATTTCCACATTTTATCAAAAATCATTTGTTTGTAATGCTCAATGGTCGTTTATTATTTGACAAGCAAAATAGGAGAATCTATGATCTACTGTTGCAGATTGCAACCAACAACCAACGGTCTATTGTGATTATCTTAGAACTTGTTTCAGTCACATACATAGAATATTGCAACTATGTATAAGTGAAAAAGGAAGCAGCCAGCTACAAAAAGCAGAATAGAATAAACCTAGGGACTTGCATCTAAAACTTCTATACGATTATCAACTAGAAAAATAATTTTTAAGGGCTCTTGCGATTGAAATCTCAACATCACGAAGCCTTTCAATGTAGAAATCAAAGAACGCAATGAATGGCAAACACTAAACCCTAAGCTAGAAAGAAACTATTTGATATCATTTAATAATGACTCCAAGATGAAAGCAGGTAAAACTAACTGGCCTAGTAAGTTGGTAGCAATTCTTAGATAGGGCAGTACTCGGTTAAAACGGCGAAAATGGATCTTTTTTAAATGTATATAAAAAAATAAACTATTAAAGATATCGACTTGAAATTTGAAACGTATATGTATTGAGATAAAAAGTCCAGATTCACATTATAAACAAATTTAGAAAAACAAAATGGCGGCCGTTTCGACCAAGCGCTTGAGCAGTGCCTTACAAAAAAAAAGCGGATTGCGCCTCGTAAAATCCTGAGAAAAATATCCATATGGGACCATATATTAGAAAAAAGGCTATACTTGAGCATAGACTACTTCACGGGGATAAATTTAGGGCGATAAGTAAGTTTTTCGCGATTTGGCGCACATTTTAAGGGGGATAGCCACTGTGATGGGTAAAAAAAAAATTTTTGGTTTTATATCAAAGTTTATATGTTCAAAAATATGTGTACAAAATTTCAAAAATTGACTAAGTTACAATGACTGTAGTGAGAGCAAGTAGGCCGATCAGCTGCTCAGTATCGCATCGAAAAAGTTAATAAAAAAGTTAAGAAAGTCAACAAGACCCCCGGAGATGAAGAGGAAGAACCGTCATATGGTCCAGGTCTCGATAGTTTAATATAGGTATGAAAGTTTTAATTTTTTTTTATACATGATTTCATTACGAGAGAAATGGACTAAAATCTTTAAACGCATTTTTCTCCTAACGACTTTTTTTTAACTGGTCGCATCAATAACTCGAACAACTATTAACCGATTTCTGATTTTTTGTTTTTGTTTTGTTCGTCTCAGTAGTGGTTAAGGTTAAGCGTAGCCTATTTGATTTTTTTTGTGTTTTACTATTTTTTAAACTATTTGAAAACCAAAAAAAAAACAGTCGAAAAAATTAAAATATTGTCAATCGGTCACCATTTTGTGAAAAACCAAAATAAAAAATAACGGCTACGTACAACGATAACTACATTCATACAGATTACAAGAAAAAATTTTTTAGAGTACCGGCTTTTAAAAAATCGATGCGACCATGGAGGGGGAATTTTTTTTCAGGCGCTACGGCATCGTTTATATTGTTAAAACTATTTAATATGTTTTAAGATGTGTACTTAATTAAATAAAAAAAAACCGATCCAAAAATTCCTCTACTTGGTCAAAAAAAAAGTAAAAATCACTAATTTTTCGGCCGTCACAGTGGCTATCCCCCTTAATATACGTGTAATGATTTCTGAGTGAAAAAAGTTGTCTAGAATCGTCCAAAAATTTTTCCTGCTCTAACCTTAGGCCCGTGCAGTATTGCAATAGTTAATAGGTATGTGGAAAATTTCAAGTCGGATGAGTAGTTTTTTTTCACAAATCACGCACACAAAAGGTATGTTTCGAGAAAAACGCGTTTAAAGTTTCTTTGGTTTACGAGAATCATCTCGGTTTTTCCGACTTGAAAGCATTTTCAATCATAATTGAAGGCCGCTTGCGCTTCAAAAAGTATACTAGCACGGAGGCGACTACGAGCGCTGTAGAATAAAAACCAGTTTAGATATCGATATAAAATTTTGTGCAGGTATTTTTAAGGTACTTTTTTAACGAAATATCCTAAATAAAAAAAGTATGGATTTTTTTTAAATAAATTACTACCTTTTAATTGAGAACGTACCTACGTCTTCCAAAAAATGTATCAGAAAATGCTACTGAAGGTAGTAATTGAGGATTATTTTCACCGTTCCGACTCATATTGTCACGAAGCCAAGGGATAACTGAATAAAATGAAAATCAAAAGCTTCATTAGGTCTTCTACTTTATTCTCGCCGAAAATGCATGCTAAAAGGAAATCTTAAACCTCAGTGTGGATGATATGAGACTCTCAAAACGAGTCATCTAACGTAACATTTCGCATGAAATCATCTCGAAAATAGAGAAGACGAAGAGAAGACGGCAATAAGCTCGATATATTATGCCAAAACAAAGACATTTAATTAAAGTTGTGTATGATGAGATAGCGGATGTCGATTTGATCGTTGATGCAGTTCATATTTATGAAGATAAGTTAGGCCAAGGCGACCTACACATTCTGAATAAATAATCAGAAGAAGTCGAACAGCATGCCCCAATTGAAGATGATTGAAATCTACTATATGTAAAAAGCGTTAGAAACCCAAACGAAATCGTTAGAAAGTGAGAGGGACAGGTGTACAACACGAAGCTAGATAGGCTCGATTCCTAGATCTGTACCACCAAAAAATTATAGTTACAACGTATTGTTTAGGATGGAAACGTAAACAATTTTCGGGATATTTACGCCTGTTTATGAGATGCTTCCAATTCGAACAACGCATAGAAAAATTACCTGGAGATTTCGTCAAAGGTTGGCATTTTTGTCGTCTTCGGTTTCAAAAGGCGACTCAGAGACACCACCATATCAGCCTCAGAGACATCAACACATATCAACCAAAATTGTCGCCTTTACAGACAAATTGATCAACTTAATTAATCGCAAAACCGAAACAATGACAAACCTGATATGGGTAAGTGTCGGACGAAACCGAAAGAAAAGTTCCATGAGAGTTAACAATAATCGAAAAAATGAATTTATGGGTAATTAAGTCACGGAGAAATCAACCTGTTGCCCAAAATGGAAACTTCAAGCATCTCCCAGAAAGGTTGAGAAACACCTTAGTTTCAAATTGATACAAGGAGGTAGATGATGCTGCTCGCCATCTTTTTTTGTGAAAAATCGGTGTACAGGTGCGTGGCAAGTAAAGCGAATTGAAAAGAAAGACAAACAAGCCGCGAGGTGTGACCCTTGAGGTCCACACGGTCAACTTCCCAGTAATATTTACATAAATATTAAAAATACTAAACAAAATAATAATTATGAAAATAATACTACTTTAAATAATAATAATGTACCTCTCATAACAGTAATTGGAATGACTTAATATATTATATCATCTATGGGAGCGTCAATTTATTACGTAGGTAGGGGGATGATTGAATATCTGCGCGGATTAATCGGGAGGGGGGCAGGTTACAAAGCCTATTGTACGTTATTTGTTATTTTCATATCGATGAAAGCTTTTTAAAGCATATGATCTAGCAAAGTATTGACTACAAAACATTTTACCATTCAAAGCGTTCATTACCACAAATGCAAATTTGATTTTTTTTTTGATTTTCAAAATTTAACCAGTTTTTATATTAAAATTAAAACACGGTACTGTAAACACTCCTCAAAATTTGTTTAAACTATGCAAATATTAATAAACTTTGATTGGCTTAACAACACTGTCTTTAGAATAAGAGTAGTCAGGTAAAATCATTCATATGAACACTTTTTACATGGCGACTTTGAATGATTTTTTATATTTAATTTAATTTTTTTAGACATCATGAAAAAAGGTTTTGCTGGTTTGTCTCCAAAAATTGATAAGGATTTATAAATTTTATCTGGTTAAAAAAAATTATGGAAAAATCCTCTTGTTTTGCATTTTTTTTGTTAAATTAAAAAACGGCTCCAACGATTTTTTTTAAATGCAAAAACATAACAAAAATCTTAATACACGGCGATTGACACCATGATGCAAATATTAAATCTGGTTCGTGAGATAGAGTGTATGACAGAAATGACATTGAAATTATGATGACTTTTAATGATTTTTTATATCATTTTTTTTGTAATCATGAGAAAAAGTTTTGTTGGTTTTTGCACAAAAACTGTTTGCAGTATATAAATTTTATAAACATTGATTACTGTGTTTCGCAAATCAGGGTAAAAATTTATTGTTTATGAAAAAGGAACCTAGTTTTTTGCACTTTTTTCTCTTAAATTAAAAAACAGCTCCAACGATTTTTTGCAAAATTTGATAGATTCATACAAATGGTATTACGCGTTGATTGACACCTTAATCATGCAAATCGTATGTTTGGTTCGCGAGATATAGTGCATGACAGAAATGACCTTCAAAGGGGCAAAACAACAAACCCCCCGAGCGAAATGTTCCAAAAACTAATCAGCTCTTAAGATTGCAAAGGCGCTTCGATTGACACCTCAACGAAGTCAATACAACTTTGTTTACGTGAGTTATGCTCGTAGAAAAAACTTTCCACGAACGTACGTACGTACGTACATACACGCACACACACATGCCTACATACTTCTTTCTAAAAACACTTGATATATACTCTATAGACCTCAAAACGTAAAGAAATGTTGAAAATTTCAATTTCGATTTTCGAGGCGATTACAAGAACTTCCCATATACTGGGAAGTTAATAATTTATAACTTCGTTTTTTTATCTCTTTTGAATAAATCTTTCTAATTCATAGTCAAAATCGGCTTTGAGATCGAAATTGCAGGTTATAGCTGTTACAAACTAAGTGCGAATATGACTGTTAATCAATAGCTATAGCCACATAAAGCAAGATGCAGAGTTACCGAATACATACTCAACGAACCCGATAAGTTTATAGTCCAAAAATTAGCCCGCTAAACTCCAAAATAATTAGCCCGATTGGCGGAAAATGGCTCAATCTGGCAACACTCAATGAATATAAAAGAAATAAAACCACAAATATCTGCTGTATACAGGAAATTTTTTTTGTGCAAAATGTTAATTTGGGAAGCACTCCATTTGTATAAAATGCTTCGTCGAATAAATTTTATTTTAATTTGAATAACGATATCTAAATTATTGAAGTTTATGATTTTTCGGTTTCTAGTCTTCTTTCCAAAATTAAAATGCCTAAGATACAAAAAATATATATTATATGAAAATTATTTTGTCATTTCATGCCGATGGCAAATTTTGTATTATTTATAATGAACTGGAACAAATATATCGTTTTTCCCAAAACGGTCACCAAACTGCCATGGGTACCCTGTCTTGATAAGTAAATCCTCAGAGTTTTTTGTGTTAAAATTTTGGTGCAAACTTGCAAGATAAAAGCTGACGCCATTGCATTTGTATATAAGTCAAAAGTATTGTCAGTAACTTCATTTATGTATTTCAGCTTAGAATACATTATTGTGGACACCTCATGTCGTTTTCTTTTAAATTTATCTACATTAGGACATCAATATTTTGCACTCCGGTCACGAAACACACTCTCTGTCCAGAACGAAATCAAAAGTGTGAATCACTTATTTCATAAATTTTACATATTTTCATTAATGGCTATGAGCAATTGAAGACAGTCATGTTGTGTGGAAATGTAAATAGGCATCGGCAGCTATTTTCGGATTCATAACAGCATGCGTGACTTCTTTATTAAAATAACGTCTTCGCTTACAGTTTACACTTCAAGTGGTTTCCGCCGTTTCTCCGCCGCTTATTCCAAACAAAACAGCAAATGGCTGGATTGTGGATCGGTAGATGTTTCCGGATATAAATCCAGGGGGAAGGACTGCAGAAGGAACTGCTTCATGTTTACAAGAAGTTCGTTTAAAGTGGGTTGTAAAATATTGTACGTTTAAATTTGAACTTGAATCAGAGGCAGGTGTTGAGTGTTTTCTTAAGTTAGGTAAAATGATTCATGCTGAATTTATGTATGTTGAAGTTTGATTTGGTTTGTTGTTATCTTAAACAATTTCGTGTAGGTTCTCGTACTGTGCTCATTATTTACATTATCAAGTCGAAATGGTTCTCACAAGCCGAATTCTATTTGCTTCATTTGAGAATTATGACGCCTGAAAATATTATGAGCTCCAATTTGAGCACTTGAAATTTGATATAACCTAAAAATCATATTGATCTACATACAGTAGGGAGCAGATGTTTAACTTGTTACACTTCTTAGTTAATAATCATAGCAGTAACAAAGGATATTTCAAAAAAAATTATTTTTTGTTTATTCCATGTTCAATTCTTAACATAACAGTATATAATACAAAATAAAAAGCAAAAGATCCAGAGAGAATAAAAAAGAAAAACCAAAAAATTCATATGTACTCAATTTTGCACCTTATAACAACTAACAAAAGAGGTGATGTATTTTAATATTTGGTCCATAGGCCTTTGTTCTCTAAAACATTTTTCATGCGTTTTGGCATGCTCTCAACTAATTTTTGTATGATTTCATCTGGAATACTTTGCCATTCTTGCTGCACACGTTGCCACAGCACGTCAAGGTTAGATGGGGCTGTTTTGTACTGTCCCAACCTCCTTTTAACGATTGACCAAAAATTTTCAATCGGATTGAGGTCGGGACTTTGTGCTGGCCACTGCATCAATTTAAAATTTTGCCTAGTCAACCAATCTTTCACGATTTTAGACGTGTGTTTTGGGTCGTTATCCTGTTGAAATATTACTTCTTCTTCAGGTTAGGCGCTCATCTCCACAAAATCAGGAATATGAGTTCGTAAAATATTCAAATAGTTTTCTTTTCTCATTATTCCATCAATTTTTTGCAGTGGTCCAACATGCCACCATGTGAAACAACTCCATACCATGACGTTTCCTCCACCGTGCTTGACTGTTTGCTTAACATGGTGTCTTTGCATGCTCTCTCCAGGTCGCCGCCAACAATACTGCTTACCATCGGACTGAAAACGATTAAATTTTGATTCATCTGACCAGATTACCCGATTCCAGTCGTCTGCAGCATAGTCCATGTATACACTAGTCGTTAAACTTAGAGTAGAAAGTGGACTATCAATTTTCAACGCCGAGTAGCTCCGTGGAACTACCAAAAGCTCCAAGCTTTAACCCTAGATAGCTAATGTTCGTCAAAATGACGAATATCCAATAAATACCTTCTACTCCCGTTGCTATTGTTTTACTTACACACGTGTGGTTCCGCGCCAATTCAGTGATCGTTAGACTGTGTCGCGTAGTGACATCTTTTACATATACTCTATATTTCCTATTAATACAATAAACTTCTTCAAAATATCATAAAATTTAACTAAAAGGCACATTTAAAAATTGATCGTAAAAAAGTCGAATGGTTAGCTTATACGGTGTATTCAGGAACGTTAGCTAACTAGGGTTAAGCACGAGCATATGCTCTGCTCTGCTTTACACCTGTATTTCCTATAGTTGTTTCGCTGGGATCTCTCTTAAATTTCTCGTAATGCTCTCTTAAATTTAGTTTTAAAGCTCAGTGTATTTCATTTCTCCATTTAGAGTTTTCCCACTGTATATTGTATACACTGTGGTCTGCAGTCCAATTTTTATGTTCTCGGGCAAATTTTAACCGTGCTTTCACATTTTTCTCTGACAATGCAGGTTTATTTTTTTTAACAGCTGTAGTGTATCCAATACAATGGAGCGCTCTTCTTGCTGTCCATCCGCTAACGGACTTATTTATTGCCAGAGCAGCATCCTTAGGTGTTAAACACTTGTTTTTTCTCATCTCTGTTATCATGAGACGCGCGTCCGCATTTGTCAAAAGTTTTTTGCGACCTCTTACTTGTTCTTTAGGAGTAATTTTTCGCCTTTTCTGAACTCTTATGACCACTGACTGACTTATTTTAAGTTGCTCAGCAATTTTTCGTGTCGGTAAGCCATTCTCTGTCATAGATGCAATGCTATTTTCAATATTTCGTGATAATTTCTTCATTATTTCGAATAACTTTGATTTTTTTATGAACTTTACAACACGCACCACTTTTCGAGGTTTCACAGTTAATCAAACACGATCACAAACTAACACACACACACAACTAACTAACTCTTCTCGTTCATTTATGACAAAGAATTCAAACCAAGCGGTAAATTTTTAAATTTCCGATGAAAGCAGAACTGAGTGCAATATTGAGTACATGTGAGTTGTTTTAGTTTTGCTTTTCTCTCTCTCTGGATCTTTTGCTTTTTGTTTTGTATTATAAACCATTATGTTAGGAATAGAGCAAGCAATGAATGAAAGAAAAAAACTTCTAGTTTACTTTGTCATTTCTATTCTTATATGCTATGAAATGCAAGAAGTGTAAACATGTACTCATTACTGCTCCCTACTGTATGTATATCGCCTTTTTAAAGGTTGATAAGCTTTGTAAGAATCTTTAACCAGACACCAAATTGTTTAACTGCTATTTGTTTACAATTTTTCCCTGAGTAAAATAAATAATTATCACACTCGAAGCGGTGTAAGAAAGTGTGACCATCATCGCTCCCAATTATGTCACAGTTTTATATAAAAAAATTGAAAAACTTTCTCATGAAACTCAAGTTCTTGTTGGCGTCACTTCTGTTTCTTCGACTCTAGACCATCCAATCCAATTCCAGCTATGTTGTTATGGAACTGCCTCCAAACGAGCTTATTGATTCCTCCGAACATCGCATCAGGCGGGTTGGTATTCGACAAACCTTGCACACAAACTGCTATAAATGTGATTGAGTAGTTCAAGTAAAGCCTAGTTAAACTTATTACATGCAGGTTTCCTACCAAATGTCGGCATTTTATCACACATCAAAGTCGCGCAACTTTTGCTTGGTCTCGAGTTTCGACTCCGTGCAAACATGCGACGTTGAGCATCTGTTAGATAAAAACGACGTCATGGGTCGATGGGTTTTTTGATAGTTGCTGGGTCGACTTACAGTGTGCATGTTTGTGACGTCTCATGTATGTACATATGCACCATCGCCAAAGCTGTAGAAGACGAGACGATTATAAAGTAATTCAAGAATTGCGGAATAAGTAATGCGATGCATGATACCGAAGATGAAACAGTTTTCGAAGTTATTGACAACAATAGCTAGAATGAAAGTCATACAGATATTGATATTATCGCGGGTAGTGACAGTAACAAGCGTGAAGATGAACTGAATAAAGATTTGATAAGAATTTGAAAATATATTTGCGTACCTAGTAAAATATTCTGTTCAAGAATGGTCCTATAAAAATGAGATATTATGGTACAACAAATACGACAGTTGCTGGTGTAGCGATCAAAATAAGCTTACTTCGAAAGTTTACCGCATTTTTCCCAACGTCCTGCTTCTGCATATACACTGACTGAAAAAAGTATTCACACAGTCAATATTTTTAGAAAAAAACCTTTTAATTTGGTAATTGAAAATATTTAAGAAGAGTAGTGTCAGTATTATATATTGTTGCCTAGTTTGTACGAAAAAATCATCTAATATTTTGCGATTTGAAAGGAAAACAAGCCGCGAGGTGCGATCCTTGAGGTCCACATGGTCAACTTCCCAGTATTATTTACATAAATATTAAAAATACTAAACAAAATAATAATTATGAAAATAAAACTACTTTAAGTAATAACAATGCGAGGTATTCTTAGCAGTAACAGGAATGAGTTAATATTAATCGTATCATCTACGGGAGCGTCCATTGATTACGTAGGTAAGAGGGATGATTGAATATTCACGCAGATTAATCGGGTGGGGGGTGGTAGGTTACAAAGCCTTGTCTACATTATTTGTTATTTTCATTTCAATTCTTGAATGACAAAAGAGCGCTAGCAAAAATTAATGCAGTTTTTGTTATTACGCCCACTGAAGAGATTTTGTCGCGTGATGGTTGAATGTGAAGTCAATAATCGGTTTAATTGCATGTGAAAACTAAATAGCCTCACGAATGATGATGGAGGCAGTAATTAAAATCTTACGAACACTAAAGACCAAAACTACTAAAAATTACATTTTTTTCATTTGATGAAAGCTTTTCAAAGCATATGATCCAGCAAAGTATTGACTACAAAACATTTTACCATTCAAAGCGTTCATTACCACAAATGCAAATTTGATTAATTATTTTGCTTTTCAAAATTTAAGCAGTTTTTATATTACAATTAAAACACGGTACTCTAAAAACTTCAAAATCTGTTTCAAGTTTGCAAATATTAATAAACTTTGATTGGCTTAACAACAGTCTTTAAAATAAAAGATATAAGGTAATATCATTCATATGAAGACTTTTTACATGGCAACTTTGAATGATTTTTTATTTTTAATTTAATTTTTTTTTGTAATCATGAGAAAAAGTTTTGCATGTTTTTTTACAAAAACCGTTTGGTGTGTATAAATTTTATAAGCATTGAGTACTGTGTTTCGTAAATCAGGTTAAAAATTTAATGTTTATGAAAAAACCTAATTTTTTGCACTTGTTTTCCTTGAATTAAAAAACGGCTCCAAATTTGATAGATTCACAAAATCGTTAATACGCGACGATTGACACCTCAACCATGCAAATCGAACGTTTGGTTCGCGAGATGTAGCGCATGACAGAAATGATCTTCAAACGGGCAAAACAACAAACCCCCCCGACCGAAGTATCCCAAAAACTAATCAGCTCTTAAGATTGCAAAGACGCTTCGATTGACAACTTAACAAAGTCGATACGACTTTGTTTACGTGAGTTACGCTCTTTGAAAAAACTGTCCACGAACGCACATACGTACGTACGTACATACACACACACACATAAATACATACTTCTTTCTAAAATCACTTAAAATATACTCTAAAGACCTCAAAACGTAAAGATATGTTGAAAATTTCAATTTCGATTTTCGAGGCGATTACAAGAACTTCCCATATACTGAGAAGTTAATAAATAGCAAATAAGTAAAAAAAATCCCACTTTGCTCACGAATAAAGTATCGACACAAATATTGTTTCCAAAAATACCAAGTGCTTCTAGAACCGGAAATTCAAAATATTTGGCAAAACAACTCGTTTAGTATGTATCTATTTGTTATCTAAGTAATAACAAATTTTTTAGCAGATTAAACATCAGGAACAGAAAAAATACATTTTAAAATAATAAAACTCTATTTTTTGTACGAAAAGGTAATACCACAATTTAATTTACGTTAAAAAACTTTGTAAGTTTTTAGAATAATTTTTAAATTAGTAATGGGTTGGCATTTGTTTCCTTTGAATAGCCTCTTTCAATCTTTTGGGCATGGAGAATACCAACTTTTGCGTAAGTTCTGGCTCCATTTTCTTCCATTCATGTAGTCCAGTCGAATGATAGTTTAACTGTGAATTTTGGGCTGGCAGGCAAATTTTTATTGCAATGTCTGGCCAGTTCAACCGTTAGCTTAAGTTCAAGTTTCTGGGGTCGCAGCTGCAACCCTCTGAGGGTCATGTTGAAAAGAAGAAAAAGGGGAACACCCCATATTTCGAAAACCACGGCTCCCACAAAAAATAAGCGTATGGCAAACTCGTGCAGAATTAAATTTTCAGCTGTACATACACTATTTTCACGTGTTGTCAATAATAAAAAAGTTACAAGCCAAACAGGATACCCAAAAAGGGGCGATCATTTTTCGAGAGCCATAACTGTTTGAACCACATTTAAAGACAATTTTGTCGCAAGTCGTTCTCAGTAACATTTCTTTTAATCACTGTACATTGCCAGGAGTTATTGCATCCCGAAGGGCGAAAAGCCACGTGAAAAAAAACATTTTTAAGCTTCCGATGGCACAAAACTCACGAAAATTTTTGGTAGGCAGTGTCTTACTTTGAGCTTAAGTTCAAGTTTCTGAGGTCGCGCCTTCAATCCTCTGGGTGCCATATTGAAAATAAAAAAAGTAGGACACCCCCATATTTTCGAAATCATGGCTCTTACAAAAGAGTTGTTTGTAGCAAACTTGTGCAGAATTGAATTTTCAGCAGTACTTACATAATTTGAACAGATACACAAAACACGCCAAAAGGAGGCTAAAATCATCATCATCTTTGGAGCGCTTTAACTTTTTTGTTTCCACTTTCCTCGCGAAACAGAATCTATTTTAAGACATTATTGAGAAAAACGGATCAACGCCAAGATTGCGCGTACAATATTTACGAGTAATGGACACGGTTGAAGCATTTCATTGAGGCTGAGAGAAGTGGTAATTGTGTTCTACATATAAATACTATCCGAAAAATTCATGGTATTATGTTGCTTGTGTTTATTGACGGAATTATGGATAAGTTTGTTCACATGGGCACTTTAAAAGATGATTTTAAAAAAAGCACCGGAAACTTTACTTTAAACATGACCCGAAGTACACCGCCCACCTAATGCGAGAATGGGTTCTATACAACACTGATCCTATATGAAATATTCCGCCTCAATCCCCTGATGAAAATTCGATCGCGCATGTGTGAGAAGAACTCGAAAGACGGATAAGAAAGGTTCGCATTACCAACAAAGTTCAAAAAATGAAGTTTTGTTAGTTTCAAATATATTTTTCCTATTCCTAATGTTCAAGCTGCTAAAAAAAATTGTCAATACTTAGATCATAAATTGACACATATTATACGAATTTTTGTTTTGTTAAATTTCCGATTCTTGAATCATTTGATCGTATACCTTTATTTTTTGATTAGTCGTAATTACCGCTGTCCTTTTATTACTGTCACTACCAGTTTTAGCTGAAGCTGTTACTATATTATTAACGGATCGAAATTTAAATACTTCATTTTTTGACCCATCAGAAGGTAGAGACCCTGTTTTATACTAACACTTATTTTGATTTTTGGACATCATGGATTATCATCAACTCTTTTATTAACTTCTTCTATAGTGGAAGCCGGAGCTGGTACAGGCTGAACAGTCTACCCTCCACTTGCAGCACGAATCACCCACAGAGGAGCTTCAGTCGATTTAGCTATTATTTCACTTCATCTAGCTGGTATTTCCTCAATTTTAGGGACTGTAAATTTTACACACACACAGTAATTAATATACAATCAACAGGAATTACTTTTGATCGTAAACATTTATTTCCTATTCCTAATGTGCAAGCTGTTAAAAAATTTGTTAATACATACTTAGATAATAAATAGATACATATTTCTGTCATTCACTATAGTTCACAAACCATATATAATTTTTTCCCATCGACGTGTATTAACATTTTCGTGATGCTTTCAACTTTACAAAAAAATCGTTAAAGCCGTTTTTGAATTTAAAAAAAAATATGCGAAAAATTCGGGTTTTTCCATAAAAAATAAATTTTTAACCTGATTTGCACAACACGGTAATAAATATTTATAAAATTTATGAATTCTAATTAATTTTTGAAGATAAGCCAGCAAAAACTTTTTTGAATGATTACAAAAAAAAATTTGCGAAAAATAAAACATCATTCAAAGTCACCATGTAAAACCTGATAACTCTGATTCTGAAGACATTGTTGTTGAGCCAATCAAAGTTTATCAACATTTACATATTTTAACCAGTTTTTAAATAGTTTTTAACGTACCGTATTTTAATTTTAATATAAAAACTGCTTAAATTTTGAAAACAACAACTTTTTTTTCAAATTTGCATTTATGGTAATCAACGCTTTGAATGGTAAAATGTTTTGTAGTCAATACTATGCAAAATCATATGCTTTAAAAAGCTTCCATCAAATAAAAATTGTAGTTATTAGTAGTTTTGGTCTTTCGTGTTCGTAAGATTCTAATTACTTCCTCCATCATCATTCGTGCGGCTATGTACTTTTTACATGCAATTAAACCGAATATTGACTGCACATTCAATGTTTTTCAAGGCCATCTGAAAATAAGAAATAATTATTAGTCTGATTGATGTAAAATCGTGAAAAACTACTAATTGAATGAATATGCCGAAGTCATAGCGATTTTGAACAAAACTATTCAAACCATGCCACAAAAAACTTCAGTGGGCGTAATAACAAAAACTGCATTCATTTTTGCTCGCGATCTTTTGTGATGCTTGCTTCGAAATGAAAATAACAAATAACGTAGAAAATGCTTTGTAACCTGCCTTTCAAATCGTGACAATATCAGATAATTCTTTCGCAATATATAGGCAATAGATTGTTAATATAATGCCGACATTACTCTTCTTCAAATATTTCCAATTACCAAATTATAAGCGTTTTTTCCCTCAAAATATTGACTGTGCCAATACTTTTTTCGGTTAGTGTAATTCAGGAATATTCACAATTCCAGATGGCATGGCATTCAAACACTACTAAACATCAATGAAATGGCAGTATCGCGCCAAGCAATGTCTAAATATTGATAAAGTGTTTTTAACAATGATTGAAGCCGCGACCGGGCGAATTACGTGCTGAAGCGGATTTATCGCTGATTGCCGTAATTTTTAAGTAATAACTGATAACGGAACGCTCTTTATGGATTTATGCGAATCCGTGACGTGAGTTTCTATGTGTTAAGGCTGAGCTAATGTGCATCCCAACTTGAATGGCATTTGATTCTCAATCGATTCAACAGTTCTGTGGAAAGCAAATATCCCCCGTATGTGCACTTTCTACCCTTCTCTCCCATTACTTGCATGATCGCGCCGTTGATAACGAATATTTCAATCTGCTGATTCGATGAACATAAACGCTATCTGCAGACAGCAATCATTGCGAAATTGCCAACAATTTGTGCTTTTGGATTGCGTCATAAATCAATTTTGAATTTTGGCCGTTAAAGTCACGCGTCCAAATTTGTCTTAATCGGAAAACGTTTCAATTGGATATTTCACTGAATCAATTGAACGTACATACATATCTCAATGAACACAGAGGAAAATTGAAATGGAGGTTTGCATAATTTGTTGCATACTCGTATATCGTTGTTTTAAAAATTCGATAAAGATCGTTTACAAAATATTTTTAGTCCATCAATGAAACTAAAAGCTTGAGCAAAAGATTCTTGATTTATACTAGTAAGCTACGGTAATTTTAACCTCGTTGCGTACTGTGGAAATGTTTTAATGTAACATCTAACATTCACGAAGGTAAAACCTCAAAGATAACGAATTGTTTTTTATCTTCACGTAACGTAAAAAATGTTATCTATTAGCGACATGTGCATAATATGTCTGCATAATATTTGTTTTAGATAGTAGCGATAGCTGCTGGGGCAAATTGATATGCAAACAGTGAAGCGCTGTGTACATTCGCTAAAATCTAGTATGCTATTTATATAAAATTGTTTACGATGACCGCATATGGAAATCGAACACCTACTGTGCAATGTTTTGTAGTTAGAAGAATTTCGCAAAGTACACCATTCATTCTGTTGCATTATTTGATATTTATCTTAAAAGAATTTGACATCCGGAAATATGAAATTTTAATTTTTGAAAATAACGGGATAACAAAAATCGATACCATACAATCTCCTGGAAAATTTATCTTATTCATAAATATACATTTTACTCAAAAACTTTCAAAAGATTTAAAATTGTTCACAATGGCTTTTGAAAAAAGTGAAAGAAGTGATTTTTTCTAAATTTTAACCTTTTATTTTGTTTTCTGGAGAAGAAAAAATAAGGTTTTTAGGTAATGCATACAAGTCATACAAATCGATATTTTTGAAAATTCAATTCAATTGGTTCATTTAAGAAACGGAAACCTGAGCAACCACAAATGAATTCTTCATGACCGTGACCCCATTAAACGTTCTTCAATCTTAATGCATGTTCACTTAAAAAGTCACTTTGTTGAGAATTTCAAATTGTAAACTTTTCTGTAGACTATGAACCATAGTACTTAGTAGCAGATGTTTTTTAATATGAGAAAAACGAAGAAGAACGAAGCTCACACTTCTATGTACATATGTATGTCAAACACATTTTGTATAGCTCATAATCTGCAAGGCTACGGCGGTCATTTTATAATTTCTGAACTAATACGTAAAAAGATGAAAATCGAACCATAATGATTGGTACCAAGATTATCAAATTGACCTGTGGAAGAGTAGCTTTTATAGACTCTTTAAATTTTCTGGCATTCCCCGCACATTTCCCAAAGGTGTTTGAAATCAAAGATCATGCAAAAGGCTATTATCCATATTACTTTAACACAATGAACAATATTGACTATGTGGGTAAATATCCACCACCTGATTTACATGGGTATACTGTAATGATGAAGGTGGGAAAGGACAAGTTCTTTGACTGGTATAATGCGAATCCATCAGGAGTTTTTGATAACCGTAAGGAGATGTTAAGATATTGTGTGAACAATTTTACGTTTTGGGTGTATTCATGAGGGAATTTCTAATGTAAATCCTTTTTTAGAATATTAGTAATTGATTTCATCTTCACAAAATACTACGTGTTTTTATAAAAGAAAAACTTCCTTTTAATTTTGTGTATCTTTATTAACTTCCCAGTATATGGGAAGTTCTTGTAATCGCCTCGAAAATCGAAATTGAAATTTTCAACATTTCTTTACGTTTTAAGGTCTATAGAGTATATATAAAGTGTTTTTAGAAAGAAGTATGTGTGTGTGTGTGTACGTACGTACGTGCGTTCGTGGACACTTTTTTCTACGAGCATAACTCACGTAAACAAAGTCCTATCGACTTCGTTGAGGTGTCAATCGAAGCGCCTTTGCAATCTTAAGAGCTGATTAGTTTTTGGGAAACTTCGGTCGGCGGGGTTTGCTGTTTTGCCCATTTGAAGGTCATTTCTGTCATGCGTTATATCTCACGAACCAAACCTACTATTTTTTTGAACAAGGTGTCAATCGACGTGTATTAACATTTATGTGATTGCATTAAGTTTTTTAAAAAAATCTTGGAGGCGTTTTTTAATTTTTAAAAAAAAAATGCAAAAATTAGGTTTTTTTTCAAAAACACAAAATTTTAACCTGATTTTCAAACCTAAGTAATCAATGTTTATATAATTTACATTCTCCAAATAGTTTTTGTGAGAAAACCAGCAAAAGTTTTTTTCATGACTACAAAAAAAAATTAAATAAGAAATAAAAAGTCATTAAACGTTCAAGGTTATTTACGTCATTCATTATATCTCGAGAACTAAATGTAATCTTTGCATCATTAAGGTGTCAATCGACGCGTATTATCATTTTTATGATGATTTTATATATTTAAAAAATCGTTAAAAAGGGTTTTTTTTTATTTATTAAAAAAAATTGGAAAAGTAGTGTTTTTTTATTTAAAAAAATCATTTTTAACCTGATTTGCATATCGTAATATTAAATGTTTGAAGAATTTATAAAATTTTATCAATTTTTGTAGAGAAACCACCAAAAACTTTTCTCATGATTACAAAAACAATTAAATAAAAAATAAAAAATCATTCAAAGTCACCATGTAAAAAGGGTTCATTCGAATCATAATACCTTAAATCTCTTATTTTAAAGACATTGTCGTAAAGTCAATCAAAGTTTATTAATATTCGCAAAATTTGAGCAGATTTTCAATAGTCTTCACAGCACCATGTTTTAACTTTAATGAAAAAACTGCTTTTTAACCTGTCCCCCCTCCGATTGATCCGCGTGAATAATCAATCAAACCAATGCACCAAAATCCTTACGTAATCAATTGACGCTCGCGTAGATGTTATGATTAATATTAAGTCATTCCAATAACTTTTATGAGAGGTACATTTTTATTATTTGAAGTAATATTATTTCCATAATTATTTTTGTGTTTAATATTTTTAATATCTTTTTAGATATTACTGGGAAGTTGACCGTGTGGACCTCATGGGTCGCACCTCACGGCTTGTTAACTTCCCAGTATTTGGGAAGTTCTTGTAATCGCCTCGAAAATCGAAATTGAAATTTTCAACATTTCTTTACGTTTTGAGGTCTATAGAGTATATATAAAGTGTTTTTAGAAAGGGAGATGTATGTGTGTGTGTGTATGTACGTACGTAAGTATGTACGTTCGTGGACACTTTTTTCTACGACGATAACTCACGTAAACAAAGTCGTATCGACTTCGTTGAGGTGTCAATCGAAGCGTCTTTGCAATCTTAAGAGCTGATTAGGTTTTGGGAAACTTCGGTCGGGGGGGTTTGCTGTTTTGCCCGTTTGAAGGTCATTTCTGTCATGCGTTATATCTCGCGAACCTAAAGTACGATTTTCTTGAATAAGGTGTCAATCGACGCTTATTTACATTTATGTGATTCTATCAAGTTTTTAAAAAATTTCTTGGAGCGGTTTTTTAATTTTTTAAAAAAAAAAGTGCAAAAATAACGTTTTTTTTTCAAAAACAATAAATTTTTAACCTTATTTCCAAGTCGCAGTAACCAATGTTTATAAAATTTATATACTCCAAACAGTTCTATTGAAAATGACATCAAAGTTTTTTACTCAAGATTACGAAAAAAATCAAATAAAAAATAAAAAAATCATTAACAGTCATCATGTTTTTCAAGGCCATTTCTGTCATGCTTTATATCTGACGAACCAAACATACGATTTGCATTGTTAAGGTGCCAATCGACGCGTATTAACTTTTGCGTGAATCTATCAAATTTTTATAAAAACTGTTGGAGCCGTTTTTTTAATTTAAGAGAATAAATTGCAAAAAATTAGATTTTTTTTCATAAACAATAAATTTATAACCTGATTTGCGAAATATAGTAATCAGTGTTTATAAAATTTATATACTCACAACAATATTTGTAGAAACAATTTCAAAACTTTTTCTCATGATTACGTAAAAAATTAAATTACAAATAAAAAATAATTAAAAGTCATCATGATTTCCAAGGTCATTTTTATCATTCACTATATCTCACGAACCAGATATAATATTTGCATCATTAAGGTGTCAATAGACGTTTATTAACATTGCTGCAATTTTTTTAACATTACATAAAAATTGTTTCAGCAGCTTTTTAATTTAATAAAAGAAATGCAAAAATTAGGCTTTTAGGGTTTTAAGGTTTTTTCATAAAAATAATTTTTCAACTTGATTTGCACAGCACAGTAATAAATTTTTATAAAATTTATACATTCTTATCAGTTTTTGAAGAGAAACCAGCAAAACCATAATCCATGATTATAAAAAAAAAACTAAATAAAAAATAAAAAATCATTCAAAGTTATTATGTATAGAGGGTTCATACGAATGACATTAATTTATATCTTTTATTCTTAGGAAATTGTTGTAAATTCAATCGAAGTTTTATAATATTTGCATAATTTGAGCAGAATTTTAATAGTTTTTACAGTGTTTTAGTGTTAATAAAAAAACTGCTTAAATGATAGAAGTCCAAAAAAACCCTCCCGTAGATGATATGATTAATATCAACTCATTCCTGTTGCTGCTATGAATACCTCTCATTATTATTATTTAAAGTAGTAATATTTTTAAAATTATTATTTTGTTTAATATTTTTAATGTTTATCTAGATATTACTGGGAAGTTGACCGTGTGGACCTCAAGGGTCGCACTTCGCGGCTTGTTTGGATTCGTAATCGATTACGGTCGAAAATCGATTACGAATCCAAATAAAGATACACAAAATTAAAAGGAAATTTTCCTTTTTTAGAAGCCTTAACTATAGTCTCAGCATGTATGCTTGTCTTCCGGAAAAACTTTTTGAAGAAAAATATTTTAGGTGTAATGCCAGGACAAGGCTGCTACAGATTTCAAAATTAGTCACTACTTGCCTCTAAATCAAGGCTGTCCAACCCGCGGCCCGCGGGCCACATGCGGCTCAAGGCAGACATCAATGTGGCCCGACAATATTTTAAGTTTCTGAAGCAAGTCCATTTTTCTGAGGAATGTTTTGTGTGTTGTGTGCGCTTTCGTGGTAAAGCTATTCTCTTCAGCTATAGTAATATACTTGTGGCCCAAAACACCATGTCTTCTTTCAATATGGCCCAGGGAAACAAAAAGGTTGGACACCCTTGCTCTAAATGGATTGTTTGAGAGTTGAACAAAATACAGAGTGAGATTTTATCGGCTCATAATGATGGCCAGGTGAAGTTAGGGAGAGGTGGTATGTATCTAAAAGGCTTCGATCCAAACACAAATACAGTTTATAAATTCTTTAGTTGCCTTTATCATGGCTGTACAAACTGTTTTAAAGTGCAGAACGTTTGCAATAATAACAGTGATGGTCGCAAAACCTTAGCTCAAAGGAATGAAGCCACACTTAGGAGAATGGAGATGATCAGACGCAATGGCTATAATTTGATACACATGTGGGAGTGGGAGTTCAACAATTTTTTGAAGTAACTTCCGGAAGAATAAATGAAGTTAGAATTCCATACGAGTAGTAGCGTACTAAGAATCCGTTAACTAACAAAAAATGAGATTTTTCACTGTGTATGACTTCTGCATAGGTTCTTCTTAGACTGATTGATTTTTCTTCATGCAATGTGTATTAGGAATAATGAAAAACTATTCGACAATTCTTAGAAGTCAACAAATGTTTGAAACTTTATTAGTTGGAATTTAGTGAAAAATTGGGTATACAAATATAGAGAGAAATATAAATGTTTCGTGGAAAATATGTCCCCTAATTGAAACTATCCGACAATAGTTATACTTGTCCTATGCGATGGCGATACGTTCTTGAAAATCGCAACTGTTGATGATTGCTATTTTTCGATTATTGCAACCTAGGTTTTATGTTCGAGATGTTCGGTAATCGCAAAAATATGAAACCCTTTTGAATATTTGCAATCTTTACTTGAAAGGATAATAATATATATATATAGTAAAATCTCTTAAAACTAGCAGCCAGACGTACTTTGTGATGGCATGAAATCGTACAGCGCCTACGACGAAACTTCTTGTAAATATTTCATTAGAATTCCATTGATGAGCAGTTTTTGTCTGCAATTTAGTTTGAAACCTATTATTAATTGTTATTAGTTTGATAAATATTGTTGGAGTCTATCGGTGTTGGATGCAAGAGAAAGGGACTCAGTGATTGCAACAAACGATACCGTAATATATAAATAATAGTGATTCAGCACCGTTTTGGGCTTATCACATTTTTTTTTATTGCTGCAAGTTAAGTATTGCTTAAATTTGCCATCCACTACATTTTTGTAGGATCCACGGTTACTGAGATATAAGGGTCCTTTTTTTCGTCCTTACAGTCCCATAACTCCTTCACTTCGCCACTTTGTACTTGTAATACAATATATTACTGGTGAAATTTTTTCAAATGCATCCGAGTTCGTCGAACCTTTCCTGCTAAGATTTGAAGATAAAATGAACGAAAATGAAATTTGAAACCAGAATAAGTGGACAATGTATACGAGTCCGGTAGGTTTTAGAAATGTCTGCCCGAAAAAACACTTAAAACAGATCTGCTCCAGGCCGAAAAACCAGCAAGTTGCTGATTACCTTCTTAGGTTAGGTTGAAGGGTGCTAAGCCGCACGGCTTCCGCTTCACTTAGGCCCCGTTGGCCCATTGTGCCCTGAAGACATGGAAAAACTACCATATTATTCCATGAACCACCCCGATTCCTTGAGGAAATCCAGGAACTGGTCCATTCTCATAACACTTAGCTCACTTAGCTCACTTAGCTTCACGAAAAAGAAAGCACCTAAGTGTTTTTTCCTATTATTCGCTAGAGCCGGACAACTGCAGAGAAGATGCTCTACAGATTCTGTCTCCTCTTCATCACCGCAGCTTCGACACAGGTCGTTCGCTGGGAGCCCGATTCTTCTTGCATGTTCACCGAAAGCCACATGACCCGTCAGTATACCCACAAGGTTTCTTATTGCACCTCTGTCTAGGGATAACAGAGTGCGCTTTTTGTTATAATTTGGCCACATCTGTCTAGCGGTACAGCATGTGCCTAAATTTCTCCAGCGCCTCAATGCTAGCTCGTAGGCTGATACCTTTATATCCTGCCTAAGAACTTTCATTGAGACCCCTACCCCCACTTTCTCATGCAGGTGCGCCTCACGGGATCCCTCCCTAGCGAGCTGATCCGCTTTTACATTTCCGTGCACTTCGCTGTGCCCAGGAACCCAACACAGTTTTAAACTGTTCTTTTGAAAGATCCTCCCCAGTTCCGACCTACAGGTTTCAACTAATTTGGAGGACACTAAGACTGATTCTAGCATCCTTATGGCTGCTTTGCTGTCCACAAAGAAAGTGATGTCTTTATCGACCTCCCCTCTCTTGTTAACTTCTTTCGCAGCTCTCAAGATTGCCATTATTTCCGACTGCACAACTGTGCAGTGCACGGGGAGCTCCAACGATATACTAAGGCCCCAGTACTCGGAAAAGATTCCTGCTCCCGTGCCCGTGCTCGTTTTCGAGCCATCCGTGTACACTGACACAGTTCCTTTGCCGGCTAGCCCCCCGCTCTCCCACTCTTCTCTTGAGGGGACGACGGTCAAGAAATTTGTTTCAAAGTCCAGTGTTGGCACTCTATAGTCCATGTTGACATAGCCTTGCTTCCCACAAAGACTTTTCAGTACTGTGGAGTGCCCATAGGGCCTTTCCCTCCAGAAGCCTCCACCCTTCAGACGCACAGCACTGGCGGCTGCCGCCTCCTTGCAGTGCAGATCTAATGGAAGAAGATCCAAAATGATCTCTAATGCAGCTGTGGGAGTAGTACGCAAAGCACCCGTTATCGCCAAGCACGCCACTCTTTGGATCTTAGTGAGTTGAGCCAGGTTACATTTCTTGCTCAGCGCCTCCCACCACACCATAGCCCCATAGGTCAGAATTGGCCTGACTATAGCTGTGTACATCCAGTGTACCACCCGTGGTTTGAGTCCCCACTTAGGCCCAAAGAGCGCCTTACACGTGAAAAAGGCTACTGTAGCCTTCCTCACTCTCTCTTCCAGATTTGCCCTCCAGGTAAGCTTATGATCTAGCACGACCCCTAAGTACCTCACCTGATTGGAGAGCGTAAGACTTTCGCCATTAAGTGTGGGCGGCCTAAAGTCTGGAATTTTACGCTTCCTTGTAAAGAGGACAAGCTCCGTCTTAGTTTACACAAACGTAACAGTTGCTAATAAATTAAAACCGTATGGGATAGAAAAGGCCAAAAATCTAAGAACGTTGAAGATCTCGGCTGACATACGAGCAATAAAAACAGAAACAAAATGCTTGGATGTCACCTTTTGTACTTGTTGAATGGTTTCTGACCAATTTTATACAACAGGTGGAATTTATTAGTTGACTTTTCTGCATTAAAATAAATCACATTAATTCCAGACTAGCAGAATCCAGCACTCGAAATTCGAGTGCAATGATGATTTTATTATAACTGACTCTAGAAATTCGATCGAATAATCATCAATCTCAGTTAGAACCCTTATTTTCACGCTTTCACAAATTTAAGTTAATTCACCTTTTTCCAAAATTTCCTTAAAAACGTGTATTTAAACTATTAAAGCAGATGTACATTTCTTCTGGCACTCCCAGACTTCTTCAGTGTATAACTAATTCCCTAAGTTCTGTGTTTCTATTTTAATCCCTAAAGTTTTACATTTTCATCGCAAAAGTTAATCAGCTTAATTACTCCATTCCCTAAGTTAACATTCATTCTAATCCCTACAGGTACTCTACTCTATCTACTCTATCTCTATAGTTTCCCTTATGTAACCTGGTATATCCCACTTTTTTCTCCTCCTTCTAGTTTGTCTTTTCCGTCGATATGCTATTTTTTAGTTGAATACCGCTCTTTAGTACCACTTCGATGTTGTATTTTTTAACATGCGTTTCAAGTCCCTGTGCATATCCGAGAATGTTATGAAGAAGTCTGGGTGTGCCAGACGAAATGGTTTTTGAATTTAACTTAAATCATCAATCAATATAATAAAACGGCAAGCTAAATTTGTTTTTCTACACAATTCTGCACATCTACAGGATATTCTCTTTCCATTGATGTATTTTTTATGAAAATCAGTCCAGAAACAACGGCTAAAATGGTACCACAAAATTCATGTTAGCCGTTTAGTTATATAGATATTTACGTCAATTGTCGGCATGTGAAATGAATAGTTTCTTTCGGCATTTAGCAATATTAGCTGGACAAAAATTCTTGATAGTGTTGCAAAGGTAACATAGCTCATTCTTATATTAAGGTATTTCAAAGATTCGTTGTAATCGAATATTTTTATTTAAGTCATCTATTCGAATCCTTTACGCTTTTTGTATAACACATTTTGGTTAACATTATTTTGTTTTCTCCATTTACTGAAATGTTGCTGGAGAATTGAGCAGAAAGGACTTTATTGTAAGCGAGAAAGTCTTTAGTTCAATTTCGCATTATTTTGGTTTGCAAAGGACATTATCTACTGATAACAATGCTTTTCCTAAGGACGTTTATTTCTAGTGTAAGTATATAAGTCGCCTAAATAAAATTTCTTAGTTAAATCTGATGATTCTCTTACCTTTTCAATAATTACAACTTCTCGTTCATCGCAACAGGAGATGTTTCAATAAGTTGCATAAATCTATCCTGAATGATATTCTACTTTTTGCACGGCAGCAGCTCCTATAGTGCATTCAAGGTTAATTTCGTAACATGTAGAAGAAATGTATTTGTTTTTTTTAAAGTGTTTTCGTTCTTTCGGTGGTTCAAAGCTTTCTTGTTAGACCGAAAGAATATTATAACATGCTTTTCTTGACTGATTTATAATACACGTGAATTTTTTTTGCTAGTTCCTCGAAGAAAGCTTATATAATTTAAAAATATCCCCGACGTGCCTGTAAAGCCAAACCTATTCGATAATGCACACAATTCCTTCTTGTATCATCCATCGAGAAATATGAGTAACTTGACCTTATTTCGCGCAAACTAATTCAACAATCACGTTATTCCGTCAAGTGTTACTCTAGTTAGATAATTAAATATGTATACGTTAATTTCGTGCCGACGTTGGCATTATGTCTAGCAAAAAGTCCAAAATGAACGGAAGATATTAAAAACATATCAGAGCCGTCCGTGGCGGACCGACCTGAAGTGCAACTTCAAATTAATTTTCGCCTGAGTGAAAGTCCGAATGAACAATAGGCCATAATTCGCGATGTTACGCAAGACTTTTTCTGTCGTGCGGCTGCGGAAATAAAACAATTTAAATACGCCAACCAGAAATAGAGTGTGGCTCCGTACAAGGGTATTTTGCCGTGTGCAGTAACATATCAATTGTTTGGGCCCAAGTGGTGTTGTTGTGTTCTTGCAGACTTTCTACCGCAATAAGCGTCAGCCAATTTTTTGCCTTCAAAGTGCCTGGCTTGGCAAATCGCATCGGAAATATGCTTGAATGTCATGTAATCCACTTTAGACCATCACGGAAAACAAATTTCCTATTTAATAATTGGAAAGAGTGCTCGGTGTGTATGGAGTAAGTTGTAAATAAGTTTGTGATCCAACGCAATGCGCTCGAAACGTGAAAATGATGGGCTGCGATTTCGTGTACAGACAACTCTTCCTAATTGTTTCCTTAACTTCCTTAGAAGAAAAGCACTTTATGAATAGAGCAACCTAACACGTTCCCAATCAAGTGGCTGACCCTTCTGAATTGAATTTTTTTCGCTGATGACATTATGGAAGGATCAGAATGCATTATGGGAGGATCAGAAGGCATTAGGAGCCAAGTGTCGTCATTTAGGCTCCAAATATACTGATCGTGCATGCAAGGCGCGACTGGAACTACATAGTTACGTAATCGGGTGAAGCATGCGTAAAGTCTTATTAATTACTCGGCTTGGCGAATTAGTGAACCAAACGACCGATTGTTTTGAGCTGCTGTACGTTTGGTAACCGCTGAGACGAAACTTCATTCAAACGGTCGTTTTTTGCCAGCAAATGGGCCTCTAAATGAGTACTTCCGATTCTTGTTTAGACTCGTGTAGTTAAGTTAGTAGCTGTCGTCAAGTGTTGACGACATCATCAACACGATACCACGCATGTTCCATGTCTGAACCCACCGTAAAACACGCTTAGTTTTCATCTCGCCTTCGTGATGATTCTCAATCATAGTGGATGTAGACCAGGCTCTTGATGTCTCGCATCCCGAAATGAAAGTGACATCCAATTTTGAAAGCCAAGTCATTCACTTCAAGTGAAGACAAAATTTGCTCATGAAAAATTCAGGACTGAGGCTGTAGGTAGCAGTTTATGCAACATGTTTTGAGCGGAAAACGTTATAATATGATGTGTATGAACTTTGATGACGTCAAGCTATTTATTGGTTTGTTACATATAAAATATCTGATTTTTAAAACACTCGATCGATTCCACATCAATGCAAGTGATGCATCCTGCCAGATACCTTCGCTGATTCAAACTCGGTTTGTATGTAAATTGCCAGTTTATTTGTTACAGAATACCTAGTACTAGCTAATGTTCTAGTACACGGTTTTTGGCTCATAAAATGAAAACGAATGGATATTTTTCAAAACTTTTCTTCTTCTTTTTTCGGGTCACTAAATGACTACAAATTATAGAACAACTTATTCGAAGTGGTCTCCCTTTGCGTTCCAGCAACGCCGAAATCGGTCTGGCCACTCATGGATCGCAGTACGCACCTCATGCATGGGAAAGTTGTCCACTGCTCGGACAAGGGCGCGCTTCAAAGACTATATTTGCTTGTCGAGTAAAGCAAGGGGACCATAATTTGTAATCTAACGGATTGAGGTCTGGGCTGCCAACTGGCCAATCATCCGTAAAAATGAAGTCCGGAACGTGGTTTTTTAGCCAATTTTCAGTCGTTTTGGCTTTGTGAGCTGGAACAGAGTCTTGCTGGAATATTCAGCGCTTTCCGCCGAACATTGTTTGGTTCAGGTTCTTTACAATGGTTGATTGATACACTTGGGCAGAAGTTTTGACACCTTTCTCGCTGAAATGGAACTCAGTGACCCCATCGTAGGCGACTCCCCACCACACCATCATAGAAGCTGGATGGTGGCCTCGTTGAACTCTCGGACTGACTTCAGACGCGTGTCTTGATGACAGAGCATAAGCATACACTCTATCGTTATGTTTATTGAACGATTCTTCTACGGTGAAATTTTTCTCGTCCGTAAACAGAATTCGTCTGTGGCCGTTCTTCTCGTACTGGCGACGCAACGCAGTAGCGTATGCAGGATTTTGATAAGGGGGGGTTCATATTTTTGAAGTCTTGACTAGGTACGTTTGCTAGTGCTTCGGTGTAGATATGAAGATATAATTATGTAATCATACTTAATCAAACTTTTTCACCGGCAAAAGTTGGAGTCCTCCAAAAATAATTCTGGCAGACTTTAGCCCGATTGCATGTCTGGTTTCATTTACGTGGCTAAACTTGTTTACCCAAGGGGGGGAGGGTTTGAACCCGTAAACTCCCCCTTTGGGTACGCCACTGACGCAACGCTTTCGATTTTGCTTCGCGTTTTTGTTTCAATGCTTCTGTGAGCAAGTCTCTGGTGTGTCTTGTACGCATGGAGTCCCAAGTCACGTTTTATGATGCGTGCCATGCAGTCCTTCTTGATATTCATCTCTCGACCCAAAATTTTCTGCTTGCGATGCGGATTTCGACGAGTTCTATTCTCCACGACTTTGATAGCTTGTGGCGTTCGTACAGTCCGCGGACGGTCGACTATTCCACCAGTATCCTCAAATAACTTCACAGACACACAAAGTTTCAGGTGATTTTCAGTGGGCGCAACATCCGAAAGATTTCACCTTTTTCGTAGCCGCATTTTTGCAGGCCAATTACGACAACACGATTTTCGAGTGAACCCCATTCCATGATTGCAAACAACTGACGCCAAAAACTTTTGATGCAGTAATATAGCTTAAATATCACTTGTCAAATAGCCGTCAAGTTGGAATGGATGCGTTCAATGGTTCTCGAGAACGAGTGTGTTCAATACGTCTACCAAAACATAAGCTAGTACTAGGTATAATGCAAACAAGGAGGAGAAGTGGATCGATTTTGCACGTCAGCTTAGAAAGATTAACCATAGCAGCAGTGGGAACAGAAATTGTTAAATCATTTGGTTTGGGTATGAGTAATGCAAAAAAGGCTCTCAAATGTTTTGCAAAATAAAGAGCTAGAAAGTTTTCTTTTCGAACAATTCAGTAACATGAAAATCTTAAGGAGCAAATTTGGTGCTTCGCGTGATTGTTAGAGCCACAAAACGCTATCGATGGGCGTTCCATATGAGGGAGTCTGTAGGTTAAAATAAGGATTATTGAGGTGGTTCAAAATGTATTGTTCGACAATGTTAATCGGCAAGATTCGGGCATAGTCAAAAATGATTTCTACACGTACTATTCAAGAAACGAACTCAACATGAGAAGAAATGAACTAGATCGATAAGTGCGCCAAGACCTATGTATGTATATTTGTTAATATTTTTTGATCCTGTGTTACAATGAACTGTTCAAAAAAATAGTGAAACATAATTAATTTGTAATCGGGGAAAAAATATTTACAATGAATTCAGTGCCTGTTATAAAAAAAATAATCGGTAATATACCTAGTCGTGCCATAAATATTGATACAAGATGTTTTAACTATAATAATGAAACTACTAGCTGGATTTTAATTTTTTTTCACCATTTATTGTAAAACTAACACACTACATAAAGAAAAATAAATTATTCAAAATGGCCGCCTTTTGCTTGAATACAGCGCCGAAGTCTGTCAGACCACTGGTCTATTGATTCTCGCACGACTTGCATCGGGAAATTGTCCACAGATTTTTCAACGCTTGTTTTAACGATTCCAGGTTGTGGTGACTTTTTTTAACAGAACATACCCTTTAATACTAACCACAATTCGTAGTCGAGGGGACTAAGGTGTGGACTGGCTGATGGCCACAAATTAACACTGATAAACTCTCGCACATGGTTCCCTAGCCACTCTAGTGGGATTTTCGACTTGTGGGCAGGCGCGGAGTCTTGTTGGAAAACCCATTTTCAAACATGGTTTGGCTTAGGGGCTCCACTACCTTCCAGTGGCGAGGGGTGAAAAAGTACTGTGGGTAAGCCGCTTACTATTTGAGAAGCCGGGAACGCTACCAGCTTTTTGATTTGTTTCCATATCCTATTGAGGAAAACCTAGCTGCCATTCCAACAAACGGGACCTTAAATTATTGATGAATTCGAGACTCGGAAAGCTTTGCTGCAACTCTTACAGATGTTGATCGCTTTGCTGGCTATTATGGAACTATGAGGATGTGTAGAATAAAGAGAATGGAGTATGATGGAATAAACACAGAGATCGAGTGAAACGATTGTGCATGTTTACAGTGGTGCATGCAAGTAAATAAACACTTCATTCCCTTATAAAACTGAAGTGTTAGACATTTTTGGAACATATTTGGAAAGGTAAGCCGATGGGAATCGGCTTATATGAAGGCCTCGCCACTGCTACCTTCATTAAGATATCCGACTGATAGTTTTTGGCAGCTGTTTTGACGCCCTTTCACAGAAATGGATAGAAGTGACACCTTCGAGGACACTTCACCAAACCATCACTGATGCTGGATAATGTCCTCGTTCAACCCTCGGAATCTTTTCTGTAGCCTACTTAGAAGACCTTGAGTATATCATTTTTCCTCCACGGTAAAGATTTTTTCGTCGGTAAAAAGTATTCTTTTGTACTGCCCTTTACCGTGTCTCGATAACAGCTGTTTTGACTTTTCCACCCTATTTCGTTTTAAAGCGGCATTGAGTCTGTGTCCTGTTTGTCCTCTGAAAGCTGCACGCCCAAGTCTTCTTTGATTATACGACTCATGGTTCTCGTCGCAATTTTCATTTCACGAGACATGATTTGATGAGTTAGATGTGAGCTAATCAAGGTAAATTTTACTCAGGACCGCATCCATGCAAAAGGAGTTGTTGCCAATCTTCGCGGGATGCATAATTTCGGTGGCAGATAGTCGGATGGTGCTCAAAATGGTGGGGCGTTCCATTATTGGTCATTAGGCTGAGGCACGCCCGTGGAAAGTGCGACACATTACATTACAGTGTTTAAAAATTGTTGCTATTCATAAGTCTCTGCTATGTTTGCTGATGTAATTAATTATACCTTAGGTATGGACTAACGAAAAAAAAAATTTAAATCAAGACTTCAACTGTTTTCTACAATCACTTAAATCTTTAATTTACTGAAAATTAATAAGCATTCCAGGAAACCATGTTCGTTCTTCATCTGATTTGTATACCTAGGAAACGTGGATATGCATATGTACTCTTGAATAAGGCTTTAGGACCTAGTTTGAAAGATCACTGGATATAAAAGTACCTCGCTACGCACGTGGTCGACCTAACATATGTTCTGCTTCTTTGCTTAAATATTTCAGACGCAGTTTGTGTTGCCCCGTAATAAAATGGGCACTTCTTATTTGTCGAAATTCACTATACAAACATGGTGCGGGCGTGCTGCAGACTCGAAATTTTTGAGTAAATATGCAACAAAATATCATATCTTTTTCAAAGCGATCGAGTAATGCATTTGAAATGTCAAGGAAGTTGAAATTTTAGAATAAATTTGTTGCATGGCACGAATGAAAAGTTATGGAATAAGTTAGGATCGGTGATAAATAATATGTAAAATAGAATTTCAAAATGTTCTTCATCATTTGATTTCACGAAGCTTTTTAACCAGTCAGTCGTTTCTAAAATACTGGATCACATACCTATAAAATATGCCGATAAGTGTTCATTTTGCTCAAATAGGTTCATCTTTAGTCCCTTTTTACTTTTTGAGTGGACAACGTCCCGTTAGGAGTTAGGACATGTGCTATTATTGTATTCAGCTTGTTTTTCAGACATTTCAGTGAGTCAGGAGTCGGGTCATGGTTTCAAGTTGTAAAAATTTTGAAGTCATTCTCAAGGCAGTTTGCCCTCATATGTGCAAAGGTTCAAAGCACTTAACTCTGCATGGTTATCAAAAATAGTATACTATATATATGACATAGTATTGTTAACTTGCGAGGAACTCTCAAATTCTCTGTCATATGTTCTCTCAAAATTGCTCGTTAAATTATGAGTTTTACGAATTTTATATTGGTTTTCAATCAATATTCGTTTTTTCATCCCGAATATTTCACAAAGTATACTTCAAATTTATGGTAAAACATTCAAGTATTCAAATCTACGGGTGTGTAGTTGCGTGGGTGCAGATAATACGTCTGCAATCAGGTGTAATGTGGTATGATCGCCATGTATTATTTATGGTCCTTTGATATTACTTTCTTTTCCATGTTGTCTATAAGACTCCATGATGAGGATATAAAAATTAATAAAAATTGCAAGAAGATTTAATAGAAAAACGGTCGGCACAATTTTGATACCACTGGCCAAAGACTAAATATGCTGATGATAGGCATTACCTAAAGTGGCGATATATAGGCACAATCCACGGGAGTCTTTTTAGAGTGTCGAGTTGGATAGGCACTAATCAAACTGGTTCAAATGATCTAAATGGACTGTATTTTTCTTGAACTCTCAGTCGCTATTTATACAAATTCTAAACGCTAACAGCCGTAGGTGTTCAAACACTTATGACCAGCGCTGCCAGATTTTTTTTTGGCGAAGCGTGATTTTGAAACTTTTTAACTAAAAAAAGCGGGACATAGTAAAAAACCTACATAATCAGTGATTCTTAAATGCTTATCTTTTTATTTTAATTTTAATTTATGTTTACATGACAATAGATAGCAAAAATAGCCATAGAAAACGTTTTTTAATGAAAATACGTCACTTTAACAAAAACGGTCTGGTTTGCCCTATAGTTAGGCAGTTAAGTCTTCAGAGAAATATAATTATAAACCATATTATATAATATAATTAAGAATTATATATAAGAATTACTTATTCATATTTTTGTGAAAATGTAACTTCTTTTAAAGTTTTTTTTCTTTAGTATGAATGAAGAATTCTGCTCAGGATAGCTCTTGATTGAAATGGATGAGTAATTCTGCTTTCATAAAATTTACGGAGCATTTATTTCTGGCATATGACTATTTAAAAAAATATCCGTTGGGGAAAGCAGTTTGATGCTGGGATACTTAATAAGAAGGACACTTGTTGAAACATATTCCTGCCATCATTTTTTGGAAACTGTTTAAAGAGATGGTGTCATTTCTGTACAGTGAGATTTACAATTTCCCGCTATACGTCCAAGGATGAATTCAACAAGTTAAATTCTTCATATAAGTTATCTACTGAAATATTGCCTGTCAAGTTTAATAATGCTACCCGTGCACCGCGCGGTCAAGTAATCCCCGAAAAGAGGGACTGAGCTCGTCCCGTGCGGGACATTTAATTTTGATTTAAAAATCGAGACGTCCCGCCAAAATCGGGACGTTTGGCAACGCTGCTTATGACCCAATTATTTATACAAAATTATGCTTTCCACGATAGAAAAAGGTCATGCATTAACAGATGCAATAACTTATTACTACTCGCAAATTTCCACATGACACTAGCAACCAAAAAGGCAATATCTATGCTCGCTGCAACAAGTGAAAAAGGGAACTTCACGAGGTGATAAGCGCTATCTGTCCATTCATGAAGCGATGTATTTATTTGGTGATAAATACATCACTTTAATGTTTAAAGGACAGTCTTTCGTTGAAGGAGTTGCAAATCGGGGCTTTCAGAATGTCATCTTAGGTTCTTTTAAATTCTGGAACATTGCTTTCCAACCGTGCTTGTGTAATATAGGCTTTATGTGACGTAGCAGAAACCTGCTAGAAAACCCAGTGGCGACTGTTGAACAGCTTAGAGTTCAATGGGTTCACATACTCCTCAAGGATATCCGTCTGTTATTTTTTTTGTTGCAATTTTTAGACCTTTTTCGCAAAAATAAAGCTCTGTGACACCTTCGTAGCTGGCACTCCACAGTATCATTACTGACGCTAGACGATATTCTCGTTGTACCGTTTTGGCAACCTCTCGAGCTTCTCTGGAACTGTGTGCATACATCCTTTCATTTTGACTTGATTTTTTACTGCAACCGTAATTTTTTTTTCATCAGTAATCAAGATTTGTCGATGTTTGTTGTTGCGTACCGCCCTTTGTATCTTGTGGGACATATGTCCTTCTGGTGGAAACACTGATATCCCGAACCATTATTCGTTGCTTACGAAGTGGATTTCGACGAATTCGATTCTCGATGGCTTTGACGATTACAGGAGTACTCATGTCACGGTTACGTCCTGATCCATGCACTGCATGTCTGCTTTCTCAGCCGACATGTGCTTCTTGTGCAGCTCTACATTTGAGAAGAACGTTTCTCTCAAAAGCTGGAAATCCTGCAAAATCTTCCAATTAAGTTGCACACTGTTCGCATTGAGGTGTTGGTCCCAGATAGTTGATGCGTAGCGTAGCGATAGTAGCGAGTGCCTTATAAGGTGATTGGGTTTAGCGGATAGATCCATGGAACGAGTAACCAGAAATTTGATTTAACCCTTATGTACACACCCGGGTGCCCACTTTGTCATATTTTTGTTGATAGTTTGAGCAAAAATTTTATATTTCGAGCTGAATCTTCTAATCCCCATTATTTAACTCTTGTAAGGGCTTAAAATACACTGGTTTATTTTTCCAAACTTCTAGAGTGTAAACTAAATGGGTTTAAAGTACATGCGCCTCGCGGGGACACCCGGGTACCGGGATACCCGATAAGGAGCAGGAGTAAATATATAAACCAATTATAATAATTTATGTATACATTTATATTTATTCATTACACTGAATACATTTAATTGTCGATACACAGTGTTCATCGCAGACAGGCTTTTCACAAACTAAACAGCATTTTCGCGTCTTCTTGCGTCTCTTGATCGTTTCTTTGTAACAAATATGACAAGAATCCGTAACTTTTTTCCGGCCAGTACTATTTCAAGGTTGAATTTGCTTTTCAGAAGAAGTAGAAGGAGTTCCCTGTAACCCGATTACGCTCTCATATACACTAGTTACCAAAACACTGCTGCGCCAGTCTCCTTTTCTAAAAATTTAGTCTGATTTGACTGACTAGGAGAGGCTCAGGTTATGGAATCTCAGATTTGGACGAAATTTGGCACATAAGTAGAAGACGTCAAGGAAATTCGATCCTTAAAATATTAGAGCGCAACACTCCTCCGTTTTTGAGAAAAACCTCCTTAAAGTTTTTAGCGTCGCTAATGGATTATTAAGTTTTCACATGTGGCATCTGGCATCGGTGCAGTGTAGGTAGCAGAACTACTAGCTCGCGATCATGGGATCGTGTGTTTGATTCCCGTCGGGGTATTGTTTTTCTTTTTGAATAATTGTCGTCGTCGTGTGTTCGATCACCGGTGGGTACTGTTCTTTTGAATATTCGTGGATGTAATTATTTTAAGGTAAATCAGCAATGTTCAACTGCAAAAACATTTATTTTGAGAAATCAGCAAATTGTTCGATCATTTAAATATGCAAATTATACAAGAAAGTCATTGTTGAACGGATAGAGTCTTAAAAACTGTTGTAATCGAAGCAAATTCATAGCTAATGGTAAGATCATCCTTTGCTTCTCGAATCAACCATGCTTCCTCTTCGTGCCTCAAAGCCAAGTCGGCAATAGGCAATAAACCAGGGTGACGCCCATTGTATCGAGTCATAAATGTTATGGTGGTCAATTATTCAACACCATGGCATTCATGGCCACGTTGGGCGCCATCCTGGTTTATTGCTTTTTGCACACACGACGACGACAATTATTCAAAAAGAAAAACAATACCCCGACGGGAATCGAACACACGACCCCATGATCGTGAGCTAGTAGTTCTGCTACCTACACTGCACCGCTTCTGCCAGATGTAAAAACTTAATAATACAATAGCAACGCTAAAAACTTTAAGGAGGTTTTTCTCAAAAACGGAGGCGTGTTGCGCTCTAATATTTTAAGGATCGAATATCCTTGACGTCTTCTACTTATGTGCCAAATTTCGTCCAAATCTGAGATTCCATGACCTGAGCCTCTCCTAGTGAGCTAAAACTAAATGCGTACAAGGTTAAATACTAATTTCTATTATGTACATACATGGATTCGGTAAAACATAATTTTTCCTAACTACACGCATCTCTTAACTTCTAATAAACACCAGGTAACTATGGCAATTATACAAAAGATTTTCTATTTCCTTTACAGTTTGGTAAATTCTTATGTCGTGGGTCGACAGTAATAAACTTGCTTGCGTTTTACCTGTGTAAACTACCAGGGGTATGCAGTGAGTGCTAATGCAATTTGAGCTCAATACATAGTAAACATTTTTCTTCAGACCTTGAATGTGTATCCTCCTCAAAAGGACGATTGAACAACGCCTAATTGTATAGTTTTTTAACGTGGGCACCCAGGTACCCTGGGTGTGTAACAACGAGATAAAAGTTGGGTGTGTACTTACGGGTTAAGGTCCTTGATGAAAGTGACTATCAAATATTTAAACTTTGCTTGGGTGAATATGTGAAGCTATTCACAAAAATACGTCGGCCCATTTTCAAATCTGAAAAATATTTAACCTACAAAAATTTCAACCTCAACTGATTATAGCAATCTTAAGTTTATTATTTATTCAAACATGGCTTTGTGTTGTTCATTATTATTAGAATGAAAAAAATAATCTTCACATCACGCCAAGGTTAACTTGGGAATTCTTTACTATTTCAATAAATAAATGCATATGGCACTTTCAAATGAAAATAGGAGATGTAAATTATGGAATGTCGCTAATCGACATAACAGGGAAACCGATGGAATTTACTTTTTCCGCGCAGTAAAAATATTCAACATCTCCACTCGCTTTGGAAATCCACTTATGGCTCCCATTCACAAGCATGTCAACTATGAAGTACGAGAGCCGCTTTGGTAATGCGATCGTCGTAGAAAGTGATAGTGTAAAACGGTGAGGCATACATATATGTGCGCGCACATTACTTTCATTTGACACGGTGAGTATCTTCCAACTCGAAGCCGAGGTGGTAACATGTGTCATACAATGCATCGACAAATCGTAGGCTGTTTTAGTCATATTGCGGCCAAGTTGCATATGAGCTTAGACAAAAACGAAACTGAACCAGCACAACAAATTCATATCGAATGACAATTCGCCCACCCCGCAGGGTGTTTAGTGCGAAATTCTATCATTTAGCCATGCAGTCGTTGACATCATTTACGTCCGCGCAATTACTACTTAGAAAAGTTGCTGGCATTCACGATTTCCCTCGTGATCGTGATAGATTGCATGCAAATGACCACAACAAAAAGATACTCAGCACACTTTAAAGTTGAATAGCTAATAGGGAAAATTAAAATTCATTGGTAGAAAGATTCGCGAGTGAACTCATCCTCAGATAGAAGGATGACGTGATTTGTTTTATTTAGTTATGTATATACGGGAAAATTGATAATAGGACATAGTCCAGATCTTTGGTAATCTGATAATAGTAGAAAATGTAAAGTGGATCCATTCAGTTGTAGTTTCGAAGCAATCCGAGATTTAAAATTAGACACTGGCACACACACACCTAGAAAAGACTAGGGTCAGATGGGGCCCAGTAGGACCAGTAATGCTTACTGCATCGATTCCGTAATCATTCTTCGGAAGCTAATACGGATCGTTTTCGCAATACCGCATCGATTACTTTAACATGGCGATGTCATTGGCAGGATCCGTGGTAACTCCATTTCGCATTACCAGGAAGCGATGCTGGAATTAATGCCTCAGAATGTGTTCCGTAATGCTTACTTGGTAATCGGTTCTGAAAGGCATCCATTCCACACAATATGTTACCATCGCTTCATTTTTGCATTACTAGGTAATGTATAGAAGTTTTCAATCATTCAATGATTACTTTTCAGATTCCCTATGCATTCCTTTGGAATCAATTCCATTTTCCGACATGAGCATCGATAAAATCATGCATGACCAAAGAATTGATTCCAAAAAGTCCGACTGGGGGTGATTGCGAACAAAATTTCAATGTTTTGCATTGATATTATTCCTTACTCATTGGTTAATTTTCGAGATGAAATTTTGTCATTTGTGTTCGAAACTACTCTCCGCCTGAATGCTATGGATTGAAAACTTTGACTCTATTTCTATTGTCAAATGAGAGAATGCTTATTTACATTTACCCCAGCATGTTTTCAATTACCCCAGAAACTAGGGGGTAAATGGAAACAGCGATTTCATCATTATGTTGATGGAGAATACAGCTTCTTCTAAGCTATCTGTTGTGTAAGGTGGAGGTGGCTTTTTCTTTTAGTACGTCCTGGGCATCCTGCAAAGACCATTTAAATCAAATATCGTCCAAACGTTATCTAAGAATATTTACTGAGATAAACCGCACTAAGAAATGCCAAATTTAAGTATAGTACATACAAAAATTGTAATTCACAACTAAATGTGTGGTTTATCGACACGTAAAGGGCAATTCTTTTGTTGTTTCCAATTACTCCAGGGTAAAATATCTCTGGGGTAATTGGAAACATAAAGCTTACACGTCAATTAATACATAGAATCAAAACATTAACCGAAATTAATAAATAAATGTATTAGGCAGGGAAGATTCCCGGAATACTTAAAAATCTCTGCAGTTATACCAATTTTTAAAGGGAGTGATAAAACTGACCGAAATAATTACAGACCAATCTCACTCTTGAATTCCTTAAGTAAAATCCTCGAAAAAATTGTAGATTCTCGAATTGAAGAATTCTTATTGCAAAACGAAATCTTGGATAGAAACCAGTACGGATTCCAGATGGGCAAAGGTACAACAGATGCCATTCCTGATGTAATTAGATTTGTAAATGAATACTTGGAAAAGGGCCACTACGTTGCAGCAGGTTTCGTGGACTTAAAGAAAACCTTCGACACAGTTACACATGAAACTTTAATCAAATTGTTGGAAAAGCAAATTAATTTATACGCAGTTACTTAACGGATAGATTTCAAAATACACTAAATGGAGGTGTCAAAAGTAAAACTGCTGAATTTAGAATAGGTGTTCCGCAGGGCTCGATCCTAGGACCAACGCTATTTCTACTTCATATCAACTCCATAAAAAAAGCAGACCTTGTTGCGAAAGTGGTTATGTACGCAGATGACACTGTGCTCGTATACTCAGGTAAAACTAGTCTCGCAATTGAACAAAAAGTAAATACTGACCTGAACAAGTATTGGTATTGGCTTCTACAAAGTAGATTGGCAATGAACACGGGGAAAACATAATATATTATTTTCAAACAAAAAAACAAGACTGACGTACAACCACACGTAAAAATCAATGACACAAGCCTCCAGAGAGTAGAACAAATAAAATATCTAGGACTTCTAATAGACGAGAAACTAACATGGACTCCACACATAAATGATCTAAGAAAAAAACTGGCTGTGTTCATTGGTCTTCTACATCGCTTCTATTTTTTCCAAAGAAAAAAATTCCAAATCATGTATGCGCATCTCCTTTCCAAAATTTCCTACGGCATCTTGAATTGAAGCTAAACTTCTAAAGGTAACCTCATGATATCTCCAGATTAGTAACCAAGGCGTATAAGATCATTTACAATCTCCATATGTTAACTCCAACGAGTGAAGTTTATAAAACAGCCCAAGAATTGAATTTGCAAGGCATGATTTCCATGGAAAGAGCTAAATTCATACATAAGAATTTACACCGTAATGAGTACACCGCTGTGAAATTAGATAGAATTGAGAGGAAAAACACTTACAGAATGAGAAACATGGATAAAATAGCTATAGCATTTGCCAGAACTGATAGACTAAAAGAAGACAAAAATTCAAAATTCAAAATTTAGGTATTAAATAACTTCAGAATGACACAAACAGGTAAGGCAACAATAAATAATCAATTTTACTGAAATATTATCGACGTTTTAATGTATTTTTACATCACCAAACAACTTTAACAAGCGACAGGTATCACGCTAAGAGCGACATGCACGCACTCTAATTAATATATCTCCTAAACTAATCCAGATCCCATTCTGCAATTTTTATGGTAAATTGTATACATGTTAAGCTTTATTTTACAGTAAAAAAATAAAAAATAAAATGGTAGAAGTTATTGAAAAAAATATTTTAAATATTCACTTCCGGTTTAAAACTAGAAAAAAAAATCAAATTCGGAATCTCATTTGAAAATCAAAAAGAACAGTAAATTTTCTATACAAAACACTACATTTATTATTTAATTATAATTTACTTTAATATGAAAATAAAATTTCAAAAAACCCCTGCTGTGATAATTTGAATTCTTTAGAATCCCATATCTTAACAACTAAACATCAAATAACAAAAATATTATGTGTACACATTCATATACCCTAGAAGTACAAATGTGCCCAATATGAACTAATTTCAGAACCTCACTTTTTTGTTGTCGGTTTCACGTGAAATGCCCCATACACTACCGGACAAAATTTAAAACATAGCGAACCCAACTTCCTTTAAAACGACACTAAGAAAATATCTCCTTCAGGACCAACTTTCGAAGTACGTTACAATTACAATCAGTGGAGCTGAACTCAAAACCAAACATGTAATCAACAGGAAATAATTCATAAACATATAGTCTGAACTATTAATATAACTAGAAGGATACTAAAACTTACAGATTTTGTAATATCCCTTATACCGATTCTTATCGTCTGGGAAGTACTATGTCCTAAAATTTTAAATACGGAGAATTACTAAATTTTGATGGAGAGAGTGGTTGAAGGAAACGGAGGTGGTTTTAGTCGGTAGAAATCCGGCATGCCGAGAGGCAGGAGCTGATCGATATCTTTTGAAGATTTCCACCTCCCAACGTTGAAAAAAAGTATATTCTTTCAATAAGATTCCGCGTAACAAATTGAAATAGTTATAATCACTTACTTTGCGTTTTTTATGTGCTGCAGAGGAAAACTTGAACTCACCAAACTTCGATAAACAACTTTTTTCATAATGGCAACTTCAAACTATGATGGCACTTCCATCGAGTGTTGCCAAGTCGACAATCGTCAGCATTTAAGTTTATCATAATAACCACGAGGGCAGCTATTTCGTTTGTTTCCATTTACCCTATGTTTCCATTACCCCACCTGATCCTAATTTTTTTCAAAAGAGTTCCAATAATATACATTCTGTCACTATTTCTCTAAGGTTATTCAATGCAACAGAAATCTGCAAGTTGTTGAAAATGGCTTTAAAGATGATGAATTGAAAATAAAAATAGAAACAACTGAAACAACTTGAAAGTCTTATCGGTAAACGTTAACTTTACGGTTGGTTGTAAGACCCGTTTAGTCTATTTGCATTTACGTCTTAACATACGGTCAGGATTACCCTTCACAACGAATAAAAATTATCAGGTTTATCTCAACTACATGGCTGGTTCATACTTCCTAATACAAGGGTCGTCTATCTAAACCTCTTTCGATCTTTTTGTCATATCACCCCGTTGCGTTAGTTTGCAAGTGCATGTTGTGAACCCAAATCGGGCTGATTCTAAGCGACCCCAGCCCAAGAAGTGGGCCCTTAACTACAACATCCACGCTTCAACCTTCACATGGTCGTAACCAAAGCCGGCGAGAATATGTCTTTCCGGATGCCAATGGTAACAAATTGACACTTGCTAAGGTTTGGTAAGACATCGCGAAATATCATCTCAGTTGTACCTTAATACACCGCAGGTTAGTATGAGAACAGTACTCTCCAAAAACAACAACAACAACAACTGAAGGTTTCAAAAGCTGTGTCGATCACTTTTCCTGTATTGTTTAGTGGTTTTCAATGAATTCTAAGATCCTACTGTTTCTCATCATCCCTATTAACTAACATCTGGAAGTAGGACGTAGTGAAAATTAGGTTTCCTTCCCCTCTACAATGGCTTGAACTAATCTCTGCTGTAAATATGAGCTAAGCTCGAATGCGAAGTAATGTTGAGGTGAACCTAAAAACATAGCACTGATTTTTGAAGAAAGAAACTTAAGAGGGATCGCAAAAATAATTAAAAGTCAACGCTCGGTCCTTCGACGAGTGATGAATAACTTCTGGCATACGATTTTGATTTCAACAAATCTTTTTGGGTATCCACCAAACCTTTAACTTTGTGAACTCTTCTTATATATTTATCTTAACTAAAGTCACGTTCGCTGTATCTTGGGGTCAAATGATTTCACTGACGAATAGAAATTCGAGACAACAAGAAAGCAAACACAAAAACAATCAAAACAATGTTTCGATATCTTCAAGAAACTTTGCTTAAAAGTATTTGCGTGATCCACCCGAATTCTGAAAAAAAAACATATTTGCAAACGAAATTTGACTATATTGTAGAAAATATCAGGAAAAAAATTCAATAAAGAACATACTCTGAAACTGCGTATGCACTACTATGTGATTGGGAAATATTGCGTGGATATACCGTAAATATCAACTATTGCAATCCATATTTGATGACCGAGAAACTAGCAGCCACCCACCAGGTAAATCACGTTAATTTTGGGAAGGCTCAATTTACACAGATAGTAGATCACCATTCAGATTTGAAAACTGCAGAAGGCGGTCTTTAAACCGAAATTACTGAAAATTATTATTAAAGAAGGTGAAAGCTCGTATTGATGGTGATAATCCATCAATTCGATTGAGAATATTTAATTTCATCTGCTCTTTACTTCCCAGTACTGCATATCAGGAAAATTTGTGCTTTGAATTAGACGGCAACCAGTAAAGGGAGAAAAAGGCGATTACTGGGTAGTATACATCGTTTATCTAGAGGTGCGAGGACTATAATAAATATAATGCAAAATTCGGGTCAGTTTTGAAGAATTTTTTACACTGGATTTTGTTAAAAAGTCATATTATTTATTCGTACATTACGATGTTAAAATATATCTTTATTTTTTCAAATAATCTAAAATGGTGGAGCTATGGTGTTTGTTTCTGTGAAGTCCAAAATTGCGTACATCCTAGTGCCTTTTCCACTGATCTTATATGCTATTGTATGCAAGGGCGGATCCAGCATTTGACTCAAGGGGGGGCGGGGTCACTGCCTCGAAAATCACAATAAAAGAAGACAATATTGCAAAAAAATCGTAAAAATCACTAGTTTACCTAGGCCCGGGGGGGGGGGTCATGACCCCCACGCCCCCCCCCCCCTTGTATCCACCCTTGATTGTATGTCAATATGCTAACCACTGTAATGCATATGTTGATTTTTGAATTCGTTTGGCCTTGGCACCAAAATGTTCGCAAGCGCGTCCGGATTCCAACCGGAGTGTCATGTGGCGGGGCCTGCCTTGCCGACTGCGGTGAAGTTGGCCACGCACTAGCTCGGGTATGAGACAGGAGAGAGCTTCCGGAAAGGTTCTGTATGTTGACCCATCGTGTCTTAAGTGAAGAAGTGAGCATAAAGTAAAATAAAGCAAAGGACAGTTTCTCAAAGGTTCTGTTTTGTTTGAGCGGACTCGAGTCTGTTACTCGCGTCCTCCGCGCATGCGAACATTTTGGTGCCTCGGCATTTCACGGCGCTAACCGACTTCTTCGAGAGGACTTGGCAGCCTGGCACCACGAGCATACTCGGCAGAGCATCGAAGACGGAGAAACCACTTGGCACTTTATCAGCCCCAGGGCCCCACACCAGGGAGGTCTTTGGGAAGCCGCTGTTAAATCGGCCAAGCGACACCTCACCAAAATGATCGGTGCGCAAACCATCAGGGTAGAGCAGATGCAGACGTTAATGACTCGCATCGAAGCCTGCCTCAATTCACGTCCTCTGGTGGCCTTGCATGATGACCCGGAGGACAGGCTAGCGCTCACACCGGGCGATTTTCTGATCGGAGAACCCTTACTTGCGGTGCCGGAACCGAGCATTCGGGACATCCCCATCAACCGCCTTAAGCAGCATCAATATCTGCGTAAACTGCATCAATACTTTTGGCAGCGCTGGAGCAACGAGTATCTGAGCACACTGCAGACCAGGAATAAGTGGCAGCGGCGCTCTGCCGAGATCCGCATCAGCGATATAGTCGCCGTGAAGGATGACAATCTCCCCCCTACTCGCTGGCGACTGGGCCGAGTGCTCCACCTCCATCCTGGCCGAGACGGACTGCCGCGGAACGTCACCTTATGGACACTAAACGGAACGTGCGTGCGAGCGGTGCAGAAGCTGTGCCGCATTTTAGACGAGTCCAGTTTCGAACCAGCTGGTTCAACCGGGCAGGATGTTCCGGATTCCAACCGGAGTGCCATGTGGCGGGGCCTGCCTTGCCGACTGCGGTGAAGTTGGCCACGCACTAGCTCGGGTATGATACAGGAGAGGGCTTTCGGAAAGGTTCTGTGTGTTGACCCATCGTGTCTTAAGTGAAGAAAGGCGTGTAAAGATAACTGAAGAGAAAAATAAAGCAAAAGGACAGTTTCTCAAAGGTTCTGTTTTGTTTGAGCGGACTCGAGTCTGTTACTCGCGTCCTCCGCGCTTGCGAACAAAACTCTCGAGGACGTGCAGGGGCTAGGCATCAATCATTATCTAAGGTTGTATCGTCTATGTTTCTTTAATACTCTCGAGATACTCAGGCACGAACAAACTAAGTTGGTAGTACATTCATTCTGTACCGCATGACTCTTGTATGGCCTGCCAGGCTGCTGCTTAAGCCCACTCTTCCACGACCCTTTAAGTACGAGTGTAGATAATTTGCGTGGTTAAGTCCTATTTGTACAAGAAAGGTCCACAAGGAAACTCTCAATTTTAAAATAAACTTCACATTATTAGTTTTTATTGAATGTATAAAAAAACATATATTGTTTTCGTTTTTTTACTTTTATCATAAAAAACTGTTAAAATAGTGACATTTTTAGAATATGAAATTGGTACCATATAGATAACTAAAATCCCTTTGTGTTGCGTGAAAATGAAATATACATTATTGCAGTATAGAAAGCAATTTTCCTATCAATTGTTTTCTGATCAAATTCTTCCAAAAACGTGAGAAATATTTTAATAAATGCACAGTTTACAGGAAAAATCGTTAAGTTTAGAAGTATCATTGTTAATAAATCCATTTATCACCTACACTAACAGATTTTTTATCTTGTTCGGATTTACATGGCCACCAATGTAGTACCTCGAACTACTAAACAGATCGCATTCGTCAGTAAGTCTGGCATTCAAACGCTGTAGAGTTCTCAAAGAGAACAACAATACTCGTATATCATTAAAAATTGATCCATATTTTCGAATAGTCTTTATTTGTGGGTCCATGCAAAACCAAAAATGCTACCATTTAACTGGTACAATTTTTGGGTTATTGAGTATCTAGAGCGCTAATGTTGCTTATTAATAACACCGTTAAACCATTAATGAGGCTTGTAATTGGGTATTGCAACTAATCTAGAACCCAATCACCGAATGAACGACTTAAATTATATAATTAGATCTTATACGAGTGTAGACAAAGAAATTTTTGCAAATTTTTCACTGTATTGAAAGGATTGAGTCTCAATTATTGCGACTTCTTATGCAGAGAATATGTGATGCGTCGCATTATCAAAGCAAATTCGGATAGTTCTTAACCCTTTCGGAGGCATCAGTCTATTCATGATTATTTTCCAGGCTATACTAAACATAAATGTTGAAACCAACTGTCAGGGCATGAGTCCTACCACAAGCTATGTATATCTAATTTTAAAGCTTTTCGAACGAATTAACCTCATGCTAAAAATCTCTACTAATGATGTTTCACTAATTGTAAGTGCCGATTTTATCATTGGCAAAAGTTATTCAGATGCCTAGCTAAGTCAGTCTTAAGATGAAATAAGCATCCAGCAAACTGCAGATATCATTCAGCGAAAGCAAGTTATGATTGATCCAAATAAAAATACATGTTAGTGCTTCTCTGGGAAAATTTTGTCTGCATTGGTCTCATGTAGTGTTGATGATTGTGCTTCACCAAAGTAAATCGATGTCGATCATAACGCTGGAGCCCAATCGCCAGTCGTCCAAAACGAGCAAATTGAAAGCCATTAAAGAATCGCCGAATCGTGCAACCTCTTTTCCGGCTGAACTGCTTCACTCGACATGGCAGACCAAATAAGGCCATTTAGACCAGACCAATAGAGCCGATTTTGTCCAGCAAAACTCGTAAAATTATTTTAAGAACAATTATTTCGCGAGGCTTTTGAGCTATTTATGGGCCCAACGCAGAGTTGTCGCCCCAAGCAAAACGCGCGACTTTCCCCCGCATTCGCAGCATCACTTGCAATTTTTGCTGTGTTTTATTTTCAATTTGATAAACTTTCTGGTGTAAAGCGAGAACTGTGTCATTGTAAAGATCGCTGATACGATGGCGACGATGATGTCATGTCGGTCGGTTTGTGTTTGTTTAGATTAAACGCTCGATTTCGAAATGCTGGTAACGTGAGAATGGCCAGTCTAAATTTCATTCACAATTTTTGCTGCGTTCGCTCTTTGTTGGACCCCTCGAACCTAGTTGCGCAGACAAAACCACGGCCATTAGGGTCTGAAAGGCAAACGCCAAATGGCTTCCATTGTCCACACTCGAAACGGATTTGATTTCAAGTACTGTATTCAACCATTCCGGAGTATGAGTGATTAGTGTTCCTCTTCGCGGCGATCCATCCATCAAAACGTCCAGAGCTTCCCACCATTTTTATGATGCGCCAAAGCAAGAGGTGATATGAAAGTCACATCGACGCTTAAAAGATATTTGGGCACTCCGGAATATTAACTCGGTGTTCTCTGCCGTAATGTATGCATGGACTCTTCAAAACGGAGTGCACAAGAAGTGCCTAGACACTCTGTGGTCATTAACGAAGTAATATGGGGCACTGAAATAAGTTAAACCGTTGCAACTTATCTACTGCAGAAAACTTGAGCGAATATATTCGACAATTCAATGATTTGTTTATTTTTAGTCAATAAAAGATTGCGTTTGGTATCTTGTGTGTGCGACAAGATCTTCTATCTATGGAGGTTCATTAGTAGACACCAAAGAATGACTTAATCATTTTCATTCATTAAGGTTTCTTACGTATCCTCTCAACACCACCACCAAAATTTAGCCAACTTCATTTTCACAGTCTCCAAATTCTTCAGATTCATTTGTTCAAAATTATTCACATTTATTTCACGGAAATCGTATCAATTGGACCCTTATTTTTGGTTGAAATTTTTTAAGTACACCATCTTTTCAAGATGTTTGGAGAAAACATGATGTCCCGTTTACTCTTTCTTTCTCCTTCGCACGAAAACTTCCATAGTGATGGCGAAATTGTTGCTTTTAGGGCTGAAGTAGTAATTTCAGCGGTTTTTTATTTACCGCGGAGAAGATGTGCAGAACAAACCAATTTAGACACTCGGAAGAGCAAACCATGTCTTGTCTATAGGTATACCTTACTATCCTTTTTTTTCAACGTTGGGAGGTGGAAATCTTCAAAAGATGCCGATCAGCTCCCGCCTCTCGGCATGCCGGATTTTTATCGACTAAAACCACCTCCTCCTGATCACTCTCTCCATCAATCTTTCATTTTTGTTCTTATTAATTGTCGTACCTTGGTGCTTCCCAGACGATGTAGATCGGTATAAGGGATAGCACATAACTATCAAAATTTAGGTTCATTCATTTTATTTTATCATTCATGTGATTTTGTTGTTTCTGTTTGATTTCGTTGTGCAAAAACTTTGAGTAAAGATGGAGCTCATGTATTCACTTCCGGTTTTGTTCATGTATGGGATACTTTTTTAGTGTCATTTTAAAGGTGTTGAAGTTTGGTATGTCCTTTATGTAGTTTGGTAAAGTATTTTAAAAGCCTGCTGCTTTATTCACGGGATCCTCCTTTAGTCATTCCGTTCTAGCATATCTGATCATTATATTGTTGGCACTCCGGACATTATAAATATTTTTTTCCGATATTTTTTCAAGGTTTAATGAGCTATATTCTTTTGAGTGTAGATGTTTATAGATGAATTTAGCTCTCTCCATATTAATTAGGCTTTCTAGGCTAAGCTCTTTAGCTGTTTTGTATACCTCGACCGTAGCGGTTAGCATAAGGAGATTATATATATTTTTATAAGCCTTGGTTATGAGTCTGGAGATGGCTGTAATGTTACTTTTGGAAGTGTGACTCCATATCAGCAGACCGTTAGTAATTTTCGAAAGAATATGCGCATGTACAATTTGAATTTTACTGCTTGTCGATAAGAAGTTGAATCGACGCAGGAGACCTACGAGAATCGCTGTTTTCTTTCTAAATCGTTTATGTGAAGTGTCCATGTAAGTTTTTCGTCAATTGTTAGTTCCAAGTATTTCATTTGCTCAGCCCTCTGAAGAGTTGTATGATTCATTTTGATCAGTGGATGTATGTCGGCTTTATTTTTCTGTTTAAAAAGGATGTATTTTGTTTTTGTATAGTTGATTGATAGTCTGTTTTGTAGTAGCCAGCGCCAGTATTTGTCAAGATCGGTGTTCACGTTACGTTCAATGTCAAGTTCGGCTTTTCCGGAGTAGATGAGTACTAGCACTATTTATGGAATTGGTGTATAACAAGAAAAGCGTTGGTCCCAGGATGGATCCTTGCGGAATCCCAATGCTAATTTTAGCAGGTTCGCTTTTTATTTCCCCAATGTAAGTTGATTGATGTCTATTTGTCAAATAGCAACACAGAAGATCACTTGCTTTTCCCACAATTCCATATTCCCCTAGTCTAGTCATCATAGTTTTATGAATTACGGTGTCAAAGGCTTTTTTGAGATCCACGAAAACAGCAGCAACATATAAACTTTTATCTAAAAGCATATTTATGAAGCTAATCGCATCCACGATGGCATCTTTTGTACCTTTACCCTCCTGAAACCCATATTGGTTTCTATTCACGATATCATTCTGCAGTAGAAACTTTTTGATACGGGAGTCCAAAATTGTTTCTATTACTTTACTTAATGAGTTTAAAAGTGAGATAGGTCTAAAATTGTTTGGGTCCGTTTCATCCCCCCCTTTGAAAATCGGTTTTATTGTCGAGACTTTTAAGTGCTCCGGGAATTTTCCTTCCGTGAAGCTTTTGTTTATTAGATACACAAGGGTATCAGCTATATTTTCTTTGATTGCTTTGATGTCGTCGATGCCAATACCATCAGGACCTGGAGCAGTATGGGTTTTCAGGGAGTCAATTGTTTTGATTACCTCCTGCTTATCTGTTTTCCTCAGGTGGAAAGAGGATATTGGGATAATGTTACCAGGAGCTGGTGCGATGTTCGGGAGATCCGTAACAATTTCTTATCCTATCGAACAAAAGTGATGATTTAGGCAGCGGGCAACTTCTTCGGGATCAGTTACTATTCTTTAACCGAGAACACAAATTTTCAATGTAGTCTTAATGTAAATCGATCCATACATTCGCAACATGCTTACTAACTGCTTCAAAATCAAAACCTCTCGTTCCACCTTGTACTGGGATTTCTGCTTCTTGGTCTTTGAGTTTTGTCAAAACGATTGATTTGTATTCAAACGAGAGGGGGAACGTCCCGATGAATTACTGAGCTGAGCGTGCATTCAAAAATTTTGACATTATATCCATTGCTATTGAATCCGGATCAAATTGTTCAGCTTGAAGACGGTATTACGGTAACTGTGAAAATCACTTTCAAACATTTCCGTGTTTTGTTTGTGTTATATAGATAGAAGCCAAGGATCAGTGCTTCTCGCCCAATGGCGTTCCCTTATTTCCTTTTTGGTATGCACAAGGTGGATCGGCACGGGCCTAGTACTTCCACTCCAACGACCTTCACACCCGCGCTGAGACTTTTGCGCCATCCAGGGGAAGGAAGACTAGACCAAACCAAATTTTCTACGATCGCAGGGCCGACACTCGGAGGTCGCAACATCCTTATTTCGAATTTATCTGATGGAAATCTCAATCTCTCGTTCCAATAGGTGTATGAAATTTGTTCGTTGTAAATTAACGTCGCGACTACACCTGCGCCACACGCCGATGTAATTCAAGGCCGTGCCACGAACAGATCGTTGATGTGCTCGGCAGTTCATGCATTCTCCCAGTTAATTTAAATTGAAACGGATCACCCGCCGAGGCGGTCTTCTAGATCCGATCGGTTCTCAACCCGGTAGAAACTCAGGTAATCATACCTTGATCAATAGAAGAATAGGGGTGTTTAGTTGTCCAGTGCACTCGTCCCAAGTGTTTTATTGTTGATGTTCGAATTTCACAATCGCCCACCACGCTTCATCAGGTTCATGAGCGGTCTTCTAAGGAGCCGCAGTCACAACTTTCATACTATCCTTGGTCATAATTGTTTGACTCCTCAAAACTATAGGAACTATACGAATACGCGCCCTAATTGCTACCGACACCTGTTACCTAACATATCATATTTCAGAACGCAATTGTTGCGTGATGCCAGATTATTGTTTTCAGAGTCTCTGATGCTCCCGGTGTTGGTGCGGGAGCTGTTTTACATATTTTGTCCACGATTATCTAACATTTCCTTCATGTTCAATCTGGCATCATATGATCCATTCATATATATAAACTTCATTACAAAACCAAAAATAAAATTCGAGTCTTTGCTCTTCTCTACAAGCTTCATTGTTTTGAATATCCGTAAATATAATCATTAATGGAGGTTGTCTATTGGTCCTCGGTGCAGTTTGTCTTAGCCTTGAATAATTTTCGCCTCGGGTGAAAATCATTCAACGGTTACTTCGATCTTTTTGTAACATTCATTCGATTTAAAGGTAATTATTGAAAATCTATTTCATTGGAAAATTTATTTAGCCAAAATTTGTAACTAACGCACAAACTATTTGCTATTACTATCGTGACCTGAAATAAGCAAATATGATCAGTTAACAGTTTTGACTTCACGAAAACAATATGTTAAACTAATAGATATGTGTTTTTGTACATTTTAGACACATACCAAAAGCGAAAGCAACAGCGATTGCAGACACACCCGAATTGAAGCGAATAGCGGAAAACACAAAAATCCAATCCAACGTTAAATACCATGCCGAATTCGAGAAGCAAAAAGGAAAGCTCACACAGGTGCGATCAATGGCAATGGCTTGTATGAACTGTAGTACAGCTGCGTTTGAATTAGTATCTAAATTTTTACTAATAAACATTACATTACACATATGACGTTTGTGTGTTAATTCCAGGTTGCAGACGATCCCGAAACGCTACGGATAAAGCAAAACACAAAAATCATTTCGAATGTGGCTTATCACGGTGATCTGGAGAAAAAAGCCGCAATGGAGAAGCAGCGAGGAGCATCCGAAGTCGTTGAAGCAAGAGGTATGAAACAGGCAATTTGAATTTCTTCATGGTACCATCGCTAGCGGTAACTTATAGATGAAAACATGAAGATAGTGGCGTAAAAATTGTTTATTTGCAATTTGAAGTTGTGCGCTGCTCAGAAATGAGAACTGGGTGTATACTGCACTGTTGTGTAAATGAAATGAAGCGGGCATCTCTGTATCAGTAATGTAACATACTCCATTGTTTCGTGTGGAGTTTGTCTTTTGTGGTATGCCGGGCCAATTCAAGCCAAAATTCTGCCGAATTTCTCCACAGATATTTAGGGCAGGTGAAGCAATATGCGTGATGTGCATCAGATGTGGAAATTCTGAGAAGCCTATCGAATAGGGTAAAAGGCAAAATATTAAATTGACAACTATATCTGCAAGATAATGCACTCACTACAAAGAATTCAACTAAGTAATGAAATTTCCGAGTAATTGGAGGCACACATGGAATTAAAATGGAATATCTTTCAATTTCACTTGATATCATCTGATTAAATCATTAATTGCTACAATTTCTTCGTACCTTAACTTAACCACCATGTTGTAAAAGTGAGTAATCGTTTACTTCTTTGGAATTTTGCTAAGCCTTAATGCAAGCCGGGATATATTGGTTCTATATCGTCACCCTTATGCCAGAGACGCGAAAGTGTAAATCAGCAGTTTTGAGTTATTGCTAGATAAATGTTCAAACTGTCTCAGACAATAAAATATTATTTGCTTTCGTGTTGTAGGCTTTACACTTTTTCGTTATACCACTTCAGATAAATCACATTCGTACTCCTGGGATAGCATCTTTGTACCATTTTGTATTAAAAAACTCTATTAGCGCAAAAGTGGAAATTTGCACTTTCGCGTCTCTGGCATAAGGGCGACGATATATCAACATTATCGCTATTCATATTTGGGGATAGTATAGTGAGTCATACTCAATTCGTAGGGTTGTTTTAAGTTCTAGTTTAATGAGGGAGGCGCATAGCGAAAGAAAACATTTCCACTTTTTCTGCTTTTTATTTTTTATGGGAAATCGGCAATCTTTTGGGAGACAATTTTATAAAGAACGCCAATATTCTTTAAAACACCTGTAAGTGCCGTTAAAATTTCGTTTTTGAGTGAAAAATGTACAGTATGCCAATATATACCATGATTTGGATTTGTGCCAAAAGTGTTCGCATTAACAGTTATAGCAATCGATAGAATTTAACATGGGTTAGTGACCGACAATCATACATGCAAAAGAGTCTAAATGCCATCGCGACAATGAGCTACTATTAACGTTAATAATCCCAACAACAACGGGCTATAGAATGCACCTTATTATGCAACGCATGAAATATCAACTGTTTTTCCAAAGCCTATGTCAAGGTCCACGTTTCACATTAGATGCGTTTTTTTGGCTCCCGCTCTAGAGTAGAGTTCCAAACCCCAACCAAAAAAACGAATCAGGTTCTATACAGGTTTAATGCAGTTGGTAGCATTGTCAGCACGAGGGAGACACTGTCTTGTGACATTTAATAAGTGAAATTAACGGATTGAAGCGGTTATTATTTCAACAGAATCTGTATTATTTCGACAGGGTGAGTTATTAAATGAAATTAATTAGATTTATTATTAATTTTCCGCTCCATTCGATTTATTCACTCACTAAATTGACAGTTATTGCAGTAATGCCAACTTGTGGTGTTCGGTTACCACCTACAAAATAGAATTTATTAAAATACTTCTTTCGGACTTGACACACGTCTGCTTTATTCGACTTCTATTACATGAAAAGGGCGAATCGCAGTGATGCAACTTCGCAGCACAAAACTTATCCTCAATTCACAATAACGTTGTTCTTTTGTTGCTGGTAACGCTACAGCTACTCCCCCTCGAGTGACTGTCTGTCATAAGTCGATGACGTTTTGCAGGAGGGTATGTTTTGGTGATTGCCAATGGGCGGCTGTTGATAGGTACAAAGGAAACTGATTTATGTTTCAGGTGTGATTGCTCGATGTGCTTAGCTTGGTAGGCGGAATCAGTATCTGTTGATTGTTGCCCATATCCATTCGCTGTGGATTTTTCATCTTCACGGTCTGATGAAGAAATAGCCAGGAAAGCCGGCTTAAGTCGTTCTGTGGAAACATTTACCAGCCTGCCGTTGACCTCGATTGTAAACAGGACGTTGGATATACGTTTCACGATCCGGTGAGGTCCCGTATACGGTTGGCTGAGTGCTTTCCTGATTGAGTCCACTCGTAGAAAAACATGTGTACAGGAGTGTAGTTGATGGTGCACGAATGTATTTCGTTCGCTGCGATCTTTAATAGGTACTGGTCGTAATTCGCGCATCTGCTGACGTAGCGCTGTTCCAAATACGACTGGATCGAAACTGTTGTTGCTGTCGTTTACAAGGAATTCTCCAGGTAAAGTTATGGTGGTTCCGAAAACGATTTCGGCGCAACTTCCTCCGAGGTCTTCCTTATACGCGTTACGGAGTCCTAATAGGACTGTTGGCAGTATCTCCGACCAGTTGGTATTGTGCTCGTGACACATAATTGCGGCTTTCAGTGTCCTGTGCCATCTTTCAATTAACCCGTTGGACGCTGGGTGGTAGGGTGATGCGCGAGTACGCTTGCATCCTAGCAGCTTGATTAAGGAATAAAATAACGCGGATTCGAATTGAGCTCCTTGGTCAGTTGTGATGACCTGTGGTGCACCAAATCGTGATACCCAGTTCGCATAAAACGCTACGGCTACAGTTTCAGCAGTCTGATCGCTTATAGGGATGGCCTCGGGCCATCGGGAGAATCTGTCGACCATCGTGAGGCAATAACGGTATCCATTTGAAGATGCTAGAGGTCCTACGATATCCAGGTGAACTTGTTGAAAGCGTTTGTCTGGCATCGGGAAGTGTTGAATCCTATTTTTCGTGTGCCTTCCTACTTTAGATCTTTGGCAGGGCACACACGATCTTGTGTATAGTTGAATATCTTTGCGCATGCCTGGCCAGACAAATTTCTTTTGAATCGCTCGTAACATTGCACGAGCGCCTGGGTGGGAACATCTGTGAAAGACGTTTAACACTCGTTCTCGAAGTGACCGTGGCACTATTGGCCTGATTTGACCTGTTGCTATGTCACAGTATAAGGTTCCAACGTCTTTTATCGGTTGGGGTTGTAGTGAAAGCGATGTGTTGTTCTCCTTTAGCATATTCTGCAGCTCGCTGTCCGTTTGCTGCTCTGCAATCATCTCGCGTGTCGATATGCTAGATGGCAAGTTGATTACTTCAAGTCGCGAGAGGGAATCAGCAATTATGTTTTCATCTCCTTTAATGTGAACAATGTTCGTGCTGAACTGAGATATATAACTGAGGTGGCGAACTTGTCTAGGAGATGCTTTTTCAGTTTTCTGAGAAAACGCGTAGATCAGGGGTTTATGATCTGTTTTTATACTGAACTGAACCCCTTCCAGCCAGTGTCGGAAATGTTTAATACTGGAGTAGATAGCTAATAGTTCACGGTCAAATGTGCTGTACTTCATTTCTGCATTCGTAAGTTTCCGCTGATAGTAAGCGAGGGGTAGCCAGTTTCCGTTAACTTTCTGCTCCAGAACAGAGCCAATTGCAACATCGGACGCATCGGTTACTAGTTGTAACGGCGCTGATGGTACAAAATGCACCAGTAACGTTGCTTGCGCCAAACTATCCTTGCATCTGTTGAAAGTTGCGATAGTCTCTGCAGTCCAGTTAATTGGGGTCTTGTCTCCTTTTTTTGTGTCGCGGAGGAAGTTATTTAATGGTGCTTGTAAGTTTGCGGCATTGGAAATAAACCTCCTATAAAAATTCAGGGTGCCGAGAAAGCGGCGAAGTTCTTTGACGTTTGACGGGAGTTTGAAATTAAGTATAGCCTGAACTCGTGAGGTTGGAGGCAAAATGCCTTGGCTGCTTATTTTGTGACCTAGGTATTCCACTTCTTCTACTCCGAATACGCATTTGTCGATGTTAATAACAACTCCGTACTTGTTGAGGCGTTCGAACACCATGTGAAGGTGTTGTCTATGTTGCTCGCTTGAGGTAGATGAAACGAGGATGTCATCTAGGTAAGACACGCAAAAGTCCAATCCCCTTAACACCTCGTCTATGAACCTTTGGAACGATTGTTGGCGTTTCGTAGTCCAAAGGTCATAACCTTAAATTCGAAAAGGCCAAACGGAGTTGTAACAGCTGTTTTGGCAATGTCATTTTCCGCGACGGGAATTTGGTGAAACGCTCGTAGCAGATCTATCTTTGAGAAGATCGTTTTACCCGCTAAGTCAGCGGTGATATCCTGGATATGTCGCATCGGATAGGAATCTGGTAGAGTTGCGGCGTTCAGTCTACGGTAATCACCACATGGTCGCCAGGAGCCTCCTTTTTTTTGAACGAGTAGAAGAGGACTGGCCCAAGGGCTATTTGAAGGGCGACAGTAGCCTTGGTCCAACATGTACTGGAATTCACTTCTTGCGGCTTTTAGTTTGTCCGGCGGTAGCCGACGTGGACGTTCCGATACCGGTGGGCCTGAAGTGACGATATGGTGTTGCACCGCATGACGTGTGGTTGTTGTCAAAGCAGGATTAGTTAATCCTGGAAACGGTTTTAGTAGTTCGTGAAAGCGACATTCCGGATTCACGGTCGAAATGGACCCAAAAGGTGAACTAGACAATGAACCCGAAGAAGTACACTTTGTTTTTGTATCGATGAGACATCTATTGCTTAGGTCGACGGCCAACCCATGCTTGCTAAGAAAGTCAGCGCCAATAATAGGCTGTGTAACGTCAGCGATTACGAAGGGCCAAGTAAATGTTCGACGAAAATTTAACTTGAGTGTGAGAAGTTTCTCACCGTACGTGTTGATTTTAGTTTTATTAGCGGCGTAAAGCTTGAAGTCGGATGCGTGAAGCGGCTTCCCGGCAGTTGTCCTGGGAATCACCGAAACGTCGGCTCCTGTATCGATCAGAAAACGTAAATTTGTTTCACGATCATAGAGATATAGGCGGTTGCGTCCGGGGTCGTTGTTGTCCGCCTGATCAACAGACGCCCCAACTTGTTTCCCGAATCTTGGTTTGTTGCGTAATGACATGGTTTAACACAACGTCGCGCGGCATCACCGAATTTACGGTGATAGTAACACATGTTTTTTGTATCGCGTTGACGCGATCGGCTTCTTTGCCTTGGCCGACGTGCAGTCGAAACACGCAGACGCTGTATGTCCCGTTTGAGTTCGGCTATCTGAGCTTCGAGACTCTCAGGAACAGTCGAATTTACTCCGTGATTGCTAGTAGCTTCACAGATGTGATGCGGATCTCTAATCGCCAAAATGTTATCTGCCATGTTGGCAAGGCGACTAAGGTCCGAAGTCTCGGAGATGGCAAGAATTGACTGGACTTCTGTTGGCAGTCTCTGTAGCCAGAGCGTCTTGAGAAAGTTCACGCTTACCTTATTTTTAGCGGCGGTAGTCATGGAGCGCAATAGTTGTGAAGGCTTGCCTCCGCCTAGTTCCATGCCTGTGAGCAGCGATCGGATCTGAGCTTCCTCAGACAAGTCGAAGACGTTGATGAGTCTTGTTTTGAGTGCATCGTATTTGTCACTTTCTGGCGGGTTCTCGATGATGTCTGCAACGGATTCGAGAATGGCGCAGTCTAGTTCGCCGAGCACTTTATCAAATTTTGCAGTGTCTGAGCGTGTTCTGCACAGTCTGAATTGAGCTTCTACACGTGCGAACCATAAAGATGGCCTTGTTTTCCAGAAGGGTGGCAGCCGCAGTTGAGCTATATCGTTCACACTTGGCGGAAACGGCTCGTGGGGGGCTGGGGTACTATTTGTGGCGTCGCTCTGACCAGCGTGGTTTTCGCCGACGATGTCGACTTGCGATTTCTGGTCGTCGTTAGTAGCCATTGAAGTTGTCGATTGATGTGAAGTGTCTACGTCGAAGGGTCACCAATTGTGGTGTTCGGTTACCACCTACAAAATAGAATTTATTAAAATACTTCTTTCGGACTTGACACACGTCTGCTTTATTCGACTTCTATTACATGAAAAGGGCGAATCGCAGTGATGCAACTTCGCAGCACAAAACTTATCCTCAATTCACAATAACGTTGTTCTTTTGTTGCTGGTAACGCTACAAACTTGTGGTGTTCGGTTAACACCTACAAAATAGAATTTATTAAAATACTTCTTTCGGACTTGACACACGTCTGCTTTATTCGACTTCTATTACATGAAAGGGGCGAATCGCAGTGATGCAACTTCGCAGCACAAAACTTATCCTCAATTCACAATAACGTTGTTCTTTTGTTGCTGGTAACGCTACAGCTACTCCCCCTCGAGTGACTGTCTGTCATAAGTCGATGACGTTTTGCAGGAGGGTATGTTTTGGTGATTGCCAATGGGCGGCTGTTGATAGGTACAAAGGAAACTGATTTATGTTTCAGGTGTGATTGCTCGATGTGCTTAGCTTGGTAGGCGGAATCAGTATCTGTTGATTGTTGCCCATATCCATTCGCTGTGGATTTTTCATCTTCACGGTCTGATGAAGAAATAGCCAGGAAAGCCGGCTTAAGTCGTTCTGTGGAAACATTTACCAGCCTGCCGTTGACCTCGATTGTAAACAGGACGTTGGATATACGTTTCACGATCCGGTGAGGTCCCGTATACGGTTGGCTGAGTGCTTTCCTGATTGAGTCCACTCGTAGAAAAACATGTGTACAGGAGTGTAGTTGATGGTGCACGAATGTATTTCGTTCGCTGCGATCTTTAATAGGTACTGGTCGTAATTCGCGCATCTGCTGACGTAGCGCTGTTCCAAATACGACTGGATCGAAACTGTTGTTGCTGTCGTTTACAAAGAATTCTCCAGGTAAAGTTATGGTGGTTCCGAAAACGATTTCGGCGCAACTTCCTCCGAGGTCTTCCTTATACGCGTTACGGAGTCCTAATAGGACTGTTGGCAGTATCTCCGACCAGTTGGTATTGTGCTCGTGACACATAATTGCGGCTTTCAGTGTCCTGTGCCATCTTTCAATTAACCCGTTGGACGCTGGGTGGTAGGGTGATGTGCGAGTACGCTTGCATCCTAGCAGCTTGATTAAGGAATAAAATAACGCGGATTCGAATTGAGCTCCTTGGTCAGTTGTGATGACCTGTGGTGCACCAAATCGTGATACCCAGTTCGCATAAAACGCTACGGCTACAGTTTCAGCAGTCTGATCGCTTATAGGGATGGCCTCGGGCCATCGGGAGAATCTGTCGACCATCGTGAGGCAATAACGGTATCCATTTGAAGATGCTAGAGGTCCTACGATATCCAGGTGAACTTGTTGAAAGCGTTTGTCTGGCATCGGGAAGTGTTGAATCCTATTTTTCGTGTGCCTTCCTACTTTAGATCTTTGGCAGGGCACACACGATCTTGTGTATAGTTGAATATCTTTGCGCATGCCTGGCCAGACAAATTTCTTTTGAACCGCTCGTAACATTGCACGAGCGCCTGGGTGGGAACATCTGTGAAAGACGTTTAACACTCGTTCTCGAAGTGACCGTGGCACTATTGGCCTGATTTGACCTGTTGCTATGTCACAGTATAAGGTTCCAACGTCTTTCATCGGTTGGGGTTGTAGTGAAAGCGATGTGTTGTTCTCCTTTAGCATATTCTGCAGCTCGCTGTCCGTTTGCTGCTCTGCAATCATCTCGCGTGTCGATATGCTAGATGGCAAGTTGATTACTTCAAGTCGCGAGAGGGAATCAGCAATTATGTTTTCATCTCCTTTAATGTGAACAATGTTCGTGCTGAACTGAGATATATAACTGAGGTGGCGAACTTGTCTAGGAGATGCTTTTTCAGTTTTCTGAGAAAACGCGTAGATCAGGGGTTTATGATCTGTTTTTATACTGAACTGAACCCCTTCCAGCCAGTGTCGGAAATGTTTAATACTGGAGTAGATAGCTAATAGTTCACGGTCAAATGTGCTGTACTTCATTTCTGCATTCGTAAGTTTCCGCTGATAGTAAGCGAGGGGTAGCCAGTTTCCGTTAACTTTCTGCTCCAGAACAGAGCCAATTGCAACATCGGACGCATCGGTTACTAGTTGTAACGGCGCTGATGGTACAAAATGCACCAGTAACGTTGCTTGCGCCAAACTATCCTTGCATCTGTTGAAAGTTGCGATAGTCTCAGCAGTCCAGTTAATTGGGGTCTTGTCTCCTTTTTTTGTGTCGCGGAGGAAGTTATTTAATGGTGCTTGTAAGTTTGCGGCATTGGAAATAAACCTCCTATAAAAATTCAGGGTGCCGAGAAAGCGGCGAAGTTCTTTGACGTTTGACGGGAGTTTGAAATTAAGTATAGCCTGAACTCGTGAGGTTGGAGGCAAAATGCCTTGGCTGCTTATTTTGTGACCTAGGTATTCCACTTCTTCTACTCCGAATACGCATTTGTCGATGTTAATAACAACTCCGTACTTGTTGAGGCGTTCGAACACCATGTGAAGGTGTTGTCTATGTTGCTCGCTTGAGGTAGATGAAACGAGGATGTCATCTAGGTAAGACACGCAAAAGTCCAATCCCCTTAACACCTCGTCTATGAACCTTTGGAACGATTGTGCGGCGTTTCGTAGTCCAAAGGTCATAACCTTAAATTCGAAAAGGCCAAACGGAGTTGTAACAGCTGTTTTGGCAATGTCATTTTCCGCGACGGGAATTTGGTGAAACGCTCGTAGCAGATCTATCTTTGAGAAGATCGTTTTACCCGCTAAGTCAGCGGTGATATCCTGGATATGTCGCATCGGATAGGAATCTGGTAGAGTTGCGGCGTTCAGTCTACGGTAATCACCACATGGGCGCCAGGAGCCTCCTTTTTTTTGAACGAGTAGAAGAGGACTGGCCCAAGGGCTATTTGAAGGGCGACAGTAGCCTTGGTCCAACATGTACTGGAATTCACTTCTTGCGGCTTTTAGTTTGTCCGGCGGTAGCCGACGTGGACGTTCCGATACCGGTGGGCCTGAAGTGACGATATGGTGTTGCACTGCATGACGTGTGGTTGTTGTCAAAGCAGGATTAGTTAATCCTGGAAACGGTTTTAGTAGTTCGTGAAAGCGACATTCCGGATTCACGGTCGAAATGGACCCAAAAGGTGAACTAGACAATGAACCCGAAGAAGTACACTTTGTTTTTGTATCGATGAGACATCTATTGCTTAGGTCGACGGCCAACCCATGCTTGCTAAGAAAGTCAGCGCCAATAATAGGCTGTGTAACGTCAGCGATTACGAAGGGCCAAGTAAATGTTCGACGAAAATTTAACTTGAGTGTGAGAAGTTTCTCACCGTACGTGTTGATTTTAGTTTTATTAGCGGCGTAAAGCTTGAAGTCGGATGCGTGAAGCGGCTTCCCGGCAGTTGTCCTGGGAATCACCGAAACGTCGGCTCCTGTATCGATCAGAAAACGTAAATTTGTTTCACGATCATAGAGATATAGGCGGTTGCGTCCGGGGTCGTTGTTGTCCGCCTGATCAACAGACGCCCCTACTCGTTTCCCGAATCTTGGTTTGTTGCGTAATGACATGGTTTAACACAACGTCGCGCGGCATCACCGAATTTACGGTGATAGTAACACATGTTTTTTGTATCGCGTTGACGCGATCGGCTTCTTTGCCTTGGCCGACGTGCAGTCGAAACACGCAGACGCTGTATGTCCCGTTTGAGTTCGGCTATCTGAGCTTCGAGACTCTCAGGAACAGTCGAATTTACTCCGTGATTGCTAGTAGCTTCACAGATGTGATGCGGATCTCTAATCGCCAAAATGTTATCTGCCATGTTGGCAAGGCGACTAAGGTCCGAAGTCTCGGAGATGGCAAGAATTGACTGGACTTCTGTTGGCAGTCTCTGTAGCCAGAGCGTCTTGAGAAAGTTCACGCTTACCTTATTTTTAGCGGCGGTAGTCATGGAGCGCAATAGTTGTGAAGGCTTGCCTCCGCCTAGTTCCATGCCTGTGAGCAGCGATCGGATCTGAGCTTCCTCAGACAAGTCGAAGACGTTGATGAGTCTTGTTTTGAGTGCATCGTATTTGTCACTTTCTGACGGGTTCTCGATGATGTCTGCAACGGATTCGAGAATGGCGCAGTCTAGTTCGCCGAGCACTTTATCAAATTTTGCAGTGTCTGAGCGTGTTCTGCACAGTCTGAATTGAGCTTCTACACGTGCGAACCATAAAGATGGCCTTGTTTTCCAGAAGGGTGGCAGCCGCAGTTGAGCTATATCGTTCACACTTGGCGGAAACGGCTCGTGGGGGGCTGGGGTACTATTTGTGGCGTCGCTCTGACCAGCGTGGTTTTCGCCGACGATGTCGACTTGCGATTTCTGGTCGTCGTTAGTAGCCATTGAAGTTGTCGATTGATGTGAAGTGTCTACGTCGAAGGGTCACCAATTGTGGTGTTCGGTTAACACCTACAAAATAGAATTTATTAAAATACTTCTTTCGGACTTGACACACGTCTGCTTTATTCGACTTCTATTACATGAAAGGGGCGAATCGCAGTGATGCAACTTCGCAGCACAAAACTTATCCTCAATTCACAATAACGTTGTTCTTTTGTTGCTGGTAACGCTACAAACTTATCAAACGTAAATGATACGGCTGGCCATCTGTTGGGCTCTAGGAACCCTAATGATAGAAAAGCTATCCAGTTCTAGGTTTTGTAACCCAGTGAATTCACTGGGCACTCAGCGCAAATAGAATATATCCAATCAAGTTTATTCTGTTGGTGTTCTCTTTTGGTAAGTTTTCAAATTATTGAAAGCTTTCTGTAGACACGAAGTTAGCCGCCAATGTGAAATACTTAGTACCATCCAGGTTGATTTATATTACGTTTTTTCTTGTTTCTGATGAGTTGTCGAAATGTAGCTTTTTAAAGAGAGCCCTTCAGTTGTACATCATCATATTCCGTCGGATTGGCATCTTTTGTTGTTTTTCGGGTCATACCTTTTGTTATGTTATCATTGACTCTCAAGTCAACTTCCATGGTTGTCTATACAAATTTTTATGATGACGTGGTCAAGTAGAAGAGCATGAGGGCATGATGATCATCCTGTTGAAGATCCAGATCGGCTTTGAAGCTTCTTATCAACTCGCATTGGACTCTTTGTCAATCATTTTGTTTTGATTTTCGGTTAATCTGTATAGTATATTTCGATGTATACTACCATCTGTTTGCTAGGGGTCTGCGGATCGTGTACATGTCAATATTGTATCCCCAGCACTTAAATTAACTCGTTACGAAATATTTCATCAACTAAAAACACTCACAAGTTTTGTTGAAAGCGAAGTTTCAATTGAAATATAAAAGTTTATCGATTTTTAGAATATAAGTTCCAATAAAAAACCTATTTGTAGAAAGCAGTCCGAATTTTTGTTTTAGTTCACGACTGTTCAGTTTCGATCAAAAAAACTGTAGCACCGTAATTTTGATGATAACTTTCCGAAACAAACTTTATTCGTCACAAAAACATGCGCAATTTTTATATCTTATTTAGTAAAAATATCTTTTCATAAATTTGAGAATGGTATAATGCATAATGATACCCAGAATTAATTATAAAAAAAATCGAAACATGCAAGATTTTATTCATAGAAAACATTAGTTAATTTATTAACTTCCCAGTATATGGGAAGTTCTTGTAATCGCCTCGAAAATCGAAATTGAAATTTTCAACATTTCTTTACGTTTTGAGGTCTATAGAGTATATATAAAGTGTTTTTAGAAAGGGAGATGTATGTGTGTGTGTGTGTGTGTACGTACGTACGTACGTACGTTCGTGGACACTTTTTTCTACGAGCATAACTCACGTAAACAAAATCGTATCGACTTCGTTAAGGTGTCAATCGAAGCGTCTTTGCAATCTTAAGAGCTGATTAGTTTTTGGGACACTTCGGTCGGGGGGGTTTGCTGTTTTGACCCTTTGAAGGTCATTTCTGTCATGCGTTATATCTCGCCAACCAAACATACGATTTGCATCATAGAGGTGTCAATCGACGCGTATCAACATTTGTGTGAATCTATCAAATTTTTAAAAAATTCGTTGTAGCCGTTTTTTAATTTAAGAAAAAAAAGTGCAAAAAATTAGGGTTTTTTTCATAAACAATAAATTTTTAACCTGATTTGCGTGAATAAGTAGACAATGTTTATAAAATTTATATACTCCAAACAATGTTTGTAAAAACAACATCAAAACATTTTGTCATGATTACGTAAAAAATTCAATTAAAAATAAAAAACTATTAAAAGTCATCATGATTTTCAAGGTCATTTTTATCATTCTCTATATCTCACGAACCAGATATAATATTTGCATCATTAAGGTGTCAGTTGACGTGTATTAATATCTTTGTGAAGTTTATACATTATAAAAACTCGTTTCAGCTTTTTTTTAATTTAATAGAAGAAAATGCAAAAAATTATAGTTTTTTTCATAAAAAATATTTTTTAACCTGATTTGCACAGCACAGTAATAAATGTTTATAAAATGTATACAAAAAATTTCAAAATTTTCTTCCTTAAAAAATAAAATTAAATGAAAAATAAAAAATCATTCAAAGTTACCATTTAAAGAGGGTTCATACTAGAGGTGGGTTGTGACAGATATTTTCTGTATCAGGTTCAAGTTGATACTGCTACTATTTTGTCACTGATACTTTTACCTGATACTTTTTGTCACTGATACATTAAATTTTGTTCACATCAGAAGCAGAACCGATATCTGCAAGTTGCTTGTATGCTGCTAAATTTTCATCGTGATTGCTTCTGCAATCTTGAAAATTTCTATCCACTACAATGCATGATAAAAACGTGAAAGGCCATCAGTCTTATTGCTACCGCTCGCATACCAAAACCTTATTTCGATACGTGTGTGATGTAGCTATGACATCGCAGCCATCCAATACAAAAAATATTTGTCACAACCAACATCCAAGGTATATAAACTACAGGAGGTAAACCCATGCGCAGCTTTTCTACTATCTCGCTCGCACAGGGGGCTTTTCGTGCGCCATTTTGCCCAAAAAATTCGGGCTGCCAAACGAACAAAACATAGGGTGCACATCTGGCAAGGCGAAAGAAAACGAGGCGCCACTATTCAAAATGTATAAATGGCGGAAATCGGCGGCGGATAGTCGGTGCATTGCGTGGCAAACTTGTAAACGAAAGACAAGTGAAGTGACGATGGTGACTTGTTCGGTGCGTGGGTGCAATAGCAGCAACAATAAAGCTTATTTCCAACATCACTTGCCATTTTCCCTTTCCTACTGGGCGGAACATGTTTTCCAAAAGGTGTTGATGCTATTCCTACTGGGCACTTTTCGGCGACTTGGGGCTTCTGTGACGTACATGCGCAGAAGTGAACGCATTTGGAAATCGGGAAGATGTTACCATGTCTAGTTTATATACCTTGACCAACATCTATGTAGTCGAATCAAACTTTCACGCATCACCGTCTGTTATAAGATGATGGTCCATTTCATGATTCATACGAGCAAAATGTGACTGCAAAAAATGTCTTTTATCATATTTTTGGAGCCGTCGGCACTGCTACTAAAAGTACCTGATACATTTTGCCTGTAGCATTTTTCTGTATCAGTGACAAACGAGTATCAGTGACAAAGTATCAGGTTGATACAGTACGACCCACTTCTAGTTCATACGAATGCTTTTACTTTATTTTTTTTATTCTAAAAAATTGTTGTAAATTCAATCAAAGTTTTAAAATATTTGCATAATTTGAGCAGATTTTACATAGTTTTTATAGTCTTTTATTTAAAAAAAAATGCTTAAATTATTAAAACCAACAAAAATTTTCAAGACCAAAAAGGCCCCCACCGATTGATCCGCGTGAATATTCAATCTGTCCTCATCGACCAAAAACCTTACGTAATCAATGGACCCTCCCGTAGACGATATGATTCTTATTAACTCATTCCTGTTACTGCTATGAATACCTCTCATTGTTGTAATGTTGTTGATGTTTATGTAGATATTACTGGGAAGTTGACCGTGTGGACCTCAAGGGTCGCACCTCGCGGCTTGTTTTATTTTATTTATTGAACTTTTTCTTGCACATGATTTCATGAATATTTATTCCTCGGCATTCAATAGCAGCAGCTACTTGCGTTGGTTCCAAACTTGCGACATTGTAATACGCTGGCAGGATTTGCCATGTAATAAGCTACGGTTGTCAATTTATAGGCTGAGATCGTAGATGACACTTCGCCATGTGATGCACTTCGGGCGTTAATCGCTTTCTTCGCCGAAATTCTGTTTTGTCTATATTCATATTGACTGATAAGTTACGTGTTAAATTTGTAGAATTTTTAAAAATCCACACTCTTCATAGAAGTAGTGCAAAAATATTTACCCAAGCTAATCAAGTTGCCACGAATCTGGCATAGTAGACATCATCCACAAGCCACCTTCATGATAAGTTGAAGTTCCTTCGATATACTTCAGCAAAAATGACGAATCAAAAACGCCAAATAAAGTTTGGTGTTTTTCTTAAACTTTTTTTTGCGGCTATACGAATTTTCCTTACGTATGTAGTTGAAGATGGAGAAAACAATGACCGAGGGTTAAGGGTCATCCAAAAACCACGTGCCCTGTTTAGTTAAGTTTTTCCCGCGAAACTTAGTTTTCGAGATATGGGCGACGCCATCTTTAGTCGCTGTGGTTGGACCGCACCAAACAAAAGAAAATATTAATAATACGTTTCTAAATCAACCAGCGGCAAAAATATAGACCATTGAAATGGCTTTTATATTTAAATCCTTTGTTAATGGTAAGGATGATGATCATATTCAAGAAGTTCCAGACGGCTCTTTGATTTACTTGCTACTTTGCTGCAATTCCTAATACGCTAATCGTTGGTTTCATTTCCAATATTCATTCTTCCAAAGTTACGCTATACTGGAAGTTTTCCCTTTTGAACGCTCGCATTCACGTTGCAGCCATTGAAACTTATGAGATTTAAATGATAAAATTCATTATCGTTAACTAAAGCCTTGTTAGCGGAGTACACGGAGCTACGCGGGGAAGGAAGGTGTCAAGAAGTGAGTGGATTTTCAGCAAAAATGGGCAGATATTCGTTGCTCCACGAGAACATTCTAGTGAATTTTAGTCATTTTCGCTGTTTCGCTTGTTCTTTTTATATTTTTATTTTCGACACCTGAACGACTTGTAGGCCCATCTAAACATTCCAAGGAAGTGTCGTCATGTCCTAAATACCACATTCAAATTATAATAGAAATATTCCCGGGCAAGCATTGTAATTTTGCAAATAATGATGGCGCTCTATTTTACAGAAAGGTCCTAAATTTTCGAGTTTTAAGACAGTTGTCTATATTCCGTTTTTGTTCTATAGTCTCATCTCTACAAGAATTATTGAACCGCTAATTGTTACCCAATATTAAATAAAACTTTGCTCAGACTGTTACAAATATTGAGTATAATTGGGTTGCACCCTGACTTTCAATGGGGGCCACAAGTAAAGCTTTATCTCAAATTATACTAAGCAAACAATGTTGGCGATAAAATTCGCATTAATTTTATTTGACTCGAACACAAAACAGCTTTTAAAAACAGAACGCAGAAATAATTTTCCTACAACAAGAATCCACATACATTTTGCACTGCGCATTTCTGATTCAATAGCTCGCATTCAAATTACGCCACTATCAACAGTTTTCAATACAATATTCACAAAAACAAATACAATTTCTTTATAAATTATGTTACACATCAAACATTGTAACAATTGCATCCCACTAATGTCCTTTTGCCTGACTATTTGTATAAACTGAACATAAATGTCTTGTGATGTTGATAAACTATTATTATTGTATTAATCGTCAAATGCTTTGCTTTCGGTAAAATACATCACTCAAACACATATTAAAGTCTAACAAAGTGATTAGGCACACAGAGCTTGTGAAATAAAATGTTTAAACTTTTCGACTTTCAAACGATTTGTTAATAATTTAGAAAATTCCGCTTTGATAACTTGTATCAATGCAAAAAAACAGTGCTTCGCAAAAAGGCGAATGCCTAGCATCTCGAGTAGAATTTAATAAATTATTTATTATCAAACCCTAAAATAATTTTTCGGGTTTACAACAATGCTTTCTGTGCCTATGAAGTTTGTCAGATAAAAATGCTTTTTGTGCTACAATCGCTGATTAATGTTATGCTTATTTAGACAATGAATCTGAGTATTTCTCAGAGGCATTAGCTGCCGAGCAATTATCACAATACCAATCAACTCAACAACAATCTAGTTCCGCAACATCACATACTCATCATCAATATCATCAAACAAACATGCATCAACAACTACACTCGCAACAACCATCATTAAGCTCCCAACAGCATCATCAGCACTCACAGCCTGCCGCTCAAGTTGTACCCCAAAATAATTCGCAAAGCTATTCAGGTATGATGCATCACCCGCAAAATAACCAACAGCCGCAGCAGATACAATCATACCAAAAGATACAGTCGTCACAACCCCAACAGCAGCAGCAGCCCCAGCAGCAGCAGCAAATTCGGCAAAATGCTCCGACATCACAGCCAAATTATGCATCACAACAGCAACAGCATCTACAACAGCAGCAGCAACAGCAAGTAGCCTATCAGCAACACCTAGCACAACAAAATAATTATTTGCAAATGCGCAGCTCAATAGTTCAGAACGCAATCCATCCGTCGGGCGGCCTAACCCCTACCGAGCAGAGCTCGAAGTACTACGACCAGTACGAAAATTACGCCCGGCCCACTTCAAATGCGCAGGTCCCTCAAAACACGTACAATAACAATAATAATCCCAGTGTATATAATAACGCACAACCGAACTATGCATATCAAGGAAGCAATAGTGCACTATATAACTCAAACACGAACGGCGGGGGTAGTAACGGTAGTGTCTTGGTTGGTATTGGGGGAGTGGGTGGTAGTGGCAACATCGGCAAAATAGCAGACTACGATCCGCTGACAGACGGTCCTAGGAATATTCCTAACACCAACCGACAGAGTGCAACACTGATTTATAGCTCGGACCGCGGTGCGGGTAAGTTTTAGCCTGTTTTGTGTTCCTCTTGAGCCTTATTGTGTTCATCAATGCTCGCTGCTACTGTCAGCTGTAAAGTAATGTCCCGTCCTAAGTGTATTGCTGTGATCACTTTCATCCACATCGTATTCACGTGGTTGAGTTCTTTGTTGGTCTTATTATTAAAGATGTGTTTGTGTATTATTGATCGCAACTGAAAAAACTTAAATAGTAAAATGATTTCACTTTCTCTGTAGTTAACAACGCCGGCAATCCGCGACGAGTCGGTTCAATTGCAGACATCGATCCGGCAAATGGAGTTTATGGTTCAATCGCCGAGGCCAACAGCCAGAATCAATACTATCACCAGCCAAATCAAATTCGACAAGGACACCAACATCATCATCACCAACCTCAACAACAACAAGCCCAACAGCAGCAGCAGCAGCAGCCGCCGCAGGTACAGCAAAATCATCAATCGAAAAACAATATGGTATGTACTGAAGTGGCAAAATGGAAAGATTCATGTAAACAAAGATTGCGCCACATAATTTTACCTAATGCAAGCAAGCGCAAAATGGAAGGTATTTTATTTTCGATAAAGAACTTTCCCTCATGCTTGCGACAATTTTACAATTATGACCAAACGATGGAATTTACTCGTTTATTACAGTTGGGCTCTTAAAAAGGCAACATGTGTTCACTACATAATACGCTGGCCGAAGTTCCAGTGCTTCTACATTTTTTGCCTATTAATTGTGATTCGTTTTCTTTGTCCGAACACCCAAGCTCTGTTCGCTTGTAAATATACAAAATGATGTATCATCAGCGGTTTACGTTGTTTTTTCAGTCGAAAGTATGTATTTTTGAGGGTCTGTTTGAATTTTTTTCATTATAAATTTTTCAAAAATTAATAAATTGCGGCATCATTTTCGGAGCATCGCATAAAAATTACCAATAGCCATTTCTTGAAAAATCATCGGCAACAAAAAAAAATTGATTGTTAAAACACACGATTTTGAAAATATCAATTTTTGACAAAATGGTGGGCATATGAAATTAATGTTGCAATTTAGAAGGGAAAATTCTTTCGCAATTTGTCCATAAAATAAAGTAAACAAAAATTAATAATAACCCTATGATAAAGAATAGATAATTATGTTTTGCAAAAATTATATGTAACTCGCAAAAGGACGTGAAGACGACCTTGCTCCGAAAAGAGTTGCGTTATCACAAAGCCAGGCTATGGATTAAAAATATACTAAATAAAATTTAAGCGTTCCTATAAGGCTCGGCAGATTTCTTCAAAACGTCAAGGGTCGAAAAACAATCCTACACGCTCATATCAAAACTGACTATTCCTAACACGGGATAGATGCTTTCAAAATTACTCGAAAGTTAATAGAAAGTACTCGGTCGGATGGATTGGATATACAGTGCTCGATTGCAACGTCTCAAGAATAATGAATAAGATAAAACACTATTGAAACAGGCGACTGTAACGACAAAGAAAACGGTGGTCCGTCCGAGTTTTCCACTGGTGTAGCTCTGTTCTACCTATGAAAGTCGATCATCAATCTCGCCTATACCAAACTCACTTGGCACACGACAACATCAGTTCCGCATTGGCTAAACAAATAAGATACGAAAATAGGAGAACTATGACTTTTACACGAAAGTTTTGTTCTATCAGAACCCTCTCCCGTAATAACTTGCAAATAAGATTTAGCTCAGAACGAAATAAAGACAACAATAAACCTAACAAGAAATTAATATTTACAAACGTCTCACTACAAGCAGACTATTGAGGGACCCCAAGGGTCGTCAATTCCCACATTAGCAGCGGGTCCACGTAAAAGCAGATGAAAATTAGCGATTAATTCCGAATAAGACACTAGGCAATTGCGTGAAAGAATTTCAACTTGAAGCAGGAAGGAATCTTTATTGAAACTTGAATTTGCATCGTCAAAAGAAATATGAGAGCACATATACATAAAGGAGGAAACTATTGCCTTGAGACACATATGGATAAGGAGGTGATGATGGTTCTATCAATTCCAACGTGTTTGTTTTACCGACGGGGCTACAATGGTCGAGCATGGAGGACAATGATGGATCGACAGTATTTATACCCTGACGAGAGAGTTAAGAACCGGGCTATCGCATGAAGGAATCCGACATGGATCAAATTCAAAGGGAACGACAACTGAGTGGTCGTTAGAGAAACTACCTTCCACTTCTGTCACTTAAATGGGATTCGATTCAGAACCAGGTATTATAGGTTTGATGTATCGAATTTGTCTTTGGGCTGAATCCCTCTCCAACTCTAAAACGATGCCGACATTGGGCGAAAAATTTATTATATATATCCCTTTTACTAAGATGACCCCGATAGATGACCTTTTCCAAATGATAAATAATAAATAAATAAGTTTGGAAAGTTCTAAATTGGTGATAGTAGCTAGCGCGCCGTTAAGAAACCAATATAGCGGAAAATATGAGAATAAGTGCAAATCCATCAAAAAATCTCCAAATACGACGGAATAGCTAGCGTTTCCTTCCTGTTACAGTACAACCTCGTTAAAGGCAACTAATAAAATCCAGCCCTGTTGCTAATAACAAGGATTTGCTTTTATCGAGTTTAAATTTTCTCATAAAATTATTGCATAATAAAAAGTGCTAGCTCCCGTATTTGTCCATCAAAACATATGTACATATTCATTTATCTTCTCGCATAATAAAAAAAAACTTTTCATTTAAAAAATTTATTGAAATAACATCACTTATTTTGTAAAAAAAGTGAGTAATTTTCGATTGTTTTGTTTTAATGTTCCGTGAGTTTACTTTCCTTTATATTATATAAGAGCATCATATCTTTTGACGAAACTTCGTTCCCATTATCCCATTGAAGTACAACTTCAATACTGCTTAAGAGTTCATTAAATTTTATTTTGGGCTTCGAACCAATGTTTTCTTCGATACATTCGTCCTCACTTTCACAATCTACGTCAATTGATGCCAGATTTGGATCTTTGTCTGCTGAAGCCATATTGGTTTCTGTTATCCATTCGGTGATCTCTCCTGTGGAGAAGTGTAGGTGACTTATATCGGTCAACATTTCCTGAATCGGATTTAGCTATGGATTTAGGATTGGCGAATCAACTGAGCTAATGGGATGTTATCGTCCTCATCGTCAAACTCGAACAGCTTCCGAAAGCATTTCTTTATTTGGGTTGGTGTTTGATCTTTACAAGCCTTAGATAGGAAAGATACAGCATGCTTTAAATTTATTTCTTTTATTGCTTTATCGATAGTATCTCCTTGTAAATCAACCAAATGTGTTAGTAAAAGCTTTTTATAGCGTTGCTTTGTCAAATTTATGACATTCTGGTCCATTGGGTGTAGTAGCGCAGTGCAATTGGGTGGCATACACATAATGGTTATACGTCCATCGTTACTACAAAGCCCATCACTCTTAGGATGGCATGGCGCGTTGTCAATCAAAAGAAGGGCCTTTATCGGAAAACTTTTCGATTCAAGGAATTGTTTCACTTCAGGAACGAATGTGCCATGAAACCATTCTTCAAACAGAGCACAAGTCATCCAGGCGGATTTATTTCCCTTATAAACCACTGGAATGGACGGCATTGACCTCAGTGCTTTAGGACGCAACGATTTCCCAATAACCATCGGCTTGATTTTGTGCTCTCCAGATACGTTGGTACATGCCACGAACGTTATCCTCTCCTTCGAAGACTTTCGGCCAGGTGCTGATACCTCTCGAAGAGTCACATAAGTTTTGTTGGGGAGTAACTTCCAAAAGAGGGAGCTTTCGTCAGCGTTATAAATTTGATGCTCAGGTAATTTGTATGTAGGAATATTATCCTGAAATTTGCGAAGAAACGGTTTTATCGCATTCTTGTTATTCGAAAGTTTCTCGCCGCAAATTTTTAAAATGCGTATCCCGTATCGTTTTTTGAAATTGCAGAACCAACCATTACTCGCATTGAAGCCGCTACTGTTTTCTTTGATTTGGGCATGGAGTTGAATAGCCTTTCCCTTCAACAGGTTTGCGGAAATCGGTAGGTTATTCAACCTTTGATTTTTAAACCATTTTGGGATGTTCTGGATCACGCAGCCTTTTTATGTTCCCAATTTTAACTTCCATGCACTTGACACGCTTTCGGATTCTTTCCTCACTTTTCTTTATTTTTGATACAGTGGCTTTGTTTATTTTGCACTTTTCGGCAAGTTTTTTTTATATGCAACACCAGTTTTTATTGAATCCAAGATATCAATTTTATCTATCAATTGCAACGTATTCTTTGAAGCAGGAGCCATTTTCAAGAAACTGTAAATGGTTTCCACACATTTATCTAACGTGTAATGTGAACAAATTCTTACCTAATTTGTTCCGATGGAAATTTCGAGCAGATCACAACCAACACTAACTGCAGCTTACAGAAAGACATATGCACGTGTGCCGCCCATTTGAAGAAGAATTAGCAATTCTAGGAAAACAAATGAAAACATAGTTTTCATTCACTTCAGAAGATGCTTCACATAGAGTTGCGTCTATCGAATTCCTTATTAGGATGCGTTGCTTATACAGAGTCAACAATATTGAGGATGTTTGTGTTGCTTATATCAAGGAGTTGCCATTACCGAGTGTTGCCTTTACGAGGTTGTACTGTATTACGCAAAGAGGTAAATTGTAGGCCCACTAAAGGCGGTTTTCATCTTATATCTATTGTCGGACGAAAAAATCACAAAACACTGAAGAAGAAGAAGAAGAAATATTTTGGTAAAAAGCAGCAACGCGACTTTTTCAATAATCTGTGTATAGTACCTTCCGATAATGCTTATGCATTTAGTGCACATTAATTTTTCCAGCGCCTGCTGGTTAGATCTGCCTGGTCTGAAGCCACCTTTGTATTTTTGAAACCAATTTTCAAACATTTTCATCAATATCTTATAGGACGTACACAACTATACAATAGATTACGCCAATCATCGGATATCATCGATCTGTCCAGATTTCCACGATCAGTTCCTGAAAAAATTCTCTTAAATAGCTGCCACCGCCCTTCGGTAATTCTGAAGGAATACCATCAATCCCAGAAGCTTTGTTTGATCCTAGTTTTTGAAGCCCATCTTGTACTTCAGTTTTTTCCGGTTCAATAAATGTGGCTGAAATTATGAGAGTATTCTTCTTAACGCTATTCTGGCTGCTGCTGATATTTCCATCTTCGACTTTGGTTGGTTGATTGTCGTGGCAGCCCCTTTTATCAAAAAGATGGATCACTAAGGTCTCGATAGGCTCATTTTGAAACCACAAAAGATTAAGACGCCACTAGAACCTACGGGATGACGAGAACCATTTAGATTCTCGTATGAAGCTGGCTATGCAGCTAATGTTTAAATTAGCTACATCCGTGAGGCTATCTAGAAAGAGCGAGCCTAGCATTTGCATGTGTTTCCTGGATAGTGCTAGGCATCTGTACAGGAAATGTTGGATCGTTTCTTCCTCTTTTTCCGATCTGCAGCTTCGGCCGAAATCGTTGAAAGGAACACCCAATCTTTCTGCATGTCTGCCAATCATACAATACACCGCCAGTACGGATATGATGAAACTCAGTGTTTCACGGAGCTGTTTAGTGCGTTTGGAGCTTAGTGTAGATCAGTGTAGATGTCGACCGATTTCTGTATATCACTTCTTTCTGTATCTTTTTTCTTCTCCCTACTAGGGATGACTGACTTGCAACCATGGTGGAAGCAAGGACTCCATGATATCGGAGTTCTTGATGTAAAGCTTTCAATCGAATTGCACTTAGCCTGCTGTCTCGTAAGGACCTCAGTCGAGAGCCAAATTAATAGCATAAACAATGCCTTTGTCGGAGTAGTCCGTAGAACCCCGGTGATTGCAATAGCTGCAATCCTTCTGACCCTGTTTAGCAGGTTTGCATTATATGTTTTCGTCACAGCTGGTCACCAAATAACTGCGCCAAACAGAAAGACTGATTCCACTATCGCCGTATAGAGCCATTATACAATCTTGGGTTTCGATCCTCACCTTTTCCCAATAGCTTTCTTGCAGCAGTAGATTGCACATGTCGCTTTGCGCAGTCTTTCTGCTTCGCTGTTCGCTTTCCACACGAGTTTGGAGTCCAAAATTTGACGTAGATATTTTACCTAATGAGCTGGATTTCAAGTTTGCGTGAGACAAATCGCGGAATTTTGTAACTTGTGAAGAGAACAAGTTCCGTATGCTGCGGATTAATCTTCAGATCACAATCTTCATTTCATTCGGTGAGAATACATAGGGCAAAGTGTCTTTGCGATGGCGTATTGATAAATTTTTCGTATATTGCTATTGCAATATCGTCGGTATAGGCTACGACTGTGCAGTCGGTTGCTTCTATTTTTGACAGTAGCTTATCCACCACTCTTCGATTTTACGGAGAGTCGTTCGCCAACATTCTTTATCTGGCTATTATCATTCACTTCTCAGGCTTTAAACATGATACGCATTGCACTTATCACAATTTCTTTCAAAAACTTATTACAATTGTTCGCACTTGCCGTTTTTGTCCTTACACGAACTTAGTAATATCCATTTCTTTTTCAAATTGGTCAAACCATCCGCGGCTTGCTGTAAATGCGTTGCTAATGCCGTTCTCCTGTTTTCTATGTTTTCAAAAATGCTTAATGCTTACCTCTGTATAACATTAAAACTTAGAGAGAATGGAAATTGAATACATCTCCATCCAGACTGTAATTTTTCAGGTTCCTAAATAAATTCCATCTTGGCTTCTTGTTACGGTTACTTATCGTGCAGCCGATCCTGGCTACGGTTCGGGCAATCCCACTCGGCTTTAATTCGCGAAGAGGAGTGGGGGAAAGTTTTGCTAAGAAAAAGGCGCCATCCGTTTCTGTTTGTGAATCTGGAAACGGAAACTAGATCCGCGTCGACCCGAAACCACCGATAGGGAAAAGAAAAGAGCAAAAGAAGAGGAATGGAGCCGAAAACCCGACGACCACTCCGCCACAATCTTATCTTACTACTTTTGGTCACACTATTTCTTTTCTTTTTTTATTACATAATTGGCCCTATGCTACGCTTATTACTACTTTAAATTTTATCCCGAATGAAATAATCGATGCCTCCTAACGGCTGCACTATCCGTCGCTCGCCGTCTGTCTAGTACACGACACGCTCCAACGACGTCTTCCACCAGCGCAAGCGACCAAAGAAGAGCACTCTGTTCGCTAATTTCGATCGCCAGAACACCCTGAAAAGAAAAAAAGCGAGCTTCCAGCTGCTGCTTCCCAATATATGTGAGATTCTCCCGATCCCGTTCGCTTATATCGGCGGTCAATGGCCCGCCGAGTTCACCGGACTCGTTAGGCTTCCAATCGCTCGACTGGTTTTGTCGCGATTTCCGAATTGGTCAGCTGGTCATATCATTGGCCACAGCGTTGTACACCACACCGTGATTTGTTATGTTTGTGTGTGTGTGTCCTTTTTGTCGCTGACGACTGGACGTGATTCAGGTCAAGTAGTTGAGAAGCTTGTTCGAATGCTGATAACTACTTTCTAACTGATGCGACCATACTGCATACTACTAATTCATCGTTGTCTAAAGTGCGGCACGCGTATTCAATTTCTAATCGCCAACGTTTACCCACATTGGGTTAGGGGTTTCCAGGTGCAGAACAGTCTCGAATTTCGCGTGGAACAATCCATGCTGAAAGCACCTTTTATGCATTTGGATCGGCCACGCTGCGTGGCGAACGTAACATTTCGTAATGATTGATTTTTTATTTGACATTTTTTTGCCACCGCATGTATACGCGAACAACAGGAAATCAGAGACAGAACACATTTATGCAAAATTATGCATCCATTTTCTACACAGTATGTCTAGTGCATTAAAATCTGTTGACGTTCGCAACGGCGATGATAATCAATTGTAGTTCTAGAAAAGAAGCAGCCAGCAACTTCTTTATGAATTGATTGTGTATTTCTTACAATCTCCATTATGATTGGGGAATTACAGGTGGTTTAAGATCAAAGAAAATTAGGGGTGAAATTATGTTAAATTTTCAAGATTAAAAGATAAGTGCTCAATTGTACGCTAAAGATGTGACGCCCAGTCAAGATTTGAATCATATTCTCAATAGCTGACCGAACAATACTCCAACTGATACAAAATCCTTTCGAAATTTAATATCACTATTTGATTTTTCTTGCAGCAAGTGTATCGTGCCTTGTATGACTATGAAGCGCAGGACACCGACGAGGTGAGTTTCTCCGAAGGTGATTTGATTTTCGAAATTGAATCGATCGATTCGGGCTGGATGACCGGCAAGGTCGAACGAACTGGTCAAACAGGAATGCTGCCCGCAAACTATGTGCAACCGGCGATGATTTAGTTGTGCATCTTTCCAACTATATGCGGAATGAGCGCGCAGCTACACGATAGGCAGCTAAATAGGAACAAAACAAATTGTATAGAAAGCCGCTGCAAAATAAATAGCAAACTTACGAATAAATTGTATCGAGGACACATTGAAAAGCAAGCAATAGTTTAAAAGAGTAAGACTAAATGCAACGTTGACGAAGTTGATGAAGATGGAAAATGATTAATGGAAATCCACTATTGTATTATGTTATTATGCTGTATAATTTATTAATCAAACAATTGAAAGGGGAGTAGTACTATGATGTTCTAAGAAAGTACCTTTCCGTCGCATTTGTTATAAATTTTATTTTCAAAGATAAAATAAATATTAGTTTATTGTTATTATGTTGAACATAAAGCCGTAGGTAATGAAAAATAATTCACCAATACTTTTTATCTATCCCTACATTTATTTAAAACTATATTTTACTTATTGCCGGTTATTTTCCAATATTTCCGCAAATAAAATGAGATCACAAAACAATTCAAACCAGACTCTCCAACGCTTTCCTTAGACAATCCTTTTTTGAAATTGAATCATGGAAAAAAATGTTGTAGGCTTAATTGTAAAATTAAACAAATTGAAATTTGATTTTCTACTTAAAATTAAATTAACTGTAAAGCAAAGAATCATTGTAACTTATGTGCCTTCTTGGATAATAAACAAGTTTCGAAAGACTTTCGTAAGGACTCCTTTTTTAGAAAAAAACTGTACGGATCTTATGAAAACCAAGGCCAAATTTTGATAAATAATTAAGTTGGTGTAATTGGAATGTTTAAAATTTTTGTACCTATATATTGGTCAATTGTGTAAGTCTAAATTAAAATAACGAATTTATTATAACAGTAAAGTCGATGTTGCCGGCTGCTGTACATGATTTGATTTTGATGCTCAATTTAACTCCAGCCAAATTATTGTTGATAGTAAATATAAATGCAATATTTTCACAAATAATGAATATATGTTACATTATTTGGAATGCTCCCGAGCGAGTTATCTGAAACTCTAGAATATATGATGAAGATGTTTCGAGGAGCAAAACTATGTTTGATATTTTCGATTGGATTGATGTGAAAGTTCCTTAGTTGATGATTTCAATAAGCTTTTGAAAATCGAAGTTACAAATAGACAAATAAATCTAGTGTTGCCTAGAGAAATGAATTTCAATTCGCAGAATCACTTGTAATTCTAATTTATTTAGCGACTGTAAAATAACATTGGTTGGACTTAAATAATTTATGGAACTTGTAAAATTATCACCTAATGTTCTGTGGCAGGACAAACTTACCGATGTCCATGCTAGTATCAATGTACACTAAAAGTGCTGTACGCATCCCAGTCCTCGCTGTTTTTATATTGTGGCTTGTGTTGCCTACTCAATAATGTTTGTATTGTTCGTCGTTTGTTTCTGAATAGTTTTATATATTTTAAATAAATAATTTTATTATCGCGTAACATAGTTCTCTTGTTACTGCGCGTTTTTCCATTTATACTTCATATAAGAATCATTAATGATGTATGTATTTGCGTCACGTTACGATAAAGTGTCACATAAAACACCTGGCTGCTTATTATGATGAGCAAGCTTCAAATCTTATCAGTGCACTGTGGTATAAAATTCTTTAGATTTTAGCCGAAATCCGTCTTTCATATTTTCAAGATTCAAACACAAATGTATACCACTGAATTTAAAACAAAAGGTCCAACAAGTCTGCCGTGCAATGGCTAAATCGTCTAACTGTAATTTCCTCGATATCGAAATAAATGGCTTCAAACAATTCGCGTGAAAACGTTTCCGCGTTTCCCCTGTCTTGCCTACATTACCAAATTTGTTTGCAAAAACCTTTCAATCAACGTACAAAGAATGCAACATGAATTCAAGGTTCACGAAAATCGCCAACGCGGGAATGAAAACGAAGGAAACTTATTTTTAGATTAGTTTTCTCTCTTGAAACACATCTTCAGAAACAACGGCAAACCGCCTAAAACCATTTAAACGTTTTGTCCAGTGTGCGTAGAAAAAAAATTTGCCTAAGAAAACAACGTACAAACGCTCCAAATGCTCTTAGGTCATTTGATCTCATGCGGCATGTAGGGTGGATGTGCAACGGACAATCAAACTAAATGCTTAAAGACGTTTATTTTCCTTCTGATTTGTATAGCTATACAATGGACAAACCGTCTAAAGTACTTTAAATGGTTCGGCACTTGTTTTTATGCGACATTGATAGCAAGATGTATTATAGATGGAATGGCCAGGGTCATAACTTGAAGGGAAGGGAAGTGGAACAAAATGTTAAGTTCATAAAAGAAAGAGATGATATAATATCCATAAACGCACATATCATTCTCTACTGCTCATGTTTTGTATAGTTTTCACAAAATTTAGTTTTTAGGACTTTTCAGTCTTTTATAATTGCATGCCTTAAATTTGTTGGTAAAAACGAGTCAACGAAGGAGTAAAGAAAGAGGTGTTCATGTAGGATCTACATCACTAATGCAGGCAAAATATGAACGGAAAGCTATTCGTGTAGTCTAACGCCAAATATAAGATAGCATAAGAAGTTAAATTCGTCCTCAAACTTACGTGGCGCTTTGTTTTTATTCGAATTATCCAAACCATCTATACATATATATATCCCTTCACTTTAAAAGCAGCTCGCCAAATGTTTGTGTTATTTAGACCATTGCCAATTTTTCAGTAGGCATTTAGATATGAAAAGAAAAGATGTTTCCAAATGTTTGACATCTTATTAATTTATAAGAATAAAGACAAGTTTGTTAATGTTTTTGTTTTTAATACTAATTAACATATAAATATTTAAACTAATATAAACTTTGTTGATCCTCATCTTCTTTCAGCGTATTTGTGGGTAGATTTTTCCAAAAATGTTGACGATCTTTTGGTATTTAGGATAATAATTGCTTGATTATTTTCTTTTTTTTCTTTTGATATTTCTCGTGCTCGACTGTTAAAATTATCTTATGTGTGTGTATGTATGCATGCGTATGTTTTGCAGGAGCCGAAATATTGCAGATACAAATGCTCGTAATACATACTTATTCGCTATTAATTTCATTCATATCTAGTGTGTCTGGTAATCTTGAACAGGCGAGATACAAATTGAAGAAATACAGGAAAATTTTAGCAGTGATTCACTTACATATGTCTAAAACGTCTTCAGGCTGAGTAAGATGTTCAATACTGCGATTTCTTGTTTCCATGTAAGGACTTCCTCCGCTAACACAAGTCGAATGAACTACTCATAACTATCATAAGTAAACTTCATTTAAAGAAATATCACACTAACAAACCATCATTTTCCAAAAAACTGAGTGTCTCATTTTGTAATTTTCTTTTCTTTAGAGGAATGCTTATCCGCTCTACAATGATCGTTTTTTTATCGTTTTTATGATACTACTATTATTTACTCACCTGCAACGTTACACTCATTTTCTTGTTTTACACTCCTTTCGTTTTCTGTGTTATTAAGTTCGGATGCAGAGTCCGAATTCGTTAAGTCAATAAGAATTGAATCTTCTCGCACTTCTTCACAATATTCGGACTCGAACATTCCCGGGAAAAAACAAACAATTGACTCATTATTTTCCTTTTTAATTTCACTTCACTCGCGTTAATAATTAAGGCGTCAAAATACTATAACCGTATAGTAGAAACTACGATCTGCGTATGCCGCTTATAATGCATTCCAGAAACATAATGCATTTAAAGGCCGATAACAATCTTTTATCTGCATCCTTAATTAGTAAGCGAGAAATACATAACGAAACTCTTTCCTTTATGCTCATTGAAAAAACAGTTTTCTTCTTGTTTTACCTGCAATTCTAATTTTTCATGTTTTGCTAATCTCTTTACTCCTTCATTGTCCTCTTTGGCAAACTCTTTTAGGAATGTAGAACATTCATGCCCAATGCGGGAAAATTTCGCAGTAAAATTCATTTCAAGGTCTTTATCTTTCACTCAAGGCAAGGTACAATAGTCCGCATGTAGAGGAAGTTGTGTAAATGCATATGCAATATATAGCCGTTTTCACGCGTAAGGCTGGAACCAGATTGGCAGTTCACGTGAAATGTTTGAAGCCATTTATCTCGATATCGAGGAAATTACAGTTAGACGGTTTGGCCATTAGATGGCAGAACAGCAAACTGCAGATATACAAATGAAAAACGAACGAAAATCTTTTAAGTTGTTTCGCATTTGCACCTCATATGAAATGTAGTGTAGAGATGCAACAGAAAATCGAGCTAAATGCTCATAGACGTTTATTTTCCTTCTAATTTGTATAGCTGTACAATGGGCAAACCGTCTAAAGTACTTTAGATGGTTTGCCACTTGTTTTTTATGTGAAATTGGCAGCAAGATGTATTATAGATGGAATGGCCAGGGGCATAACTCTTGAAGGGAAGGAAATGAAACAAAATGTTAAGTTCATATGAAAGAAGTGAAGATATAATGTCCCTAAACGCACATATCTCAAAATCTTGAAAAATGTCATTTAGACAGTTTGACCATTGCACGGCAGAAGTGACTAATCCGACAGCAGGTGGAAATTTTGTGCGTGTAAACAAGTGAATCATTTTAGCTGCGGGTATGAGTGGTGCCAATAAAGGTTGCATTATTTATTTAAGGTCTCGTTGTGTATAGTGACAGACCTTTTATCAGAGACGGCTTACTTAAGCCACGACGTGATACCACAATGAAATTGGGACGGCACTAAAACCCTGGCTCTGGGATGCTAAGAACCATTTGGATTCTCTAATGAAGCCGGCGATGCTGCTGACATTTATGTAAGCTATTGCCATGCGGCTACCCAGGAAGGAGAGCCCATAGTCTTCAACCTCTTTTTCGAAAGTGCCCTCCTATTCTTATGATCTGCAGCGGCGACAGAAGTCGTTGAATATACATACATATTGGGGAGTTGCTTGGTTCGTTTGGGGCTCATTTCAAGCCAAGTCTACCTGGTTATTCTGCAGGTTCACTTCAGTAGTCAAGCCTTTATGTAATATAGCTTCAAAGAAGGCAGAGAATTGCCAACAATGGCGGGGTGCTAGCCCTCGCTAGGGCATCCGTTTCGCAATCTCCGGTGATGTCACTATGCCCAGTTCAGGGTCACCGTAGAATGAAGAAAGACATCTAATATAATTGTGTGCGATATTCCATGATTATTTTGGATGAGGTGAACACATTGGACGATGATTAAATAGCAGCCTGACTATCAGCAAAAATGTTTAAATTTCTGGTATTTTTTTTTTGATTTTTCAATCATTATGCTACCTAACATATTCCTATGACCTTAGATTTACAAATGCTGCAATGGTCAGGGAGTTGAAAGGAGAGTTTCAGACAGCTGTTCAGAGAATAAACCACAGCCAACCCTTCCACCCATTCTCGATCCATCCGTGTAGATTTCGACCAATTCCTTTGACTCATCTCTATCCTTGCCCCAGTCCTCCTTGCTTGGGATGACTGATTGAAGTTTTGATGGAAGTGAAGCATATTTCCTTTGGTGTTGGCCCATCCCTTTGTTAAGCCTAGTACACAGTTCGATTCAGAACAGAAAATTCTGCATTTCTCCACATTTGGTAAATAATTTGCTGCTGGAAATTTGACAATAGAGACTAGTGGAGATTATTCACGAAACACTTATCTTTTCGCAAATGCCGGCTGCTGTTGATGTTTGAAACAACTTCGAAGACAGTTTTAACGACAGCTATTGCCGAACGTCAACTTTCTGCATCAAAAGAAATGTCGAAACAATTAAAATTCAAGTCAGAAAAGTGTGGAGGGTAGTTGGTGCTGCGGTGCTGCCATCTACCGAGTTCATCGATTCTGCGCAGAAAACTGTGTACTGCTTCTGCAGAATTGAGTCTGAAATTCTGTGCGGAATTTCTGCAACTGCAGAATTTTCATACAAATTTCTGCTCAGAACCGAACTGTGTACTAGGATTTACGTACCGTATCATAAACTACATTCAAATTATCTTCGCGCCTTTTTTGCCCGAAATAACTAAATCCGAGAAATATCTACCTGGCAATGATTATTTGAAAGTGTAAAGCTCGCCAAGTTCCGAGAAAAGCTGTTCAAACGCGTCATCTCGCTCCAACCCTCGGATCGTGCTCAAGCTTCCGCGAATACGAGTGATCGATCATGCCACGCTACGCGAAAAGTAGCTTTTCGATGTTCGCCGTGCCGGAAATGGGGAATGAGTGTGAGGAGAGTTGCGATGGGATGGTCGAACCGGCCGGACTGGTACTGAGTTACGAGCAGCAAGTGGAAACCAAGAAAAGGTTTATATTTATTGTGAAATTATTGTGAAAATACTAGGAGAGTTACGATTGGATGGTCGAACCGGCGGACTTGCAAGGAGTTACGAGCAACAAGTGTCGGACTGGCGAGACTTTGGAAGAGTTCCCGGCGGACAGGCACTGTCTGCTCTTCGTCCAACGAAAAATTTGTGTTTGTATCAAGTTTCGAACGCGGTGAACAACTCTCGCAACAAATCGGAGAATTGCAGCAAACCAGTGTCAAAGGACGATATCAAAAAAAATGACGAGCACCTGGCAATCGATCATGGAGGCGGCACCCGAGTCGCAAATGATGGCCGCCAAGATTTCAGCAAAACCGTAACTATCGAAACAAGCTTCCTTGACGGCGAAACAGTAAGAACAAAATCAATTGTGTGGCTTTATTACATTTAAATTAATCGGTATCAATAAGTTCCTAATGATAATTGCTCAGTTAAGCTCAGATTCGTCTAGTCGGCCCTGATTAGAAAAACGATCAGATATTCTCTACCTAATTTAAATTTCACGAGATCTACTTTGATGGCTAATAAAAAAGGAAAAATAATGGAATAATAAAATCAATATAAGTGATGTGATTGTTTTTTTTTCTCATTGGTGACGCGTGTGCGAATGTGGTTCGTGGTTCTTCTTTATCCTTTTCCAAAAACCCACGACTCGGTGAGCTAGTCGGGGAAACTAAAATGTTAAATCGGGACCGCCACTATGCGGTCTATGTATAAATCCATGATACGATTTTGAGTTTCAATTTTCATCTCTGTCCAATAGCCAGGAGGAAAGAGGTGAGGCTTTTAGGACTACTTTGGCTCCTTGTTAACTAGGTGGAATGTAAGCCACTTTCAAGCATGCCCTGAAAATAACATTCAGCCAAGGGAAAGTTTATCCTCTGCTGGATGTTAACAGGTGAAATATATTCCATGCCGAGCGAATTGAGTTGATAGCCTAGCGTAAGAGCCTGTTGTTTACTGTTACAGGTACCTCAGAAATCTCTCCACACTCAGAAAAGTGTGTGTCTATGAGGACTCCCAGCGTTCTTAGTATGGTTTGCAAATAGATCCAAGATGAAGTCACATCCAGACGCACTAGTGAAAGGGTCACTCTCAAGCATCTCACTTCCCATTAATTTGGGGTGCTAAATTCAAGCTCAAAATACCGATGAATTCGTTAAAATAGTAGTCAATCGTTAATGAAAAATCAAAAATGTATGTTTTTTGAAGTTTTTTTTTAATATTTTAGGTTCACGTAGAGCGTTTATGTGTTATGAATCCAAGAAAGGCTTTCTGATGTTTTACATCAATGAAGCAAACGCTAGGTTGGTACGCCTTGGAATAACTCGTGCAAAAACTGCATCCGATGAAATTCTCGTAGTCCTCATTTTCAAAAATAAAATTAACGAGTGAAATTTAAAAACGAAGTAACACGTATGAGAAATTTCAATAAAGTTGAAGTTGAGTCGCAATGAAAAATCTTAAAAGCTTTATTAGTTATTTAGCATGGGTTAGAACCTCCTAGTCTAGTCAACAAATTCGCCTTCTAGTGTGCTTTTGATTAGCAAGTCACTAACACTATTATTGCACATTAATGGAGGTTCTTTGGTTCCAGATTTTATGCTGGTTCATCATTAATTTAATCGGAAGCGTGGTTTCGGGGTGTCGAATGGCATCCTCTTCAGGTGCTGTCATTTACCATCCGCCACCAGACAGCACGACCACGGTTAGGCTTATTGATGGATTAGGCTCATTATAAAAAATAATTATACAAACCAGTTGAAGTATACTGAGCTTAATGAGTCTATATTAAAAATGCAACTAACATAAGTAATGCTTCATGAGAAGATGAAATCTATAATAAAAATCATAAAAGTCACTTATCCACGCTACCTCACGTGGCAAAATAGGAAAGAAAGTCCAAAATTATAGTCAATGGTTAAGATCACTTGCCAGTACCGTCAGACCTCTGTTAACTTCTTTTGATTCTTGCGAGCCAAACATAATTTAATCAACCATTTCAGCTAACTGCACATATAACCAAAATTAATTGAAACCACTGTCTTAAAGATATTGCGCAGTTTATATGAAATTTAGGGTTGATCTCTTACTTCAGAAAATCATGTTTTCAGGCATCCTTTATAAACTACATCTGAATTAACTGATTCAACAGCGAAAAATTTATTTTCCACGATTGAATAAGTGTTGAAATTACACAAAATAAATGCAAAACTAAATTGCAAAACTCGATAAATTGCACTGTAAATAATTTCTACTTAATTAAATGCGATATGAAATACAAGAAAAAATGTTTTCAACTAGTACACGAATAATTTTCAACTTTCACATTTCTGATCCTTGAGCTGCAGACAAAAGAGTGAGACTGTTTTCTATTCGCTTCTATTCTGAGCAAATATTGGCGAACAGTTGCTGATGTCCTCAAGGGAGTCAGGCCGGAACTCTTCGTGCAGGCAGTGTTGTTCTTCAAGGCTGTCAGAGGTATTCAAATTGCATTTGGACTTGCGGTTCTCAAGGATCATCTGCAATATCGCGTTCTTAGATGAATTGATAATTCCGTTGAAGGCTTCCGTATCGTGTTTCCGTTCACTAGAAATTGATGCCAGTTTTTCTTCTAAGAAAGTAATGTGCTCGTTCGCCAGTTCGAGTCTGGTACGTAGTAAGAAGTGTATACGACAGCAGAAAAGAACATAAAATGCATATGGAACGAGTATGTTTACCTGTTTTTCAAATCTTCAATCTGCAACTCAAATCCATCCCCCGAAGCAGGCGTGTCGATGAAACATGAGTTCGAGCTCTCGAAAATCAGCGTTGATATTCCGCCATTCAAACTACGAGCATAGTCGGAGGCTCGTTGGTTGCGTTTCTTCTTGTCCTGTTGAATTTCCTGCTCTTTGAGTATGTCCTCTGTATTTAAGAAAGAATGCATGGTGAAAATAATGAAGTTTGATTTTCAACCAAAAAAATACAGAGTATACAAGATAAACGATATACGTACTGTATTTAGCTTCAAGTCGGCAATATTTCACCCTTTGCTTGGAGAGTTGGTCCGTAAGACCGCTGATTTTTTCGCGTTCTTCTTCGAGGCGTTGGTTGAGTTCAGCGACGTGCTTCAGTAACGCTTCCTTCTCTTGTTCTAAGGCATCTAGGATTGCAACGAACTCTTCCTACATGCTTAATCTATCAAATCTGTACAAACTATGGTTCATTGCCACCAACCTTATTAAACTCTCGACATGCAAACAGAAACCCACCACAAACATTTTTCAAATCATCTTCTAGTCGCTTGATAACATCCTGGAGCTCGTCAATAACGCTTTCCTTTTGGTTGACAATAAATTCCATGTTTTGCATTTTCATTCGAGTTTGTGAGTGCTCGTTGTCCGCTTGCCGTAGACCTTCTTCTAAAACTTCTATTTGTTTCTTCAAATCCATAATTTTGGCTTCGTATTGGAACTTTTGAATGTTCACCTTCTCCTGGAGCACGGCCATGCTGTTGTCGCTACTACCCGATTTCTCTATCAAATTTAGAGTTTTAATTTTATAGTTCATCGCGTCATCGCAAAGGTTTTTGTTTCGTGTTTTCAGAGTGATGATTTTCTTCCTTTGGTCTTCAAGCGTAGCATTGAGCTCTTCTATTTTCTGGGTTAGCTCTTGGACTTCGGCCTTCCTCAAAGCGTCGATTCTTCGCAGCTCCTGCTTCATGGGCTCATCCCCTAAGGCGGCCATTTCGATGCGTTCCTTCAGCTCAGCCACCTTATTTTGCAGTGCAATGATCTGTTGCGCCCGCCCACGCCATGACGTGCCTGATGCCACCAATGTGGGTAAGATAACGCTTTCGCCAATCTCCTGCTGTATGCACTTTTGGGCAAGCTTTAGACTACTTTTCAACTCCGAGGCTTGGTTGAGCGCTTCAAAGAGCTTCTGTTTGGTTGAAGCCAGTTGTTCGTTTGAGGACTCGAGCTTGCTGGCCGAACTACAACAGGGTACCTGCCAACATTAAAGTGGAGCGGCAACTAGCACAAATAGGAGCATAGGACACATACCTTCTTGTGTGATTCTTTGGGGGTTGCATTTTTCGGGGTATATTGACTGAGCTCCTTCTCCAGTTTGGAGAATCTCACATCTAATTTAGTGTATTTTGACTTGTAAGCCTCGAGCTCGGCGATCAGTTGGCGATTCTTTTTGCTAAGTTCTATAATTTTGGTGCTGGCTACCGACGAGCCTCTTCCCAGATTCTCCACGTTAACGGAGTTAATCATGTCGTTCAAGTAACTAATGTGCTTCTGCAAGTCCTCGATTTGTTGGTTTCTGTCTTCGACAACATGTTTCAAGTCCTCATTTTCTTTTTCTGCAGTCTGAAAAATCGAAAAAAAACATATGTATTTCGATTAGGCCCTTTTTAGTACACATTTGTATATTATTTTGGTTGAGACTAGGAGTAAGATAAGTATAGCTGCTCCGTTAATAAGTGCATTTATAACGGCTAATTTTCATTCTAAAATCGATTACGCGCTGAAAAGAGAAAGTGTATATGACTAATATTTTTCATTTTTCGATCACGCCTCCATTTTTGTATGACCTATGAGTATGTGTCACTATAACAGGATCGTCGAGCTGTTTCAAGTGTTTGATACATATTCTAAGAAAATTAGTTGGGTTCCTCGAAAATCCTTGAATACTTAACAGATTTCCATAACCACTTAACATAAATAACATTCTCAAAAGATCAGCAGCACATATCTATATCTCAGTAACATTTAATTTCATCTAAACCAATTGAATCCAATGCACCACTAAACGTACTCACCTTGAGTTTTCTTTTCAGTAATTTTCTTCCTTCGACTTTTTTCCGCACACTACTACTCCCATTCGGATCTGTAAAAGCCGACAGATTTCCATTCCGCTCACTATCCATGGAAAAAACATCCATATTTCGTATGCACCAACTCGACAAATGTCTATTTCAATTGAAACGAAATGCTATTTGAAGGATATCACATTGATTACTTTGATGTTCCTTCTCGTAGATATTGATCCTTCTACATAGACTAGAAATTTTCAAAAGATACGGATTAGCTTCCACTTCTAAAAAATAATCGCCGAAAAATGAATCCTCAGTCCTGCCTTTCTTTTTAGCCGCTGTTGCTTCGCCTATATGTTCCCTCATTCTCATGTTTGCCAATCTTCTCGTTTGACCGATGTACACCTCCTGACACGTGGGGCACTCGATTCGATAAATACCCCATTTTTCATGTGGTTTTATCTTGTCTTTGGTTGATTCAAAGATGTTCTTAAGTTGATTCCTGCTGCTTGTTTCACTGAAACGAATCAATTTGTAGTGGTTCAAAGTCCTTTTGATTTTATTAGTGCGCAGTATAATTGGATTCATCGCCACTTTTTGCTGTGGAAAAACCAAGAGAGACGAGGCAAAGAAATTTATGTAAGAAATTAACTGCAAGGTAAACCACATAATGCAAATTGCCCAACATTAATAATTTCTAATGAAATGCAAGTTTTAGCAAACGTTAGTCGCGACAAAGTTGAAGGTCAACAAAACTTTTAGTTTACTTACCTCAAGGACTTTCAGTCTCAGGGACGATGCATGAAACCATTCCAAATCGTGCAGACAATATTTGGTCCCGCATCTTTAAGATCACAGGTAAGGTAGCAGCTCGCAGATCAATTCAGTTTAGCGCGTTATGTCTTTTCTCGTTTTTTTACTCTTAGCCTCGAACCGCATTATCAGATATTCAGTCACTTATATGTCCGAATTATGAAAATACTGACAAAAGTAACAACAATTCAAAAGACCAAGCATTGCTAAAATTTGAAGTTACACCTCTTATAACTTACTCTAAACTAAAATCTCGCACGCATATCGAGTTCAAAATTAAGAGCTTCCCAAGGGCACCTAAACCCAAACTACTATAAGTTGCACTCAATCCCGAATGAACTGATCAAAACTACCAAACTATATGCGCGATCAAACAATCCTTCAAGTGACCGTGTATTTCTCTCGGGAAGACGAACGTCAGCTGAACTTGTCAGCCACAGATGCAACTGCTTGAGCCCACCCTACCGTGGCCTATCCCTGGAGATGAGGCATGCTATGCGCAACTAGGCCCACTATTACTTACCTCAGTCGGATGGTTCTTAGCTCCTTGAAATTAAACAAGGTGAGAGAGAGTCTTTTTGTTTAATCGTCATGAACATTTTTACTTATATTTATTTAAAAAAAAAATCATAAAGCAAATTAAAACGATCAAAAGATAATGAAAAACGAAAAGATCCGATTCGAAAATAACATCCTGGTGTATATATATTAAGTAAATATTATGAATGGTAATCAAAACAGTAATGTAAATTTTAGCGGGGTTAGCATAGGGAGATCGTAAAAAATGGTTTCGTACGCCTTGGTTACTTGTCTGAAGGTGACCATGAGGTTACTCTTTGTAGTTTGACTCCACTTCAAGATACCGTAGATTCGGAAAAAAGATGGACGTACATAAATTATATTTTATTTCTTATTGGAAAGACGTAGGAGATCGTTTATTGAACAGAAATTCCAGTTACACAGTAGCAATAAATATGATAGACTTAAAAATGTGCGATACAAACTGACTTAAATTATTAATTAGGAACTAAAAAGAACTGCCACGAACGATTGGCCGAAAGAACTAAACTGCAATGAATCATGGTTTTTCTGTAGACGAGTCATGGGTGAATTAAAATACAGTTGAAGGAGGAGCAAAGATGGTGCGATTTCTGCAAGGATGAGAATAGTGACGGAGGTGAAGTTGTTTTCAACGTTGGAAGGTGGAAATCTTCGAAAGTTACTGATCAGCTCCTGCCTCTCGGCATGTCAGATTTCTACCGACTTAAACCACCATCGCCGTCTTCAAATAACTCTCCATCATGTTTCAGTAATTGTGCGTATTCCGATTTCAGTACATAGTACTTCTCAGACGATAAGAATCGGTATATAGACCAGGGCGGATCTGTAAAAAAAGTCTACATTTAGCCGTTGAGAAGGGGCACACTGTTTTTGCAGGAAAAGTTGTGCAATAACTCGTATGACAATAATTGACTTATGCTCCCTCTCAAAAAAGTTCAGAACATTAAAAATACGAAATATTTAAAAATTTCAAAAAAAAATCGTTTTTGTCCTACTCTTCTCATACCTAACTTTTAAACGGTTCATTTTAGGTCAAAGTTGAGTAGCAATAAAAGTTGCGTAATAACATTTTCTATAAGATAGGATTAGTTAAAAAAACATTTAATCCTTGCCGCAAAATTGCAATAAATATGAAAAAACTGGGAGAAAAAAGCCTTTTATTATTATTTTTACCACTTAAAATGCACTTAGGACCTTCATATTTCGCCTAAATATTTTTTTTACAATATCATAAAATAGCAAACAAATTTTCATCAAAATCGATTTAGTAGATTGCCCATAATAATTGTGCAATCTAAATTTATTTAAAAAAAAAATCAAAAGTTTCGAAAGCTTGCAAGTCAGAAACTTAAGCTTATAAGAGTTAGAATTTTTTTCAAATATAAAAGAGCACTTCACCTATCAAATGCACTTTAAAAAATTAAAATCGGACATTAGGGCGGTCTCAGTAATAATTTTTGCCAAACTTGGTAATGAACTCTAAAACAGTACTGGTTGGTTGGTTGGTTGTAGTGGTAGCCCCCTTCGTCAAAAGGCGGCTCACCTAGGCCATGATAGGCCCATTGTGATACCACATTTCAATAGGGTGCGGCACTAAAACCTGTTGGGTGACGAGAACCATTTAGATTCTCGTATGAAGCCGGCTACGCAGCTAATATTCAAACTGGCTACTTCCGTGAGGCTGTCCAGGAAAGGTGAGCCTAAAGTTTGCATGCGTTTCTTGGATAGTGCTGGGCATTCACACAGAAAGTGTTGGATCGTTTCCTCCTCCTCCTCCTCCGATCTGCAGCTGCGGCAGAAATCGTGGAAAGGGGCACCCAGTCTTTCTGCGTGTCTGCCAATGAGACAATGCCCGGTCAGCACGGATACGATGAAACTTAGTGTTTCACGGCTCGTGTTGAGGAGCTGCTTGGTGCGCTTTGAGCTTAGTGTGTGCCAAGTTTGCCTGGTTGTCCTGCAGGTTTCTTCCAGCAGCCAGGCCCTATTTGCAGCCTCTACATAGTACTGCTTGAAACTTAGCTTGACGGAGGCCAACGGATGGCCAACTTGGGGTGTTAGTGTATAATCCTGGAGTTCAGTGCCAGCTCTAGCTAGGGCATCAGCTTCGCAGTTCCCAGGTATATCACTGTGACCCGGCACCCAGCAAAAAATCACTTCACAGGGAAGCGACATCACGTTTAGTAGTGTGCGACATTCCATTACAATTTTGGATGAGGTATACACGTTGGATAATGATTGGATAGCAGCTTGACTGTCAGAAAAGATGTTTAAATTTCTTATGGAAATTTTCTGACTTCTCAGCCAGTCAACTGCCTTATAAATCGCAATGACCTCTGCCTGAAAGACGCTGCAGTGGTCTGGTAATCGGAAGGATAGTTTCAGGTCTAGCTGTTCTGAGAACACGCCACAGCCAACTCTTCCCTCCATTTTCGATCCATCAGTGTAGATATCGACCGATTCCTGTATCCTATTTCCTTCCATGATCCAGTCATCTCTGCTAGGGATGACGGACTTGAAACTGTGGTGGAAGCAGGGAATCGGAGGAGTGAGGTCTACTTTCTCAGGCGTTGGTCCATCCCTCCGTAATATGGTGGAGTGGCCGATATCCCCATCACGCCAGAGATTTAGAGCTTTCAATCGAATAGCAGAGCACTTGGCCTGCTGTTTCGTTAGGAGCTCCGTCGGGAGCCAATTTAATAGCATAAACAATGCCTTTGTCGGGGTAGTGCGCATAGCCCCGGTGATTGCAATAGCTGCAGTCCTCCTAACCCTGTTAACCAGGTTCGCGTTTGATGTTTTTGCCATCGCTGGCCACAAAATAACCACGCCATACAGAAGGATTGGTTCCACTATCGCTGTATAGAGCCATGATACAGTTTTGGGTTTCAGTCCCCATCTTTTCCCAATAGCTCTTTTGCAGCAGTAGATTGCGCATGCCGCTTTACGCGTTTTTTTCGCTATGTTTGCTTTCCACGCGAGCTTGGAGTCTAAAATCAGACCTAAATATTTGACCTGACGAGATGGATTGAGACTTGTCTCATCAAGTTTAGGTGGAACAAATCGTGGAATTTTGTATCTTCTCGTGAAGAGCACAAGTTCCGTTTTCTGCGGATTTATCTTTAGACCGCACTCTTTGCTCCATTTGGTAAGAATACCTAGGGCTAAGTTTAGTCTTTCAGATAGTGTGTTGACAAATTTGCCCGATATTGCTATTGCAACATCGTCGGCGTAGGCTACGACTTTGCAGCCAGTCGTTTCTGTTGTTGACAGGAGTTTGTCCACCACTAAGTTCCATAGAAGGGGTGATAGCACCCCACCTTGCGGGGTGCCTCTGCACGTCCGCCTTCTTAGGATGCTGTCTCCTAGTGAGGAGTTGATGCTCCTGCTGCTTAGTAGTTGCACGATGAACCTAATCAGGTTATCATCCACATTATTATTCTCGAGTGCCTTCTCAATAGCCTTGTGGCTGACGTTGTTGAATGCACCTTCGATGTCTAGAAAAACCGCCTGCGTATATTCTTTGACGCTTAGCGATTTTTCGATGTAGCTGGTGAGCGAGTGAAGAGCTGTTTCAACCGATCTCCCTTTTGTGTATGCGTGCTGCGCATTAGAGAGTGGTTGCAGGGTAGCTCTCAGATGAATCTCTATCAGCCGTTCCAGAGTTTTCAGCAGAAAAAAAGTTAGGCTGATAGGTCTATAGTCCTTAGGTGAGGAATGGGATGTCTTGCCCGCTTTAGGTATGAAGACTATTTTAGCTTCTTTCCACCGCTGTGGAATATAAGCCATCCGTAGACACGCCTTAAAGATGGCTTTGAGCCACGGTAGCGCTGTATTGATTCCCTGCTGGATCTCAACAGGTGAGATGTTGTCCATTCCAGGGGATTTAAATGGTTGAAATGAGCTGATTGCCCAGCGTAGGAGCCTGTCGTCTACAGGCACAGCGGTTGACAGGCAGTTCGGGGGCATATGTGGATCAGCTTTGTCAGCCACATCCTCACTGCCCGGGAAGTGCGTGTCCATGAGAATGGCTAGCGTCTCGGAGCTGGATTTGGTCCAGGTCCCATTCGCATCCTTGATAGACCCCAAAAATAAGGGGGTGGTCGTCATAACTTTTCGCAGACGACTGACACCCTTGGAGTGTTCTATTTCTGCACAGCAACTTCTCCACGAGGTGCGTTTTGCTTTTCTGATGGAGCTTTTAAACTCTTTCAGTTTTAGTTTATAAGAAGACCAGTCATTGGATACTTTAGCCTGATTAAAGGACCTCCTACATTCCTTCCGCAGCTCCGCAATGTCACTATTCCACCAGGGGGGCTTATAATTCCCCCTAGGCTTCGTTGGACTACATGCAGATCTTGCTGCTTCGTTGAAGGCCGATGTAAGGGTCCCAACGGCTTCCTCCAGGCAACCTATGTCTTCAATCTTCGGAGGTCCCCCTTCTAGTGCAGACTCGAATACTGCTTGGTACTTGACCCAATCCATCCTCCTTTTGTTAATGAAGGTTGGATTTTTGGGAGGGTCAAAAGCCACATCGAACATTATATATAAATGATCGGAGAACGAGCACTCTTGTGATACATGCCACCTTTTGATAGCGTGGTGCGAGTGCTCGTTCGTTAGAGTGATATCCAGAACTTCCCTACGGCTTGCCGTAATGAAAGTAGGATCCTTACCTTTGTTAGCTAGGGCTAAGTCATGCGTTAAAATAAATTCAAAGAGTGACTCACCCCTTTTATTCGTATCGGTGCTACCCCAAATGCGGTGATGGGCATTGGCGTCCGCGCCGATAACTAGCTGGATGCCCCGTGCAGTGGCTTCTGTGACGATCCTCTGCAGGTTAATGGGAGGTGGCAGAACATCGTGCGCTATATAGCAGGAGACAGCCCAAAGGGGTTTGGACTGCCTTTCCACTGCTATGGCAATGGTGTCCTGGTCACTGAAACTGTACAAGGTTAGAAACTTCAAGCCTTCCTTGATTATTATGCAAGCTCTCGGTTTACCTGCTGTGTAGAGGGATACTGTTTTGTATCCTTTCGTATTGAGCCCGCAGACCTGGTTGCCTACAACCCAAGGTTCCTGGGCCAGTATTAGCTCCTCTCCTTTTTGGGCCAGGTGGAGGAGCAGTGCGGCGGATGCCGCCTTAGAATGATGGAGGTTTATCTGTAGAAACCTCAGCATCACGACACAATGTTTTGTCCGCCTCCTCGTCAGATAAGGACATCTCCTCCTCGACCAGGTCGAGGGTTTGGAGAAGGTCCCTAGCCAATTCCGTGGTGGAGGTGGTGCTTCTTCCGTCGTCGGAGAGAAGATCTGACTCAGAGAGGTTCACGGCCGGGTCTACTGATGCTTCTACAGTCACCTCGCTTCCACTCTCTTTGCTCGGTTCCCGTACTGCCTTCCCAGTACGGTCCTTGCGATATACTCGCAGGGTGATAGCCGAGAAACCGTAGCTTATCACCCCGCCTTTCGACTCCAATGGAGCTAACGCCTCCTCGTTGAGGATTATGAGGGCCTCTCGCTGTCCATTGCTGGGCTCGCTAACCTTGGCTACCTTCCAGTTGTCCACCGGAAGATCAGCATTGCTGAGCTTGATAAGCTCAACAATTTCCTCCGGTGTGGATGGCTCCGCCGGTATCCATGCCCTGGATCGAGGCCGATTCGGGATGTCTTCCCTGGAGACAGCTTCTAGCTTTGCTCCGGGCCAGACTTCTCCCAGTCTGCTAATAGCCTGCTTATATAGATCCGCTGAGCGTTGATCCGTGCAGGCTATCAGCTTAACGTGACTCTGGTACCAACCAGCATCACGGCAATTAGGTGGAGGGCCTGGGTTTGCCTCCAGTATGGGTTTGTACACCCGAAGAAGAGCGATTTCTACCATCTTCCAGTTTGACGGTGAGATGGTTCCATCGCTGCTACTCCTGTCGATGACGGCCCATACCAGGCTGCCCTTAGCCACTTCGCTAAAACTCCTGCCCTTGACAGGATTGGGCGCGACCAGTTTTGGTCTTTTGGTGACCTGCAGTTGAGCACTCGGTTGATTTGGGGCTGCCTCATTAGACCTGCATCTTTTGTGAGCAGCCCCTTGCTTTGCCAGAGAGGCTTTATGAGCCTCTACTGTTGTTGTTGCCCATTCAAGGGAGATTTTATCCTTGTGGGAAAGCCCCTCAGGGGGTAAATCTTTCAGCCTTTCCAGGACTTTGAAGGCAGATCTTCTGTCCCTGTAAGCCGTAGCCGTAGACGGAGGCAGCAGTGGCATTAGCCTGAAAGCCATTTCCGCAAGATGTCACTCTTGCGTACTCAGGTGACAGAATACCACTGCTACCAGCCCAAAGCATAAGATCGAGTCGTTTAGACGAAAGAGTAGTCCGAGAACATTCGAGGTCGTGCCATGGTAGATCATTTAGCGTTATCCGGGATGCACCACGAGGAGGCGATCTACCCTACATCCCACAAAAAAAAACAGTACTGGGCGGCTGCAGATTCTGTTGATGGAAGCATGGCTCCTACGTATGTAACTAGTTTCTCAGCAAGTCTTGCATTTTTTATGAAGTTGGTATAAAGGAAGAGTAGCGTCAGTCCTAGATACAGCCCTGCGAAACAACAGCGCTGATTTGAGCAGTTTTGCTTTTTATTCCTCCAATGGCTGTGCTTTGAGATCTAACTGTTAAAAAACTCTGAGTTTGACGATTAAAGTAAATGCATTACTGTGTCGAAGGCTTTTTATTGCCCGCAGAAATTTCAACAACGTGGTGGCCTTTATCCCAATGCCAATTGATATATATTGTGACATCTGGAATAGCACCTGTTGCGCCTTTGCCCATTTGGAACCCATACTGATTCCGATCCAAGATGTCATTTTGCAACAAAAAAAAATTTAATTCGGGAATTTAAATTTATTTTGAAAATTTTACTTAGGGAATGTAAAAGTGAAATTGGTCTGCAGTTGTTAATTTCACTTGTGAGACTTTTGAACGGATGACATCAAACGACAAACAGCCAATTTACATTGCCCCAAAAGCACGTTTTTTTTATTGACGCATTTCGAAATCCCTTGAGCTGTTTATATTGCGTTGAGATGGTTTTGTTTGTCAGAACTTATGTTCAACAGTTGCCGTCTCAAAATATGAATGCCTAATTATATATCAAAAACGCTCTTATGAATGAAGATAATCTCAGAAATGTCATTATTTCCATCAAAAGTTAAGGAAAACTCGATGACAATGTAATTAGGACATTTTTTTGCATTCATATCTGTATGAATTCTATTTATTTCTCTTGTATTAGGAACATTGCATTTCCTTAACATTTTGTGTGAGTGGTGAATTCGAAAATATCAACTAGCGACATCTATTGTGTATGTCAACAAAGAATTAAAATTTGTGTTGATTCATTATTTCTCCCAAACTATGTTTCAGATGTAATTTGAAAATATTTGCAAATCACGTGTTTTTGAACCTAATGACCAAAATAACGAATCGTGCTAAAACTATGTTGTATGGTGTCAGTGTAAACAGGCCATTAGAAATAGTCATAAGATCTCCCTCGCCATGAAAAGGATTCAAAATGACCAATCGATTGTAACATCCCCTTGAGGAGGTAACGCCCCTAGGCAACTGCCTAAATTGCCTTAAGCTACTGTGTTAAAAAAATCAATTTTTTGGGGATATTTCTTTAGAAAAGTACCTTAAAAATAGCTGTACAAAATTTTATATCGATATCTAAACTGGTTTTCATTCTACAGCGCTCGTAGTCCCCCTCCGTCCTACTATACTTTTTGGAGCGCAAGCGACCTTCAAGTGCCCGAACATATGCCGCTATGTAACTATTCGACTATTATACTTCCTGATACAATACACACAAATTATTACATAGTCTAAGTAAGTCAGTAGCGTATGCAGGATTTTGGTAAGGGGAGGGTTCATATTTTTGAAGTCTTGACTAGGTACGTTTGCGAGTGCTTCGGTGTAGATATGAAGATATAATTATGTAATCATACTTAATCATACTTTTTTACCGGTCAAAGTTGAAGTCCTCCAAAAATAATTCTGGCAGACTTTAGCCCGATTGCATGTCTGGTTTCATTTACGTGGCTAAACTTGTTTACCCAAGGGGGAGTTTGAACCCGTAAACCTCCCCTTTGGGTACGCCACTGAAGTATGTGCATATACGAATTTCACAATGTAAGCATGAAAAATTGTGATTGGAAACGCTTTCAAATCGAAAAGACGAGAAAATTCTCGTAAACCAAAGAGACTTCAAACGCTCTTTTCGAGACACACTTTTTGTGTGCGCGTCGTAGATTTGTTATAAAACTACTCATCCGATTTACTTGAAATTTTCCACACATACTTATTACCTACTTAACTACTGCAACGCCTAAGGTTAGAGCAAAAGTCACGTTTACACGTATATTCAAAAGTGCACTAAATCACGAAAAACTTACTTATCGCTCTAAATTTAGCCCTGTGCAGTAGTTCATACTCAAGCCTAACATATTTTTTTAGTATATGAGTTTTATGAGTATATAGATATATCCCTCAGGGTTTTATGAGGCGCAATCCGCTTTTTTTTGTTTGGCACTGCTCAAGCGCTTGGTCGAAACGGTCGTCATTTTGTTTTCTATTATATTTAATAATGAGAATCTGAACTTTTAATCTCAATATACTTATATACATTTCAAATTTCAAGTCGATATCTTTAATAGCTTCTTTTTTATATACATTTAAATAAGATTCATTTTCACCGTTTTAACACAGGGTTAAGGGTAATACGAACCTTATTCAACCACTGAAATCACAAATTATAACGTGGATTCTAAATTTAATAAATTAAATACGATTCCTTATACCGATACCTATCGTCTGGGAAGTACTATGCACAAAAATATATAATGTAACGGAATTTAAAATAAGATGTTCTATTTATTTGGGCCGAGTTGTTATTACCATGTAATCGACACTCGAATTGTTTTCTATTTTTTATAGGCTCATTTCTTTTGAAACTGGTAGGTGGCCATTTATAAATCATCTTCAATTTGTTCGCTCAAGTAAAACCGTTAAACGTACCAAAACGCTTTTTCCGTTTCCGTTCGCAATGTTTGCAGTGTCAGAGTTCGCCGTAAATTCTTGTGTCATAAATTGCGGCGGCGTATTCGCTGCGAATTCCCGAGGCGCACTTTGCAGAAATCGTGCTCTATTGTGAATTGATGTGATCGAACGACAATGAATTACACGTCAGTTGTCAAAGCAAGCAAGTCAGCGGCAAAATGGACGGATCAACGTTTGTAAGTTGTAAATTGTGTGTTTAGGATTACTTGCTAATTGTTCAGCTAAAACGAACAAGAACTTCTTTCGTCGCGATGCTATTTATTAAATTTCAACTACCATTTTAGGAACCCACTATGTACATCATGAAAGGAATGTGCATCATGGACAACGATGGCAATCGCATTCTGGCGAAATACTACGACAAGAATGTTCTGCCGACAGTGAAGGAACAAAAAGCGTTCGAGAAGAACCTCTTCAACAAAACACATCGCTCCAATACGGAGATCATAATGTTGGATGGCTTGACTGTCGTGTACAAGAGCAATGTTGACTTGTTCTTCTACGTGATGGGAAACGCGCATGAGAACGAGCTGATATTGTTGTCAGTGCTAAATTGCCTGTACGACTCGGTTAGTCTGATCCTCAAGAAGAATGTGGAGAAGAAGACGGTCATGGAGAACCTGGAGATCATTATGCTGGCCTTCGATGAGATTTGCGATGGCGGGTGAGTCGTCAATTTTAAGTATAAACAGCTATCATACATGCAAAGATGCTGCTGTTAGGTGTAAGATTCATCGCTTGAATGTTGCTAATAAATTTCTTGTGTGCAGTTCAAGCAATTGAAAATTTCTTCCGGGAAAAAATGTAGATTCACAGCTAAATTCGTAAAATTATGATTCAGGACAAGCCGTCTTTCTAACAACCAATTATAGGTTCATTCCAATTACAGCATCTCCTCGAACAGAATTTCATTTCGTTTCTTCTTTGACCGTGCCTGGTTTTGGTTAAGCACGCTAAGCAAATCCTCAGTAATAGGAAGATTCGTGCCTCCCTGGCAAACCAACTATCCAAGGCGGCTTCAACATAGTATGGATAATAACTATCAGCGACACTAGAATCATAGCATAGATAGTAAGTAGCATGGACACTAGAGCCAATTCGTCGCACACCTGCTATACAACGCGATATGTGGACTTTTGCATGCGTACTAGTGTTCTAAACTGCATCGGTAAAAATGTCATTCATGCATTACTTCGGTCGCGACGTGTATTCGTACACAAGTTACTTTTACAGCAGCTTTTCGCTATACATTTGCCAAATGCTACATGGAGAAATTTTGCTATGCTTTTTCGCCATTTTTTTTCCGGCGTCGCGATTAGAAACGATAACCAGAGCCATGGGCGTACCCAGCTTTTGGGCCAAGGGGGGGTGGGGCAACATAGAAATTTCCTGTAGGTAAATAATTCATCATAAATAGAAATATTCATTTATTAGATTAGGTACTTAAGTAATTAATTAAGAATTTATTTCAAAAGCAATCTTCGTGGATCTTCTGCAAAGCGGCTTTAAACAACTTCTGTGAAAGATTCACCCAAATTATTTACAAGTTTTCTATGTACACTGAGCATGCAAAGCCCGTTTAGCCTTTCTTCAATCATTGTTGATCTCAGCCAGATTTTTACGCGTCTGAGAGTACTAAATGACCTTTCAATGGTAGCTGTAGAATAAAGCATTGCCAATAAAATATGTAGCGCTTTTTTACGTTTGGATAAAAAGTTTCTGCGTGTTGAATCGCGTCTGTTATCTCCAAAGTTTCGAGGTTCTCTGCCTTATTTGTCCACAAAATCCGCCAAAGCTCGGCTTCTGACGCAATCCCTTCTAATTCATAAAATTGGGCAACTTCTTCCATACGAATTTTTAAATGTGGAGCTGTCATTTTTGCTATCTGAGCAGGGTGTAGCAGCGATAGAGCAAACGCCGGCGATTGATCGTGGTTAAACCTCACCTCCAATGAGGATACTAACGAGGCCAAATAAGGTACATATAGCCAACGATGAAAATATTCGCTTAATGAAGCAGCTGGATGATTCGCCCTGAAGTTTTGGCGACCTACAGTTCGTGGAAGACGCAGCTCTGAGTTCAAATCTTCAGCTATTTCATTAGCTGACTTTAATAGTTCCTCACTGCCTTCTTTCGCTGAACGCCTGTGCTCTGCAACTGCAGCTAATATTGTTTGGATGTGCTCTGCACATTTGATTACGTCCAGGGTTTTCGACTGCAATATGTTCGCAACTGGTTCCAGCAGGGAGTTGTACTTGCTTATAATACATAAAGCCAATATGAATGTGGTTTGTCTAACTGCAGATAACAATTTAAAAGCCATTTTTCTTGTCCCAGAATTCTCTTCTTGAGAAAGCTTTTCCAGACCTTTTACAATTTCAATGAAATACTTCTTAAACGATGAAATACTTTTATATTTTTGGGACCACCTTGTTTCACACAGCATTGGGATTTTTGGTGCATATTTTCGGCGCAAAACTGATTCCCTAAAATAAGTGATCGTATCTTTGATAGTTCCAATGCAGTTCTGAATCTCAGGGACATTGTTTAAGTCGTTTATAACAAGGTTTAGTTTATGGCAAGCACAGTGAAAATATAAACCCTTCTTATACCCTTCTCAATATTTTTTGAACACCACCATATTTTCCCGCCATCGTAGCACATCCATCGTGGCCCTGTCCCACGCATTTTTCAACGCCAATATTCAATGTCTTAATGAATTTATTGATTTCAGCTGCTATAGTGTGGGCATCCATTTTATCTAGCTCGACAAAACCCATAAATTCTTCCCTTATCTTTTTTTCCTTATAGTCGTAAAATCTAATACCTATTGATAGTTGCTCTTTATCCGATATATCGGCTGATTTATCAGCTAAAATTCTGTAGCCACTTGCAGCTTTAACATCGTCGACTAAATTTTCTCTGATTAGGACTCCACATATGTTTAAAATCTCATTTTGTATTTTTTGGAGACGTGTACTGAGCATTTTTATATCCTTTTTCTAAATGTTTCTTCAAAACTTCATCACCAGAATTAATTTTTAATTTAAGCAAATCTTTAAAAACACCGTCCTCATTTTCTTTTCCTCTCAACGCCAAATCATGTGTTCCGAAAAAAACAATAGTATTGATTATAGATCTTGATAAATTTTGATTATCTTCAATGATTTTTGTGTGACCTGTTTGCATAGTAACCTATACATTTGTCTTTGGGCTGCTAAAATTTTTGGCAGTGCATTTCCACATTTTCTGTCTGTTTTGGCGTGAATCTGATTCAATTTGCTGAAATCGAACTTGACTGAAATATGGGTTGTGAATGAAAATTTTGAAATACTTACCTATAGATTTTGCCTCATCTACAATTTCATGAGTACAGCAGTACTTAGGCATAGGCATAATTACCCGGCTAAATATATGAGAGACAAAAAGCCAGGGATGACAGTCTTTGAATAGAGAGAATAAGGAACCGAAATGGCCTATGCTGCCCCATAAGCGGCGGTGAAGCATTTTCACTACATACGCAACTGATTTACCGAAGAGAGCGATAATCAATCCACGTTGCCCCTTGCTTGCACCGCAATCCAAACATTGCACCAATACTGCTTACTACTCACACAGCAAGGTGTACAATACTTGAAAAGCTCTTCACGGATGCTATGCAGTGGTCAAACTAAATGCCAAAAAGCACTCACACTGCATCGCCGTCCAGCCAATCCGAAATTAGGATGACGACATCGCCCGGTTCCGCGATTGGTGCATTGTACTTTTGCTCGTTTTGTCTTCGGTGCTGCACGTGGTGATTTTCGGCGCGTTGTGTAAATTCGCAAAATACTCGGTGGAAATAAAACATTCAGTTGGAAAAGTGTAGTGTAATTGAGAAAGAGTGCTGTACTATAAGTCGTTTAAGTGACTAAGTAGTGAAATTGTGAACAATTATCTGTGTAAATTTCAAAAATGCGTTGCTGTTATCCTGGCTGCAAGTCTTTGCTAGGAAGTAAATCTTGTCGCGTTTCATTTTTCCGGTGAGTAGCTAAGAGTCAGTTTTATGGAAATAATACCACTTATCTGCATATAATCAATGTTTTCATTGAAAAATTCACGCGCGATGCTAAGCAAATGCTTTGTACATTTAGGTCAAACTAATTGTCAAAACCGAATCATGTGCTGCTCAGCAGTCCAGAGTCGGTGCAGCGCTAGAATGAAGTGGGGCATTAAACATTTTGTATATCATTTCAAGTTCGCAACATCACCATTTCGGGCTTCCGAAAGGATGGTAATAACGGGAGACGATCCCGCATGAAGAAAAAAATTGTGAGCTTCATTTTGAATCGGGGTATATAAATATATATTAAATATATAATAGGAGGTGACTCAAAGCTTCAAAATAGAAAAGTGTGTGAGCTTCATTTCGAGGAGACAGATATGTTGAGGGGCGCAAGGCGGAAATATTTGAAGCCGTATGCTGTACCGAAAGCGGTATTAAATGTGGTAAGTAGATTTTTTCAGCTTTAAAAAATATTGTCATCATTATTTTTGTTTAGGAAATAGATAACTGTGATATACGCGCTGCACGTGAAGGATTAAATTATCGAAATACTCCTGGAACATCGGCTGGACCAGAGAATGTATGTTGGTCTATTTTATTTAAGCTATTAGTTAAATAAATTTTTGTTGTACTTCCTGTTGTTAATTCAAGACTTTGAATTCCCAATAATTTCTTTACTCAATATAGATTTTTGAATGAAACCCATTTGAATCAACGATTTTCACCTACGGCACTGGTGCATTTTGCGTGATTTTCTGTCTCGTTCTACGAAAGTCGAAAATTGCTTCAATTCTCTTTACTGATTTCGCTTCCTTATTCTCTCTATTCAAAGATGGCAGTCCACGTCCAGGGAGGGGCAGCTGCCCCCCTTGCCCACCCCTGGGTACGCCCATGACCAGAGCGCTCTCTCTCTCTCTCTCTCTCTGAAGGAGGCGTAGTTTTTTGCATGTTTTGCCTCATGATAATTTTGACGGCTGACAGTGTCAATGCTATTTCTTATCTATGCCTATGTCTTCAATCGTTGGAAAATCAGAAGAATATAAAGAACTTCTTTTTTCTGGCCTGGTGTACTTAGTCAATTCAAACTAATTTATGACAGCTAAGTTTCCTATATTTTACCTTTGTAGATTTATTCTCGTGGTATTTTTTTACAAGAATATTCGTTGAAATTCCCTTGGAAAATTCGCTAAGAACTCAATTATTTTCTCCCCACCTCCAGTAGTTCCTTCATACCTACAGATTGTCTTCAACATGACAAAGGTTGATTAAAAATATTCATCGTGAAACACAAATGTGCTCACATTTTCACGTCCCTTTTTTATTTCAACAAATGCATTTCCTTCAACGATTGCCATTTCAGTGGAACACCTAGTAAAAAGTGCATATTTGGATACTCATTAATGAGACTTGTTGCAATGAATACTTTCATAATAGCAGAAAATATTAGTTGCTATATACGGTGTTAATTTGAGCTTCTATGATTTGAAACAAGGCAGGTAGACAGGCAAATTTTTATTGCAATGTGTGGGTAATGGTATAGATAGTATAAGTTCAAGTTTCTGGGATCGCAGCTCCCATCCTCTGGGCTCCATCTTAAAAACATAATAAAGTGGGGCACCTCCATATCTCCGAAACCATGGCGCCCACAAGAAAGTTGTGTATGGCAAACGTATGTGTAGAATTTAATTTACAGCATCGTATCGACAAGAGGAGGGGGACATCTTTCGAGTGCCACAGCTTCATTGTTTTCACTTTAACCCCAAAACACATTGGAAATAACTTTAAGGCAGTTTTGTCGCAAGTCGTTTGCGGTATTAATTGTTTTGATCGCTGTACACTGGCGGGAGCTATTGCATCCCAAAGGGGGGAAACTCACGTGAAAATTGCGTTTCTAGTCCAAATAATCGGTTTCCGAAAGCAAATCCCCCATTGCAAAACTCACGGAGTATTTTAGTGGGCAGAAAATTTTTAATTGCAATGAGTGGTATTTTTCTATGTGAGCTTAAATTGAAGTTTCTGGGGTTGCAGCTCCAATCCCCTTGGGGCAATCTTGAAAACAAAGTGAGATGGCCTCATAACTTGGAAAGCACCGTTTCCACAAAAAAGTTTAACATGACAAACTTGTGTAAAATTCAATTTGCAGGAAGTTGTGTATACATTATTTTCACGAGCTGTGAATACTAAAAGAGTTACACGCCAAAAAACAACGTGGAAAATGGGAGATCATTTTTTCGAGCGCCGCAACTTCTTTGTTTTCCCTATTACCGCGAAATTTGTTTGAAAATAACTTTTAAACAATTTTATTACCAAACGTTTGCGGTATTGCTTGTTTCGATCTCTGTACCCTGGTGGGAGTTATCGTGTCTCGAAGGGGGAAAAGTCATGAAAAAAGCATTTTAGGACAAGATAAGCGGGTCTCTCCTTTAGCCCCCTAAGCCTATTTTCCAGTCTTTCTGTTCCATGGGAAAGATACTATTTAATTCCACCCAAACAGAAACGGAAGCTGATGATAACATTATCATTGGTCAACGATGTCAGGTTAAGAGTTAATGAAAGCCAGACAAAATGCATAAACTTGGAGAGAGAAAAATATGTAAAATGATATTATTTGTGACTTGTTTCGAAAACATTTAAAGTAACAAGATGGATACTGAAGGATTATCAATTGATGGCAGGCTAGCTGAGATCAAGGTTCGTTTTTCATAGTATTCGCCGTTACTTAATACCTGAAATGGAAGAACATTGAAAAACCCGAGTATTCGTGGTTACTCAAAAAATAAATAAAACAAATAAATTAATCATTAAAATACAACGCTTTACCTACTAGTTTACGACATGTTTCGCTTGCATAAATACTTTACAATCGCGAAGCAAAGTCATCCCATGAACCAAATGTACTTTGCTCGATTATAAAAAAAACGGCAATAAGCGGGATAAAAACTATTTGGTGGTCGTATATTCACCCTAGATCACTTAGCTTCAGTTCAGGCTTACCAGGCATAAATGTTGCTGCCTGGGCCACGACCTAATGTATGTCTCTAGGTCCTTTTTATACTTATTCAGTCGCAATGCCTTCTACTTATTATCTTCCTTAATCTTGTAAGCCTTAATTAAATTTTTTATTGTTCCTTGTGCAAAATACAGGATGTAAGTTGCGTATTCACTATAGTTCGAGTGGACTCACTAGCAAGGACGGTTTTCTTTATGTCGGTGTTTTTTTTTTAAGTGGAGCAATTCATGTCGTGCAGTCCACTAAGGATAAGTAGAAATACACATTTGTAACTAGGTGGGCACGAACTGTCTCATATGAATCAAGTTTGTCCAGCGTGATTTTTTTTACCTGTAATCAGGTGTTGGATGTTGTAGTCGGTAATGTGCAGCTCTGCCATCATTGCATTTATAGACATCTGCTTCATGTTTTCGACAGTGGGTGAAATTTTTTTGTTGGGAAGTTTTGGGGACAAATAAGCTGATGCATCATTATTAACACCGCTATCTAGACTGCGTAGCAATTGAAACCTGTTCTAGAACTGGGCCACTGGGAGTTCTCGTGGGCTCTGGAAACGCGGACATTAACTCAGGTTCGCGCGAATCTGAGGAACATTAACTCAGGTTCGCGCGAACATTAACTTAGGTTCGCACGAACATCCCACAGGTTCGCGCGAACATCAAATCAGGTTCGCACGAACATTAACTCAACCTTAGGTCATGTCCGCGCGAACATTAACTCAGGTTGGCGCGAACATCAGCTAAGGTTCGCGCGAACATCAACTCAGACTAGAGGTATATCAAATTTATTAATCATTTTTCTATAACTTAAACTTTAAACGCGTTTATTTCGGAACAACGTTTTTCAAACTGGCCGAACTCTTTTCTCAGACAGTTTTTGTTCGATTTGCATGGAATTTTTTAAAATATGTTCAAAACTAGTGTCTGCATGGAAGTACGTAGGATTTTTTTTATGTTGCATATTAAAATTGTTATTAACAATTTTGGAGCATTTTTTCCGTTTTTTACATTTTTTCTCAAAATGACGCCATTTTGTCAAAAAATCTATTTTAAAAAAAAATCCTACGTTCTTTTCTGGCTGTTATTGTGCTTTATCGGCAATTATTTGTTTGATAATCATAACCTCAACATTTCAGGAGAAAACTGTCCGGCCGCGAAGCCATGAAAAAATAAGGTGTTTCTGGAGAAATGCTAGAGAGCCGCCATTTTGTTTTTTTAAGTTCTGAAAAAATTCAAGGAGGATGTCAAATACTTGTACAATATAGATCTTTTTACCAAACTTCGATATCTTCATTGGTTTTTGAGAAAAAAATTCCCCAAAAATGACTTTTTTTACCTCTACAGTGGTGTTCTCCCTTACATCAAAAAAGGGCCCAACGATTTTTTAGAATGACGTCTCAGTGATGCAAATACTATATTTGGATCGCGAGGTATAGTGAATGACCTTGAAGGTTATGATGACTTAATGATCTGTTATTTTCAATTTAATTTTTTCATAATCATTAGAAAAAGTTTTGCTAGTTTGTTTTCATGAACTATTTGGAGTGTATAAATTTTATAAACAGTGGTTATTGCGTTTTGCAAATCAGGCTAAAAATTTATTGTTTATGAAAAAAACCTTAATTTTTGCACCTATTTTTATAAATTAAAAAACGGCACTAACATTTTTTTTAAAAAAATTGATAAAATCACATCAATAGTAATACGCGTCGATTGGTACCGTAACGATGGAAATACTGTGTTTGGTTCGTGATAGCGCATAACAGAAATGTCCTGTCAAAACAGCAAATACCCCCGACCGAAGTTTTTCAAAAACTAATCAGCTCTTAAGATTGCAAAAACGCTTCGATTGACACCTCAATGAAGTCGATACGACTTTGTTAACGTGAGTTATGCTCGTAGAAAAACTGTCCGCGAACGCACGTACGTACGTACGTACATACATACACACACATTGACTTCTTTCTAAAAACACCCTATATACTGGGAAAATTAAAAACGTGTTCAATAACTACATCCTATTAATCTGTGATGTTTCTAACTTTGTGACTGAAATTTGAAATTCCCTCTTTAACGTACTGTCTTACAGCAGTGCAATTTAACGTTAATTGAACCCGTGGGCATCTCATCCACACAGAAAATGTCGTCCACTTTTTGACTGGCAATTCAGCTATGCAACTTCCCTGCACAAAAACAAGCTACTTTTTAAAATTCTTTCTGTTTTAACGTATAATCTTTCAATAGTCTAAAATAAGAAACCATATAAATCATGAATAAAATGGTTAAAAACTTTTGAAGTTATGTGAGTTTATTGTACAGTATGCAATTGTCGCACAATAGAATTTAATCAAATTGCCTATGTTTGGACTTTGGAAATAAACGCTGAATTATTGTGCATGTTATTAACTTCCCAGTATACAGTAATCCCTTGACTTACGCCTCCCTTGTTATACGTTTTTCGACTAACGTCGTTCATTACTTTGAGGCCAAACAATTGAAATTACGTCGTTCGTGCTTGACTTACGTCGCCGTTTTCATATATCAGATGTTTGTTCATATGAAAAATAAAATTGTATGCATTTATCGCGTAAGGTCTTTTGTGATTTTTGTAACTTTATAAATAAATCGTTTCAACCGTTTTTTAATTTAAGAAAAAATGCGAAAAAAAAAAAATTTCCAACCAGATTTGCATAACACAGTAATAAATGTTTATGCATTCTTATCAGTTTTCGGAGAGAAACCAGCAAAACTTTTTTCCATGATTCTGAAAGAAACAAAACTAAATTAAAATTAAAAAATCATTCAAAGTTACCATGTAAAAAGTGTTCACACGAATGATATTACCTTATATCTTTTATTCTAAAGTCAATCAAAGTTTATTAATATTTGCATAATTTGAGCAGATTTTGAATAGTTTTCAGTGTTTCACTTTTTAAAAAAACTGCTTAAATTTTGAAAACCAACAAAATTTCAATCAAATTTGCTTTTGTGGTAATCAACGCTTTGAATGGTAAAATGTTTTGTAGTTAATACTTTGCAGGAGTATATGCTTCAAAAAGCTTTCATCAAAAAAAAATTGTAGTTTTTAGTAGTTTTGTTCTTTAGTGTTCGTAAGATTTCAATTCCTTTCTTCATCATCATTTGTAATACATTTTACTTTTTACATGTAATTAAACTGATTATTGACTGCACATTCAATGTTTTTCAAGACCAACTGGAAATAATAAATAAGTATTAGCCTGATTGTTGTAAAATCGTGAAAAAATACAAATTCAATGATTATGATGGCAATTTTGAACGCAACTATTCAAAATGGCCACCATGCGACAAAATCTTTTCAGTGGGCGTAATAACAAAAACTCCATTCATTTTTGCTAGCGCTCTTTGTCCTTTAAGCATCGATATGAAAATAAAAAATATCGTAGAAAAGGCTTTGTAACCTACCCCCACCCCCGCTTCCGATTAATTCGCGATCATCCCCCTTACCTATGTAATCAATGGACGCTCCTGTATATATACGATTAATTTTAGCTCATTCCAACTACTTTTATGAGTACCTCTAGTTATTATTATTTTAAGTAGTATTATTTTCATAATTATTATTGTGTTTAGTATTTTTAATATTCATGTAGATATTACTGGGAAGTTGACCGTGACCGATCAAGAGCCGCACCTCACGGCTTGTCCATTTTCATTTTGAACAATCAGTAATGATCAATAACAGTTCCTTGTCCATGATATGTCACATAAAGACTGAGCACAACTGAATTGGCTGCATTATGTGGCCACAAGTTTTTCTCAAAGTCTTATCTGGCAGTTTTATTTGATCATGAAAAACTCACGACAAGACTGTACGCATGAACTTAAGGCCATTCAGTCAAAATCATGAAACATTCGTAGCCTTTTTCCGTAGTTTTTCTACAATTCATTACGCTAAAGCGGCAATTAAGATGGGTATAAGAACAGTATCACCGATGCTCAAAACTGTGAATATCTTTACCTGCCCCAAACCATTGGATCGAAATGAACAAAACGGTACAATTCGCGAAAAATGGGCACACAACGAAAGTGCCAAAAAGTCTACGAAAAGGTGAGTTAATGCACTGTAGAGATTTTCATTCTCGTAAATAAAATCTTAGCAATGTAAACATATATTTTTGTAAGTGGTGTAAATTTTCTAATAGAGAATAAAGAGTTTTCTGAAAAACCACTTAGTTTTTATTAGAAAAAAACTAAAAAGTCACTTTTTGGAACACTCCATTTTATCGTTCGTTAGTTATCTACGAGACTGCAGTCTTTTGTCCTGAGATATGACATCTCTTCGTTTGTAAATTGGACGACATGGTCGTCAAATCGAGACAACTTATAACGATGATTAAAGGGGATCAAGTCCAGCTTATTTTTTTTTAAAAAACAAATGTTTAGTACTCAATTCAAATCAAAGAATGTAGTGTAAATTTGTTGTTTGTTGAAAAGCAAAAAAAATGGTTTACTGCCAAAGGAAAAGAGCCGAACATTAACTCCAACTGGTCAAATCACTAAAAATGTTTATGTTTCATAGAAAAAATTGATGAGGTATATTCTCGACATTTATATCCGTTGTTTTTAAAGAGCAAAAAGAATTAATATCAACGAAATCAAAATCGCAGCAGTTTAAGTTTAAGAACCAATTTTCTTTAATGTTGAATTTTCGACTTGGCCAAAATAAGAAGTAAACTATTCGTTCATCGAATGTTTTGAACGCGCAAAGCCAAAAATAATACTAGCTATGGGTGCTCATAATCAGTTCTTTGCGAGTGTAAGTTATAAAGGGAATACTAGAAACTTTTCACAGAAAATTAATAGTTTGGTTTGATATATAGCTGATGATTTTTTGATTGATTGTTGTTTTAAATATTTTTAAGTCTATTTAACTGATCAACTCAATTTCATACCACTTTTCTTGTTTACAGAATCATTTTGGATGCAGATCCGTCGTCTATAGTGAAGCGCGTAGATCTGAGAAACGATGACATTCCCATCGGAGAACAAACAGTAGCACAGGTAAATTTGTTTAAAGCAAAATTCTATTCTGTGTTAGTTACGAAATTATCTTTAATATTTCCATGTTTTTAATATTCGTATTATTTCCTTTCGGTTTCAGTTATTTTTCTCGAGCGATAAGTAATGGGCAAAAGTCGATTCGTTTCCTAAATTTTGAAATTAAAAACCGGAAAAATGAATTTTTGTAAATATTTATTAATTTTATTTTGATGTCTGCAAGTTGCGACAGTTATTTCAACCAACTTCAAGGTATACAAGTGGTCTTTATTTTGTGTGTTCCTTTTTAATCAGTTGAGAATCAATTGACGTATTGTTTTGCCAAAGAATGAAATTGATGAATTGTTTTGCTCCCTCATCTCGGAATCTCGAATCTTGAATTCCTACTTTTGCTATCCTTAATGCATTTGTAACATGTTATAAACACATTAACAAAGTTTGTTGAGTTTTCCTGTTAATATTTTTGTATCCTTAAATAAGAGCTGATTAGTACTCCCCGGTCGGGGAAAAAGCAAATCACGTTAGTCACATAAATCTTGTTTAAAAACTAGTGAAAATTGAATAATGTTTGTTTTCATCTTCGATTATGAACATCATTCCACCTTGAGATAGTTAAACATCTGCCGGATTTGAATTGGTCCCTTTTAAATTGGTTCTTTTTTCAGGCTCCTAATTAACTATTCTCTTTTGTCAGTTCTTGGTATAGATTTCTAATTCTTCATGCAAAACCTGCGGCCTTTCTAAAGTCAAAATCTTAACCAAACACATATCTGCTTGGTAATTACTTCGTAAGCTTTTTGCTAAATCGCTTCATGGAGATAGGTACTATGCACATCTTTCTATTACATTTTTCGTCGGATTATTTTTGTGTGTTAAATCTGACCGAAAGATTATTTTCTAAAATAAAAACAGTGTACTTCTTAACGTTCATGCTGTCGCTTGCAACAGCTATGCATCTGATAACCGCTCATCTGGTAATTCTCACCAACGTTGATTGAACTAAGTTGATGATGCAATTTTGAAGTGGACGACTCGATCGTTGGACCGAAACAACTAGGGGCGATGTTTTCGGTAGGTCAAGATTTGATGCAAGCTGACTTGTCATTTATAATCATAAATGTTTTATTTCATCGAATATGCTTTGTTACGCGCACTTTTGGCTCGAAAGCTACAACTGGTCACGGAGTGTGTAGCCTCAGCTGGCGATCGCCCGCGCAGAGGTCTGTAACATATCCCCGATATTACGCTGGTTTTCTTCTCAAGAAACCAACCGACGCCCTGACCGATTTGAGTGCTTTTCAACAAGCCGCCTGCGAGTCGATCCTTCGATCATGCCCATCCTCAGGTCTCACCAATTTGAGCGCACCGAAGAGGAACATGATTGGGTCTAACGATGTGTTACTACCACAGAAAAAAGACAGAAATGTACATCGACCGAGTGACAGTCCCGATTCAAATTTTACATTGCATTCGCAACTTATATGGCTGCCATCATTTTTATCTACTGACTTTGTGGGATTCCCAAAAGAATCGGTAGTCACTGCAGATGAAATCACACCAAGCACCTGAATAAGCGGAAGGACGGCTTTAAGCACAGACGTATACCCATTGAGATTCCCCAAACACCAACGCAAAAATCCTACAAGACGATATTCCATGTCGTATCTAAACTCAAATTCGTGACAATGATTCAAGTTGATTCAACGAGCTATTCCACCTAAAAAAATACGTCTCACTGTCTAAGATCGTGAGGCGATTTTTTCTCTAAATTTCCTGCTTGTCACCCGCCAAAATAATTTTCTTTTACTGATCGCTGTTCATATCAAGACCACGAGTGTGACAGAGATGAACCGATTATTTTCGCACAACAATGCGATTTTTAGATTGATTTAACAGCGTTGTCCGAGACGCTAAATTACCCTTTTCAGGTGAATATAACACGAAGCTATCTTAAAAAATTGAATCCAACAGAGCGGAATTTGTTTCAGATGGAACTAAATCCGTGCGCCTAGACTATTCAGGCACCGAACCTGAAGTTAGAATGGGTTTATTGTGATATAATTATTGTGCAGATAAATAATCCAACTACATAAGAGCAATACACCGTTTATAAAATATGAAAAATTAAGAAATAAACATTTGATTTTTTACATTATTTTTCTAAGGACCTAAAAAGTGACGTCACCGTCCGTGGCAAAAGAATAGAATAACTTCAACGCTCAGTTTTTGTCTGTGCTCGCCACTGTCTTAGTTGCCTTATATTTTCAGAGGCGCCAAAAGTGTTATATGCACTTCTCGCGGGTAGTCTCGTCTGGCAATAGCCCGCGAAGAAAGGTGGAGTAAATTATATTTTGATTGCCATACAATTGCGCGTTGAGATTTACCCATCGATTCGGGACCGCAACATTAACACTTGCGAATTTATCAATTTGAAATAAACTTTCTTCGAGAAAATCCATCAGCAATAGGCACAAGCACAGAACGACTTCTGGAAATGAAAAAAAAAACGCATAAAAGATTGGGCAAACTCCATTTAAGCTTTTTGAAATAAAATTTAACTCATCCAAATTTTCCTTTTATGCGTTATCTATTAATATTGGCTTTTTTCTGGCTCGTCTTATTCTTAAATTACTGTGGTTACTATTGTCCCTAAATATTGTGCTGTCTTCAGAACCAAGCATTGCACAAAGGAATTGTTCAACGCTGCGACGCCAAATCCGCGATCTATTTTTTTTCAAAACGTTCTTTGAGAAGATGGTTGACCTAGCCACAGGTGATATATTCGAGATGCGTCAATTTTGAACGTACTCTTTTATGTGGAGAGCTTGGGCGTTAATCTGGGCATTTGCGTTTTGTTAGATAATGTTCATGTTGTGTTGCCTCCATCGAGGATCCGTGGCCCGGCGGGAAGCGTAATCGTTGCCCCCAAAGCTACAATACGACAAAGAAGTTGCGGTTTGCTGCTCTCGTTGTTGTCGATCAATCTTCCATGGGTCAGGCTAGTTTCGCCAGTGGCTATGCACCGCAAGTGAGGCGTTGTCTCGTAGGAGTTACGACTCCGATTAAATTTTCAGGGTGCACCTGTAGCTCCTTATATTGTACGCGTAGATTTATTTGCTGCCGCCCGATATCCTGACTCTTGATATTGTCGTGTGCGTTTGAGTAAGGACCTTCAAGCGTTCACCAACTTCATGCTGTTGGGATGATGACAGGCGTGAGTTGTGGTGCGTTTGTCGACTTGTTCGCCTGCTCCGACACAGCGAATAGTTTTCGTTTTCTTCTTATATAAATTAACTCCTTTGTCTCTTCCATAATTTAGCTATTATCCTTTCAAGCTTTTACCACCTCATATACAGTATCCCGCCATTGAATTATAACCGATCAGCAAATTTTAGAAAATTTAGTTTTCCTTTAATAAAGCAGAAGAAATTCAATTGTTTTTATTTTGCAATAACATATATTGATTGGTACATGGTTGTTTTAATAATAAAAAATAAATTTTGATTGAATTTTAATATTTTGTGCTTCCTCCTTTGGCCTGTATTGGTGCTTGTATTCTATTAGGAATGCTTTCTACACATTTGTTTATCATTTGTCGCATTCCATCGTCGTTTTTCCACACTTCTTCGATATTTTTCTTCAATGCTGCGATTGTGTTGTTTCTCCGGCTTTGATTTTAAATAGGCCCAGCAATTCTCAATGAGATTGAAATCAGGTGATTTGCGAGGCCAAGGTAAAACCTACAATTCTAGGGAACTTAAACAATCCATGCTGGCTCTCGATGTATTGCATGGAGCACCGTCTTGCATGAAAATTTATTCCTCCTTGGTATGTTCTAAGGTATTCAAATATGGCAGAAGAACATCCCTCAGCATGTATATGTACTGATTAGACCGCATTGTTCCCACAACGTAATAGATTGGGCCCGGACCTTCAGCTATAATGCAGCTCCAAATCATCACTGAGGGCGGATGTTTAACTGTCCGAACCACACAATCTTCTGAATATCTCTCGTGGGGCCTCCTTCGAACGAATTTTTTACTTATCGTAACCGCTTCCAACCTGCATTCGTCACTAAAGATAACCTAGGAGAAAATTAGTTTTAGAAAAGTTAAATGATTCGTGAGGCTGTCTCTTCCTATGACATATGAAATGAGATATGCTAAACAAAGGAATTTACCTTATTCCAGTATTCACTCCCGTAGCTGCTGTGCATTTTCGCCCAATATAGTCTTCGTTTGCGCATAACTTTGGTTAATTTAGATTTTTTGCGGGCCGCCTACATGAAAGGTTGTTTTCCTTTCATCGCCGTTCCAAAGTTCTCAGCGATATTCTGACGCCAGCTTCGTTCAGATCCCTCAAAATAGCCCTAGCTGGTGCGTTGCGCTCCAGCAGAGCATTCTGCATGATTCTTCTATCCGTTCTCGGTGTTGTTCTTCTTTGTGCGCGGCAATTTCCTCGTTTATTCCCAGGGACCGTTGTTGAATCGGTTGAGCTACGCAAAGTTTTGGCAATATTGACCACGGAAATTCCTGCAATTTCGGCATAGCTTGACTTCTTTTCATTCAATAAAGCAACAACTTGCGCTTTTTTCTGACGAAATATCAGCCTTTTTACCCATATTGTCTAAATGATACCACTGACTTAGTAATAATAGTAACTTCACTTCACTTCTCAATTTTCCTAAACTTCCAATGTCATTTACTTGAATTTCACTCACAGATTTCTACTTGTTTTTTCACTTTGAATATAACTTTGAAAACTGCCTCGAACACGCTTCATACTTAAAACGATAAGGAATGCACTTTTGCACTTATTTATAATTGCTGTTTTGTTTGAACTAGAGATGCGCAAAACAGTGCTTCAAAAAGTGATGTGATGTTTATCACATCACTGGCTAAAGTAATATTACCAAAAAGCATTACGCATTACTTTGCATTACCCACTCAGTAACCTAGCCTAGTTCTTGTCAGACATTACAGTATTAGATCTGCGCCTACTGTGATGACGATGTATTATAATACGAGTATAGCATGTAATTGCAATGAAAGGAATCAGACGTACATACTTGGATACTTGTGTCATTTCCTTATATAGTATGGCGTATTATAATTTTGTTTGGATGGGTCGATGACTTGAGCTGAGTAACATAATATGAGATGATAAATATGTAATATTAAAATAAATGATAATTTGCCGAAAAAGTTTGTTATCCATACTTTATTCGTAGCTATATTATTATAAGTACATATGACTATATTATAATAAGCAGATAGGAAAGGTAAATACGAAAGAAAGAATTCATGATTGTTTGTTAATTGTTATCCTTTATTTATGACAAAGCACTGAACGGATTACATACCTATATCTAAGTGCCTCCCGTGGTCGTATTTAAATTAAATTCAGTGGAGTCGCAGGCAAAAGCTGTCTACGAGTAGGTAGTACTTACGAGTAAGTAATAGAAGTTAAAAAACTTTCCGTTAATATATTTATTCACTTCTAATTATTACAACTAATAAAAATCAATTGGGAAAGTTTTTTTGATTTAAGGCGAGTACGTCTTTCACTGAGAATTGCACCTGATTTTGAAAACACTCTCTCACATGGGACTGAGGTTGCTGTAATATTCAGTCTCTTTAAAACGAATGAGTACAAAAGTGGATAAACTGCTTCTCTTGCTTTCCACCAAGCAAGTGGATCTTCTTTTCTCCTAATGATGGGTTCTTGAAGATACTTGTCGATTTCTACAATACCTGCTGCCGTTGTGTTTTGTGGTACCAGACGCGCAACATCGGCATCAAAATCGCTCCATATTGAAGATGAGGAAGATTGTCCTTGACTTGGTGATTGACGCTGACATTGTGCTAAACTTTCCGCTGGAATTGGAATGGCGGCGGCGGCGTTACAAATTTTGTGTTTCAAAGCCGACAATGCGTTATCATAATTCCGGCTGTTACGGAATTGTAGCTTCAGAAAGGATCATATTGGTTTCAACATCATCGAATCTGCGTTTAAGCTCTGATTTTAAGTTAATTAGTAGTGTTTGTATAACTTCATTATTTTCTTCAACAACTACGCGTTCGATTTGGTTTATCATTAGTTTGCAGTAAACAATAACTTTCGAAACTGAAGTATACTTTTCGCTACTAATATCCATCGTAACTTCATAAAAAATTTTTAGAATGGGTATAGCTTTCTCAATTATTACCCAGTCTTCGTTTAAAAGTGTCAAATCACTCCGCATCAATGCGATCGTAGCAATTACTGCATCTTTCATTACCACTACTCTCTGTAGCATATCATACGTGCTGTTCCATCGGGTCGAGACATCTTGTTTTAGTTTGAGCTCAGGCAGGTTCATTTGCGCCTGAATCTCTCGTAGTTTTTTAATTCCTTGAACACTGCGATGAAAATATCCCACGATCTCTTTCACTTTAGTAAGAGTTTTTTTGAGACCTTCAAATGTAAGGCTATTCTGCACGATCAAATTCACGTTATGAGCAAAGCACCCTAATGAACGCCAACCACCTAGGCGAACCGCACCTAGAATGTTAGGAGCGTTGTCGCTGACCACCACATATATTTGATTTTGAATTTTCCATTCTAAAAATTTTTCTTTAAGGAAATTACTCAAATTTTCACTGGTGTGTCTTTCTTGGTACTCAACACATCCTAACATCAAAGAGCACAGCTTACCCTTTTTGTCAATGAAATGAGCAGTTAGCGCAATATATCCGTCATTGGTTATTGATGTCCAGCCATCTGTAGTGATGCATACAGCTAAAGCTTGCTTAATTTTATTTTGAACAAATTCTAACTTTTTATTGTAAACTTTACTTAAAATACTTTCGGATAAGGTTTTCCTGGTGGGTAATGTATAGCCTGGGTTGAGTAACTCCACGAACTTGCGAAATTTCTCTTCATCCACCATCTTCAAGGGATGGTAACCTTTCGCAATCATTAACATCAATTGCGTATCTAATTGCTGCATTCTGCTGACTGGGAGATTTTTTTTACAACAACATAATTCTCCATCGAGCTGTTCTTTTTATTTGCGACACTAACTACAACAGATGCTGATGTTGAAGGCGCAGTATTTGTAGTACCTGTAGCTGCAAATATACTCCTGGACCTGGATAGCTCTTGCACTTCTCTCTCGCTCAGTCGCTCATTCTCAATCACGCTATCGTGTCTCTGCATTGTAATATTTATTGTAGGATGTTTTGTTTTTAAGTGTCTTCTCAAGCTACCTATTGAACTGGACGATATTGCGATTATTTGTGAACAATATATACACTTGGCTCGTTTTGAATCTGGTTCATTCTCCGTGAAATGGCTCCACAACGGGCTTAATTTTCTTTTCGGTGGCATTTTAAACAAATAAAAACGCTAACCCACCTAATATTATCGAATTTTAAAGTTAACAAACTTAAAAACCAAAATTATAACTACTTACTCTGAGAACAATAATGAATGCGTCAAAACAATTAGTCAACTGTCGCTAAAATAACAAAATAGACCTTTCACTTTGAACTGATTTAGAAAACAGCGAAAAAAGAACCTTATTTGTATAACGTGATGGTGATACTTACAAATGAAGTGATTATCTGCGCAGGCGTGTAACGCGCTCAACCATCTCGTGGGCACATGCATTACGCATTACAACCGTTTCTTTCGTTTAGTTTGTGTCATTTCGCCGCCGCTTCGCGCACTTGCGCGGAATGCGGACCGACGGAGTGAAGTAATGCGTGATACTCGCCATGCTCGCGTAATGGGTGATGAAGCATTACGTGGCAAGGTAATATTACTCGGGTGATATTATAGCCATTACTTACACATCTCTAGTTTGAACCCATTTTATAAATTACAGGTATAGAGAATACCCAACAGATACATAACTACCCTTTTACCGAGAAAAAAATAGCAAAAATGACACTCAGTGCTCATAAAATTATCAAAATTCTTCAGAAATGCAATCGGTCATGATTCAATGGCGGGCTACTGTATATCATATCACATCATTATATAAAGCACATTTGATGATGGTATATCAGCACAAAAACGACGTCTCGGAAATATATTTCGTTTTGAAAATGAGTTGCCTTGCTCTCCAAGTGAGTTACTACCATGTAGATCACCCGCCAAACACACCTTGAATCTTCCACATCTTTTCTGTGTTGCTGTTTTTCTCGGTGTTGTCAGGGGCGTCATCAAGTAAATTTTTCCTAGAATTATCTTATCTTCTAGCATGCTCATGCTTCCTATAATTCTTCACATGTTTGTATATATTTACCAATCCAAAAATGATTTCAATCTCTACGAGCCTCAGTGGAGTATTTCAAAATTTTAAACATAGTCACAAATGGTGAATGGCTTTTGTTCCTCAGGGTTATGTGTCGTAGCCTTGAATAATTTTCGCCTCGAGTGAAAATTATTCAAAGCTTTTCTTTCTTGATTCGGCAAAATGTGTGACGTATCTAACAGCTCGTCGCTTGTCTTATCTCTTCTCCAGATTTCAAACATTTTCGAATTATGCGCATCACCAATATTATTAACTTTTGTGTAGCACCACCTAAGGAGTTTATTTTTTGCCATAAAATCTACACTCTGCTATGCTTTGATTATATACTATGAAATCCTTTTAAAATTTGGTTGTTTGTAAAATACGTTTGTTTGTTTTTGAAATTATTGAATATCGTCCGAAACTGACAAGCGTAAAGGTTTATGAGTGATAATTTCTATCTAATAGCGTGAAAATTTTGTATTCTGTAATTTTACATAAAGAAATTTTTTTAAATTATGATATGAAATTTACTCTAACATGTTTTTTTTACATTCCAGGTACTTCAGTCTGCAAGAGAGCAGCTCAAGTGGTCGTTGTTGAAATAGACTAGTGGATATGATCTATTGAATTGTCCGCCTGACCATTTACTATCTGTTTGCAATATTGATAAGTCTACCCCAGAAACATAAATGTCACTTTAATATAATCGCAGGTTGTTTTCTTCTTCTTTCGCTTGGTGGATTACATTCATATTTTCTAGGGTTGGCTTCAATGATCAGATTTAACCATAGCAAGAGTGATTTTTTTCGAAGAGACGAGTGGGTAAGCCGTATGGACTATCAGCCATTAGCAACTAACATTTCCAATGCAAAGAAATTTTCATGTTACATTTAAAAAATACCCTCATCGCTTGCGAAGTTGTTTTTAAAAATATTGTTATACAAATAATATTATCGCAGGAGTCAAAATGTTTACTGTAGCGAGACACAGTGCGCTAGAATGTCTAACTTATCAAGAGTATCTTGATTTTCAATTGATTTTATAATGGCAAAGTGATACCGTGAAGGATTAAAAACAGCGATTAAACAAACAATTCGATTGCTCATTCACCTGGGATCGTTTTGTAGGGAATACCGGTCTCGTTGCGAAGACTATTGACAAGAACGGAAAACACGATAAGAGATTCCATTGTCTTATCTACTTTGATAATATTTATGACGAAACAGATTTTTCATGAATTTTATTGAATTATAGATATATCTTAAAACTTTTAATTCTCTGCTAGCACTTCATGCGTACGAAATAAAGGTATCTATAGAATACATATGTTTTGTCGCACAGAAGCAAAGTGTCGATCACTCGACAAATTGATTTGATTAATCGCTAAAATATGTCTATGTAGAGATAAGACAAAATAGATTAATAGATACTGAGAATTATGCTTAATCCGCCCATTCGTGACCACGAAAACTCGAAAAATATGTTTATTGCATTTTACTTTCACAGTAAATATATTGCTTCCGGTATCTGTTTTCAACACGTAGTGTTCGTGGAATTAGCAGGAATGTGCTCCAAGTGCGTTTCAAAATGTAGATATATCATGTTGAATTGAAGTATTTAATAGCTCACCGGAAGTTTTGATTAACGACAAATAAAGATTGTCTTGGAAACAATTTTGGTAAAATTTAGGTTTATGAATTTAGTCGCAACTATCAATTGTCTGAATTTTTTACTGAACTCTAATATTCGCTATTATTATGTTTCTGTTTTGAAGGAAATCTCCCTGTTGGGCGCCACGAAACGTGACAATGTTATGTGAATATTTTTAGTTCGGGCGTGGATTTTCAAATGAAATTGTATTTTATGGTTTTCTCTTTGGTTTGAAATAATCTTATCGACCAAAAATAAAACTAACTTAATCCTAAATGATATAAATAACGAATCGTAAAAGTTTGCATCAATCGCACATTCTCTGTCATGTAATATAATGCTAGCAGCGGAGGTTAAGTATTGGGAATATATGGTAATAGAAAGATTGAAGAAGTTAATTTTTTTAAAGAGTCTTTTAAAATATTCATATTTCTCAAATAATGTTTATGTCATCTATTCAAATAAACATATAGATATACACATCCATACATATAAACAAAATCGGCAAGAAGAGCGATTGCATCAAATTCAGCTTTAAAGGATTTCCCTGATTACATTCTTTAGGTGAATATTCATCTAGGATTTCGAGGGGTGGATGAGAATGGGGATAACAATTTTTTTTGAATACTTTCAAGAATGTTCCTGCGCTATTTACTAACACGAATTTCGCTCGAATGAACCATGTAATGCAAGATGGAAACTATTTCACTTCCTTTGTAAAGTACGGAATTTGAAATTTCATAAAATCGATACCATGATCATAATTTTGTCCCTTCACGATTCCCATCGTAACCAAACGTTCTTGAGAGTCTGAAGTATATAGTTATAGTCGATGACTAATGCGCCGGTTTATCACTTTATTTTAGGGTGTAACAGTGTTAGTACTTGTTGATTGTTGTTAAGGTTATATATGTCCACATGAAATGATTCTCTTTTTATCCCTTACTGCTTCACGTACACATCACAAGAAAAAACATCAGCCCTATTTGTCGGATAGATGGGGGCGGGGGTGATATTGTTGTTTTAACCCTTTGAAGGTCATTTCTGTCATGCGCTATATCTCGCGAACCAAACATAGAATTCGCATGGTTAAGGTGTCAATCGACGGGTAATAACATTTGTGTGATCTTTTAATTTTTTTAAAAAAAAAAAAATTTTTAACCTGATTTGCCAAACACAGTAATAAATATTTATAAAATTTATACATTCTTATCAGATTTTGAAGAGGCAAAACTTTTTTCGATGATTCTGAAAAAAAAAACTAAATTAAAAATTTAAAAATCATTCAAAGTTACCATGTAAAAAGGGTTCATACGAATGATATTACCTTATATCTTTCGTTCTAAAGACTTCGATGCAACGTCGATCAAAGTTTTATAATAATTTGAGCAGATTTTGAATAGCTTTCACAGTATGTTAATTTTAATAAAAAGCTACGTAAATTTTGCAAACCAACAAAATTTCAATCAAATTTACATTTTTGGTAATCAACGCTTTTAATGGTAAAATAATTTGTTATCAATATTCGGCAAGATCATAAGATTTAAAAAGCTTTCATCAAATAAAAAATTGTAGTTTTTAGTAGATTTATTCTTTGGTGTTCGTACGATTTCAATTACTTCGTCCATCATTATGTGTAAAACATTTTACCTTTTGCTAGGGATGCATCCGATACAGATACCGATATATCGGTGATACTTCGGGTTTGTTGATATATCGGATATATTTTTAATGGCCGATTCTACGATACTTTCCAAATTTCGCGCTTTAAAAATCAACGATACTTTCCAAATTTCGCGCTATAAAAATGATTTAATGTAAGCGGCCGTGTTGTCTCGTCTATTTCGTTGCAAACGAGTCTCGAACTAACTATGCTCGGAGAATCCGCGGACTTTATTCAGTCTCTTGTTTCGCGCGTAGTATTTTTCCATGCAAATAAAATTAAGAACTACATATCGTAATTAATTCGGGTGTGCTGTCTGATGGCGGATGGTAAATGACAGCACCTGAATATGATGCCGTCCGTCACCCCGAAACCACACTTCTCATTTGAAAAAAATATGTTTTGGAAAATGAAGAAATATATTGCTTAGCCACAATGCTTGATCCTCGTTACAAAGCACGAATATTTCAATTACAGTCTACTATTATTATGGCAAAAAAGCGGCTTGTTCAGTTACTTCATCTTAATGTAGCACTGCATTTCGAAACTATGTCAGGCATGGTCACATCTATATCTAGTACTGTAACTGTAAGTTCTGAGATGCCTACGAGTGGTGGGCTTTGGAGCGTTTGTGAAAATATTAGAGAGTCCGAGGAAGGTGAGCGCCTGCCTACTCTGAGGTGTAATTCTATCAAAGAAGGAGTCACGAGATACCTAAGGTCTTCTAATATATCGAGATATGCAGTTTTCTGGCACAATGACGTCTTATACCCAAACTTGAAAAAAATGACGCAGACGTACTTTAGTTTCCAAATAAATTCTGTCGCATCTGAGAGATTATTTTCCACCGCAGGTCTTATTCAATCAGACACGCGAAATCGCGATTCTCCGCAAAACTTGAGAATACTTTGTTTTTTAAAAAAAATTTTTATCAATGGTAATTTCAATTATTAAAACTATGTATTAACTATCCTCAACCTGTCTACATTTTTTATATTAAAAAAAAAATTAACCTGACTTGTATTTCATTTATTTTACCTATATTTTTGAATTCTGTAAGCGTATCGGTATCAATATCGCCGATATTTTTATAAGAGTATCGGTATCGTATCGAGGCATGCCTACTTTTTACATGTAATTAAACTGATTATTGACTCAATAATCAATAATTCAAAATCAACTGAAAATAAGAAATAAGTATTAGCCTGTTTGTTGCAAAATCGTGAAAAAATACAAACTCAATGATTACGCCGAAGACATTGCGATTTTGAACACAACTATTCCAAATGGCCACGACGCGACGAAATCTATTCAGTGGGCGTAATAACAAAAACTGCATTCATTTTTGCTAGCACTCTTTTGTCTGTCAAGGATCGATATGAAAATAACAAATAACCTAGAAAAGACTTGGTAACCTCTCCCCTAGCGATTAATTCGCGTGAATATTCAACCATCTCCCTTACCTACATAATGAATGGGCGCTCTTGTAGATGATACCATTAATATTAACTCATTCCAATTACTGTTATGAATATCTCTAATTATTATTATTTAAAGTAGTATTATTTTCATAAGTATCATTGTGTTCAGTATTTTTAATATTAATGTAGATATTACTGGGAAGTTGACCGTGTGGACCTCAAGGGTCGCACCTCGCGGCTTGTTTTGTTATGTTGTTATGCACTGAGATATACCTCCTAAGCTCATGGTATAATTCAATAACAACAACATTCTCGATAAAAATATCACTGAAAAACTAAGATTTTTTTCGCTGGGTGCATCGTGCCTTAACTTTTTTATCCGGTCTATGAATACACAATGAGCATAAAAATCAGAGAAAGTAGATAAAAGAAAAGTTTCAGATGGTAAGAAAGTGGAACTTCACAAGTATCTTATGTTAATAACGTCAAAATTATATATTTGTGCTATGTTCCAGGAACGTAATCATTATATGCCATATTTTTACGTAAATGAGTATGAAATTGGGAGTCACACATGAGTTACGTGCCACCTGTTAGCTTCGGTTCTGTAACATTTACATAATCATGTTTACTAGGTTGTTATGAAAACATCCTAGACGTAAATGTCTTGAAAATCGAGTCACAAAAATACGGTAGAGCAGTGATTTTCAAGATTGGACTTTTATTTTGAAGTTAGTTTACACTTTACAGTCATTATTCTTAAACGTTCCGGCAACCTTCTCCTACTCACCGAGGTGCATGCAGCCTTATTAACCCATTTACGTGTAAACGATTGCAAAAACAATTTTTTTGCAAAAGTACTATCGATCACACTAATTGGTTTCTGCTCGGAACTTTCTCATTTCCGCGAAAACATATGTCCAAATGTGATACACACGAATTTCGCTATCTTTTCGTTTTGAATTTGCCTAATTGATTTAATGGATTGAACATTTTGATAACGGCCATTGCGAGTTGTTCGAGAAAAATGATAACTTAGAGGATAGGAAGTAGGCGGCACAGGCAACATTTCATATAAACAAAGGTAAACTGGAAAAGTGCAGGTTGCAAGGATGCGAAGGAAGTTGTTCTGAATTGAATTGTTTAGAAAATGATTGGCATTAGATACAATAAACGTCCTGGATATAAATTTTCGTTTTTAAGTGGATTGCGAACTAAAATTACGTTTCCATACAATTCCAATGAATTCAAATGCAATGTTCTTGTCTATTCCACCTTTTGAATCACTTAGAGAATGGCACCATTTCCGGAATGTTTCTGTCTGGAAGCAAATATTTTAATAGAGTTTATTTACGCTATGCATAAATAAGTAGTAGCACCGGTTATTTTATGTTGATCTCAAGTGGAGTAGAAGAAACTGTGATGATAAAAACCGTTGTTAAATGTTAGAGAATTCTGGGGGCATTACTTAATATTTTGAGTTCTCAAAGTTATTAAACTGATTAAACTACACCGACAAAATTAGCTTTGAACATCTAAAACAATAAACTGTTAGATGTACCTATTTGAAATTTAGACTGTAATAATGAAAAAAAAACATATTTTCGAGCGCCGCGTTTTAAAGCGAGAACAATGGACCAAACAGTAGAATTCGTTACAATCATGAGTTGTACGTTGAAGAACCAGCGATGTTGGCTTAAGCGAAGTGAAGAAGTTTAGGATTCAGACGATGCTGACAATAAACGTGGAGAGGTCTCAGTAGCTGTAAATAGCAAATCACTGCCAAGACTAGCCATTCAGACGACACGGTCGTTGATTCGTGTCAGCTGAAAATAATGTGTTCAGGACATAGCATATATAATAACTAGTACTAAATATACTACATACAACTCAACTTTGTGGGGTTTTGCACGCGTATTAGTGTTCTGATCTACTTGGTTGGTTGGTTGTAGTTGCAGCCCCTTTTATCCAAAGGCGGCTCACTTAGGCCACGAGAGGCCCATTGTGATACCACAGAATATAAGGGCGGCGCTAGAACCTGCGGGATGACGAGAGCCATCCAGATTCTCGAATAAATCCCGATGCAGCCAATGTCTAACTTAGCTACTTCCGTGAGGTTGTCCAGGAAGGGCGTGCCCAAGGGTTGCATGCGCTTCCTGGACAGCGCCGGACATTCGCACATAAAGTGTTTGATTTACTCTTCCTCTTCCTCTGATCTGCAACTTCGGCAGAAATCATTGAAATCTTTTTGCGTGTCTGCCGATCAGACAGTGTCCCGTTAGTACGGAAACGACGGAACTCAGGGTTTCGCGGCTTATATTGAGGAGCCGCTTGGTGCGTTTGGAGCACAGTGCGTGCCAAGTTTGTCTAGTTATGCTGCAGGTTTCTTCGAGCAGCCAGGCACTATTCGCCGCCTCCACGTAGTGCTGCTTAAATCCAAGCTTGATGGAAGCTAGAGTTTGGCCGACTTCGGGGTTAAGTGTATATTCCTGAAGCTCGGTGTCAGCTCTCGCTAGGGCATCTGCTTCGCAGTTTCCAGGTATATCACTATGCCCCGGTACCCAACAAAGAATCACTTCACAGTGAAGAGACATCACGTTCAGTTGTGAGCGGCATTCCATAGCTATTTTAGATGAAGTATGCACACTGGATAATGATTGGATAGCAGCTTGACAGTCAGAAAAGATGTTTAAATTTCTTATGTAGATTTTCTGACTTCTGAGCCAGTCAACTGCCTTATAAATCGCAATGACCTCTGCCTGAAAGACGCTGCAGTGGTCTGGTAATCGGAAGGATAGTTTCAGGCCTAGCTGTTCTGAGAACACGCCACAGCCAACTCTTCCATCCATTTTTGATCTATCAGTGTAGATGTCGACCGATTACTGTATCCCACCTTTTTCTGTGGTCCAGTGCTCCCTACTCGGGATGACTGACCTGAAACCATGGTGAAAACAGGGAATCGGAGATGCAAGGTCCACTTTCTCTGACGTTGGTCCATCTCTCCGTAGTATTGTGGAGTGACCAATGTTCTCCTCATGCCAGAGTCGCAGAGCTTTCAATCGAACAGCAGTGCACTTGGCCTGCTGTCTCGTAAGTAGCTCTGTCGGAACCAATTTAATAGCATAAATAATGTCTTTGTCGGGGTGGTTCGTAGCCGCAGTCCTTCTGACCTTGTTTAGCAGGTTTACATTTGATGCTTTCGTCATAGCAGGCCACCAAATAACTGCGCCATACAGAAGGATTGGTTCCACTATCGCCGTATAGAGTCATGATAAAATTTTGGGTTTCAATCCCCACCTTTTTCCAATAGCTCTTTTGCAGCTGTAGAATGCGCATGCAGCTTTGCGTGCTCTTTCGGCTGTGTTCGCTTTCCATGCGAGTTTAGAGTCCAGAATAAGACCTAAATATTTGACCTGATGAGATGGGTTGAGACTTATCTCCTCAAGCTTAGGTGGGACAAATCGTGGAATTTTATACCTTCTTGTGAAGAGCATAAATTCCGTCTTTTGCGGATTAATCTTTAGACCACACTCTTTGGTCCATTTGGTAAAAATACCTAGGGCAAAGTTTAGTCTTTCCGATAGGGTGTTAACGAATTTTCCCGATCTTGCTATTGAAACATCGTCGGCATAAGCTACGACTTTGCAGCCAGTGGCTTCTATTTTTGACAGGAGTTCATACACCACTAGGATCCATAGAAGGGGTGATAGCACCCCACCTTGAGGTGTGCCTCTGCAAACCCTCCTTCGTAAGGTACTGTTTCCTAGCGTGGAGTTGATGTTCCTGCTGCTAAGCAGTTGACCGATGAACCCTATCAGGTTGTCATCGGCATTGCTTTCCCCGAGTGCTTTGCCAATAGCCTTACGGCTGATCTACTTAGGTACATATGTTATTCGCACACTAATTCAATTATGGCGTATATACGTACTCAAATTGCTGCCACACAATAGCGGCCCTGCCACAATACATTGGCTTGATTCCACATGGGGAAATTTGACCATGCATTTTCGTCCATTCTTTCGCGCAACGACGTAACTCTGAGAGGAAATTAAAAAATATATATTCCGGTGAATAAGTGTCTTTATTCGTATCCGATAGATTTACAACTCGTCTCAATATCAATTTCACTAACTTTTATGAATTTGGAAAAGTGCTGACCAAATGCACATATTAAATTAGGTCGCACCTTTACAGGTGATTGCCTCCGGCGTGTGTTGAAATGCTGACTTGCTAGGCAAGATCGATGCGTGTGGCGGATGTGCTGATGGTTTTGCCGTTGAGGTCAGCTGAATAATGGCTGTCCGCTGTCCGCTGGACGTAACTCGCGCAATTTGAGAGTTGATGAAAGTGCAATTTAGGTATGTTTTATTTTATGTTTATATTGACATCTCAGAATGTCCGTGCTATGATTGTTTTCTTTCATAATACAGTGTGTAACAATTTAAGTTCTCACAGTTGACGAAGAGCCTGTTGAGAAATTTTGGAAATTGTTGACTATGGAGTAGCATAAGGATTCATACATAGTAGATATGGATTTGATTTTTTGGAAAGCAATAATATAAAAGTAGTGGTTATATGCCGATTCTAGAGCGGAAGTGAACTGTCAAAATCCGATGACGTCATCACCACCGGAAGTGAACTGTCAAAATCCGATACCCCAACCGGAAGTGAACTGTCAAAATCCGATACCCCAACCGGAAGTGAACTGTCAAAATCCGATACCCCAACCGGAAGTGAACTGTCAAAATCCGATACCCCAACCGGAAGTGAACTGTCAAAATCCGATACCCCAACCGGAAGTGAACTGTCAAAATCCGATACCCCAACCGGAAGTGAACTGTCAAAATCCGATGACGTCATCACCACCGGAAGTGAACTGTCAAAAGGACCCTTTTTGTGCAATCAATAAAAATTATCGATTTATTGATTTATGCTGACGTCATCACTACCGGAAGTGAACTGTCAAGGCCGCGCCCACAAAACCGCAAGCCTATTACGTCATCAACCGCAATCAAGCCGATGAGGGCATTAACCCTTTCTTCCCCTCTCTCTCTCTCTCACACACACACACACACGATCTCACCCACAACGGTGTTGCCACACGCAAAATTGCGCCCCCGCGATCCCACTTTACACCGACGACCCTGCAAATTTCACGGCAAGACGCTTTCACTTATTCGGAGACACTAAAAATCGGTTGTGGCGTTCCATATCAAATTTCCCACGAGCGAATTACAGTCGGATGTAAGTTTTCAGTATTGTGGTTCTTAGAGGAAATAGCGCTGATAAGAGACATCCGTTTCTACCCAAGGAGGATGTGGTTTTTATTTGAATTTGATATACGCTTTGAAGAAATCAAATGAAATAACGTTGATAAGAGGCAAGTTTGTGGTTTTTAAGAAAATTTTTAGATAACGAAGTTTTGCGTACATTTTGAAACGAAAATAAAAACCGTTATACCAAAAAATTATTACGTCATCAGTTTTTGCTTATCTATTTTCAGTCAAAAGGAGGATGTGGTTACAAGTTTAAAAAAAAAGCGGAAAAATTCCAATTAAAGTTGAATAATTGTGGTTTATGATTTTGTTTATAAGGCGAACCGAAAACTACAATAGCCATAGTTTTTTCCAAACTTTAATAGCGAAAGGTGTTTTCAATTTTTTGTGAAAAATGAAAGGTTTTTTGTGCGAATTCTGTGAAAAAGACTTTCCGTCTTCTGGTGCTCTGAAGAGGCACATACAACATACGCACGGTGAGTAGCGAAGGAGTATTTTTTTTTGTAGCTATTACAAACAACCCCTTTAAAATAGAAAATACAAGCCCATATAAGAATCACAACCTAGCAGGAGCGTCAACACACAACCAAACGCCCCTTAAAATTTGTGATGTGTGTCTGGTTATTGTCAAAACAACAGAGTGGAACCGCCACATCCGAACAAACACACACAAAAAGAATATTTATCATTCTGTTGATGAGAATTTTCAAAGCATAAAGAGTAGCTTTAAAAACAGAATACAAACGCTCGTATATCAAAACAAAGATGAGAACGCATTGATTCCGGAAGTATTTTTCAAAAACCTAGAGGAACCACTTATGATTATATTAAAGCAAATATTAAAAAAATCATCCTCTATTAAGTTTAATGTTGAGCTATTTGGGGATTATATGAAAACTTGTTTGTCAGACGACAAGGAAGAAAGCGTGTGTTTGATAAGCATTAAATCGTTTCAACCAAAGATGCAAGCCGCCCAAACTGAATGTGAGTTGCAAACGGGGTTCAAGAACAACGTTGATCAGATTATTAAGAAAATGCAAGAGTTTCAAGAGAGAGATAGTGGATGGACGCTAGTGAAAATAACTCACTGTGAAATAAACATAAACGAACACAAGCCGCTTAGGGGAACGAAACACGTGCGTTTACCACCATTTATAGCAAGCAAGCGTGCATGTGTTAATATTAAAAACGCCGATGAATTCTGTTTTAAATGGAGCATAATTTCTGCGTTGTCTCCCGCACAAAGCCATTCAGACAGACCATCATCTTATCATATATCGGATATTACGCAAAGCGTTATAACACTGGATAATGGTATATTATTAAAGTTTAACGAGCTAGAGTTCCCACTAAAGGTGCACGATGTAGCGAACTTTGAAAAATTAAACCCCCTAATTAGCGTAAACGTGTTTGGTTATGAACGCGAAAATCGTAAAATTGTGGGGCCATATTATAACACAAAGAACGAGCGAATATATCATATAAATTTATTATTGATACAAAACACCGACGAAGACCAACACTATGTGTGGATAAAGAACCTTTCAAGGTAATCTTGTAGTTTTGTCTATTCTCCCCCCCTAATTTTTATTGTTTAAGGCTGATCCATTATCAACAGACACTCCACGACGAAAAGCTTTTTATTTGCAATACATGTCTTCAACATTTTCATACCGAAGAAGCCCACTTACAACACAAAAACGAGTGTGGTAAAATTGTGACAACCATGCCGAAACCGGAAAAATCAACACTATATTATCAGAATTTTGAGCGCCAACTGGATGTACCATTTGTCATTTATGCCGACTTTGAGTGTTTGCTTCAAGATGTGAACACCTGTTTTGCCGACCCAGAAACTTCCTCAACAGCAAAAGTCCAGGAGCACACACCATGTGCATTTTCATATTATATTAAGTGTTCTTTTGATTCGTCATTAGATAGGTTAAGAGCGTACAAAGGTCCAGAATCCTCTAAAAGCTTTGTAAAATCGCTTGTGAACGACGTAAGGCGGCTCTATTCAGACTATATAATGATGCCAAAACCGATGTATACTTTAACAAACCAAGAAATGAAAATTCAAACAGAAACGGTCCTTTGTCATATATGTAAAAAGATTCTTGAAAACGACAGAGTGATGGACCACTGTCACTTAACGGGAAAGTATAGGGGTCCAGCTCATAATAAATGTAATTTATTATTTAGAGTCCCCAAATTCTTTCCAATCTTTTTTCATAATTTTTCCGGATATGATTGTCATTTATTCGTAAAAGAACTTGGTAATTTGGACGGTGATATAAAAATTATACCCCAAAATAAGGAGCGATATATATCGGTATCAAAAAGAATTGTGATCAATAGCACCACAACGATTGAATTACGATTTTTAGATTCTATTAGATTTATGCAAAGTAGTTTAGATGAGCTTGTAACATATTTACCCGCGATAAAACTAGAGACAGTGCGCTCAATATATGGGGAAGAAAGCAAATTCAAGTTGCTAACAAGAAAGGGCGTATTCCCCTATGAGTATATAAATTCGTGGAGCCGATTGGACGACCCTTGTTTACCCCCACGCGAAAATTTTTCTAGTAAATTAACAAATAGTGAGTGTAGTGAAAACGACTATAAACACGCGCAAAACGTCTGGAAAGAGTTCAATTGTAAAACGCTTTGGGATTATTTAGAGTTGTATTTGAAAACAGATGTATTGCTTTTAACAGACGTGTTTGAAAATTTTAGGAAAATTTGTAAAGAAATCTATGAGTTGGATCCCTGTCAATATTACACTGCTCCGGGTCTAGCATGGGATGCTATGCTTAAAACAACAAAAACCAGACTAGAGCTTTTAAATGATATAAACATGTACAATTTTTTCAAACGAGGCATTAGAGGGGGCATTACCCAATGTTCGCATCGACACTCCGTAGCCAATAATAAATATATGGAAAGCTTTGTTGAAGCGAATCCATCAAAATACATAATATATTTGGATGCCAATAACTTATACGGGTGGGCCATGTCTCAACCCCTTCCACATTCTTCATTCGAATGGGTTCCAAATGTTAATGATATTGATATTATCAATATTCCACAGGATTCTGATATTGGATACATATTAGAGGTCGATTTAGAGTATCCCCCATTAAAACACAATGATCACAACGATTTACCCTTTTGTGCAGAAAATAAAGCAGCACCGGGTTCCAAAAACAAAAAGCTTATTACAGACTTAACAAACAAACACAAATATATTATTCACTATCGGAATCTGCAACAATGCTTAGAAAATGGGCTAAGACTTATCGGTGTTCATAGAATTTTACAATTTAAACAGTCTTGTTGGCTAAAGAGCTATATCGATTTGAATAATTATTATCGCACAAAAAGCAAAAATTCGTTTGAAAAGAATTTCTTTAAATTGTTGAACAACGCGGTATATGGGAAAACGATGGAGAACGTGGAAAAAAGAAAAGATGTGAAAATTGTTACAGAATGGGAAAGTCGGGGCAGACACCTAGGCGCCCGCGCTCTTATCGCAAAACCCAACTTTCATAGTATAGCCATATTTTCAAACAACATGGCCGCAATTCAGATGGATCGAGTGAATGTGTGCTATGATAAACCAATTTATTTGGGGTTTACCGTTCTTGATATTTCAAAGCTAAAAATGTACGATTTTCACTATACTTATATGAAACCAAAATATCGCGAAAATGTTCTTCTAAATTATATGGACACAGATTCATTCATTTATACAATTAAAACAGAAGATTTTTATAGAGACATTTTAAACGATATTGACAACTACTTTGATACTTCAGAATATTCTAAAGATAATCCCTATCATATTCCATTGAAAAATTGTAAAATTTTAGGTTTAATGAAAGACGAAACGCACGGAAAAATAATAAACGAATTTATAGGGCTAAGAGCAAAAATGTATTCATTAAGTATTGATCAGGAAAAAACAATAAAAAAGGCAAAAGGCGTTAAGAAAACTGCAGTGGATAGATTGAGTATAGATAATTATAGAGAGTGTTTGTATAGGAATAAAATTTATAGAGGAGACATGTATGTATTTAGATCAAAACTTCATAAAATATATACGGAGTGTATTAATAAGATAGCTTTAAGCAGCTTAGACGATAAGAGACTAATTAGGGAGGATAAAGTTAGCACATATGCTTGGGGACATTGTGAAATTTGATATGAAAATAATAACAGCATTGTATTTTATAAAAAAGGCGTTTTTTTTCCTCAAAGATAATGGGCAAAAACACGAACCGTTCCTTGTTTTAGTTGAAGGAAATATTGGATGTAGAAAATCCACACTTCTAAATCATTTCAATAAATTTGATGATGTATGCTTGATGTATGAACCACGTAAAAATAACAAAAATGTGGGGGGATACAACCTATTGGTGTTAGAACAAATGCTGCAGCTGCCCCAAGAAACACGAATCTCAACTTACAATAGCATAAAATAATAAATCGATAATTTTAAAAATATACTTTATTTTGCTTTTTCACACACAACACATTTTTTCTTATTTTAACCGATCTACAACAATTTCCTAACTTCGCTAGTCAACGGATTGTATTCTACAATTCTATCGTGGAGCAATAGACAAAATGCTGTTGTCTTTGGCGGAAACATGCTTGATGTTCTAAATTCTATCTTTACATCAACAGGACCAGTTTTCAAGGCTTCATTTTGAAACGAGCAATCAATAACAACTATGGGAGCTAAATTTTTAAATTTTTCACAATCTAATAGCGGAGGAGAATCTTGATTATAGTATGATCGTTTGAATTTGGTGTACATATCATACAATAGTGCGTATCGGTTGCGATCGAATTTCAGATTAAGATCCTCGTATGGGTAGGTTTCAGAGTTCAAGTGTGCTTTGATGTCTGTTAAATTGCAGTGATCAAATGTAGTTGCATCTTTTTCCTTTAAATTATTTTTTTCTGATTGTAATGCGAAAATTATAAATCGGGGTTTTTCAAGCTGTGAAGAAGTTTTCACAGTCCAAATGTGATGACTAGATGCTGCTGGTAATATGGGATATTCGTACATATCCCAACTTCTAAAACTGATTTGTATTGGACGCCCGACTTTTATAATGTTGAGAAAATTTAGTCGTTCAGCATCAGATACGGTTATATGTGGTATTCGCCATAACAACTTATGAATGGACACGTCATAAGCCTTTGTTGTATTAACAACATTATTATCGGTCCTAGACCGAATTAAGATCAAATCGTGACGTGCGTTAACAACAACTCTTTTGTAATCTTCTGCGAAACCAAGCAGCATTTTCAGCGGAACACAAAAGTTGAAAAACGAATCAGGAACTTTACAATGTTTTTCCGGCGACCAGCCAGCATTTTGTAGCATTTCGCTTTCATTTTTGCTTAGAGAAATATAATTTTTCAGGGCGGTTGTGACCCCCAAACTTCTGGTACGATCAATTTCAATTCCATTCAATTCGTATCGCATTTCTTCGAAAAGAAAAGATATACAATTATTATTGAGAACAGAACTGGCGGCATCTAATTTTGTTCCTTCTGTTGAAGTTATTGCGCCCTCAATGTATAGAAAACTTTCGTTTGGTAGTAGATACAAGTCTTGATGTTGAATAGAAATTCTGATTTCATCGCTGTTTTTGTATGCTGTCGAAAATGGTGTATAGGTGTGATACTCCTTCTTTATAATATCTTCGTTAAACACAGGCTGGTTAGTAATGTTGAGTAAATGCGTCATTTTTCCTTCTTTAAATGAAATCCCAGTGATTGTAGAAATAACTTATTTGCTTGTGTTAAGTGTGCTTTTCCAACAACAACACTTGGTGTTTTTCTTTTTGATGTTGAAGAAGTAGACACTGATTGTACACTGGTGGAAAGAGAACCAGCATCTTGGTTATATATCAACATTTTATGCTGGTTTCAGGTGAAGGCGAGCGGTAATGGTTTCGCCGCGGAAATTAACAAGTTGTCCGTCTTGATCCAATATTTTTAGCTCCAAGAACCTTACTTCACGGGTATTCAGCGGCAAATAAATGAGACTTTTCGGGGCTTCAATTATTTTATACCCTGGACCAACGTCTGGTGAAAATTCATGAATAGTGTGTGCAATGGTGTTGTTAATATACGAGCCGGTGACTATGTTGCACTCTATACGAATTGCATTTACCGTTATAATGTTAACAGGTAGTGTTGAAGTGTGTGTTTTGGCG